>JAVSCE010014067.1:0-306514 GCA_032199065.1 Smutsia gigantea | reverse complement strand
AGGGATGGAAATGCACAGCCTCCCTGAAAAAGAATTTAGAATAAAAGTCATAACCATGCTGATGGACCTACAGAGAAATGTGCAAGAGCTGAGGGAGGAAGTGAGGGAACTGAAGAAAGTCAATACAGAAATCACACAAGCGATCGACGGGCTCAACAGCAGAATGGATGAGATGCGAGAGACTGTTAATGGAATAGAAAACAGAGAACAGGAGTACAGAGCAGCTGAGGCAGAGAGAGATAAAAGGATTTCTAGGAATGAAAGAATATTAAGAGAACTGTGTGACCAAACCAAACGGAACAATATTCGCATTATAGGAGTACCAGAGGAAGAAGGGAGAGAAAAAGGGATAGAAAGTGTCTTTCAAGAAATAATTGCTGAAAACTTTCCCTCGCTGGGGAAGGAAGTAGTCTCGCAGTCCACCGAAGCTCATAGATCTCCCAACACAAGGGACCAAAGGAAGACGACACCAAGACACATAATAATTAAGATGGCAAAGATCAAAGATAAAGACAGGGTATTAAAGGCAGCTAGAGAGAGAAAAAAGATCACCTACAAAGGAAAACCCATCAGACTATCATCAGACTTCTCAACAGAAACCTTACAGGCCAGAAGAGAATGGCATGATATATTTAACGTTATGAAACAGAAGGGCCTCGAACCAAGAATATTGTATCCAGCACGATTATCATTTAAATATGATGGAGGGATTAAACAATTTCCAGACAAACGAAAGTTGAGAGAGTTTGCCTCTCATAAGCCACCACTACAGGATATCTTAAATGGACTGCTCTAGATGGAAGAACACCTAAGGCTAAAAAGATGTCACCAGAGAAAATAAAATCATAGCAAAGAAAGCAGACCATCCAAATACTAACTAAAGGCAAAGAATAAAACACCTATTATAGAAAGAATGCAGGAGGAGGAATAAGAAGGGAGAGAAATAAAGAAACATCAGACTGTGTTTACAATAACTTAACAAGAAAGTAAAGTTAGATTGTTAGATAGTAAAGAAGCAACCCTTGAACCCTTGGTAACCACGAATCTAAAGCCAGCAATGGCAATAAGTACATACCTATCAATAATCACCCTAAATGTAAATGGACTGAATGCACCAATCAAAAGACACAGAGTAACAGAATGGATAAAAAGCAAGACCCATCTATATGCTGCCTACAAGAAACTCACCTCAAATCCAAAGATATACACAGACTAAAAGTGAAGGGATGGAAAAAGATATTTCATGCAAACAACAAAGAGAAAAAAGCAGGTGTTGCAGTACTTGTATCAGACAAAATAGACTTCAAAACGAAGAAAGTAGCAAAAGATAAAGAAGGACATTACATAATGATAAAGGGGTCAGTCCAACAAGAAGATATAACCATTATAAATGTATATGCACCCAACACAGGAGCGCCAGCATATGTGAGACAAATGCTAACAGAATTAAAGGAGAAAATAGACAGCAATGCATTCATCTTAGGAGACTTCAACACACCACTCACTCCAGAGGACAGATCAACCAGACAGAAAATAAGTAAAGACACAGAGGCACTGAACAACACACTAGAACAGATGGACCTAACAGACATCTACAGAACTCTACACCCAAAAGCAACAGGTTACACATTCTTCTCAAGTGTACATGGAACATTTTCCAGAATAGACCACATACTAGGCCACAAAAAGAACCTCAGTAATTTCAAAAATATTGAAATCCTACCAACCAACTTCTCAGATCACCAAGGTATAAAACTAGAAATAAATTTTAGAAAGAAATCAAAAAGGCTCACAAATACATGGAGACTTAACAACACTCTC
Source organism: Smutsia gigantea (assembly GCA_032199065.1). Taxonomy (NCBI): domain Eukaryota; kingdom Metazoa; phylum Chordata; class Mammalia; order Pholidota; family Manidae; genus Smutsia; species Smutsia gigantea. The sequence continues at coordinate 304,693 of JAVSCE010014067.1, read as the reverse complement.
CTAATTAATCAATGGGTTAACGACCAAATCAAAACAGAAATCAAAGAATATATGGAGACTAATGACAACAACAACACAAAGCCACAACTTCTGTGGGACGCAGCAAAGGCAGTTCTAAGAGGAAAGTATATTGCAATCCAGGCCTATTTAAAGAAGGAAGAACATTCCCAAATGAATAGTCTAAAGACACAATTACTGAAATTGGAAAAAGAAGAACAAATGAGGCCCAAAGTCACCAGAAGGAGGGACATAATAAAGATTAGAGAAGAAATAAATAAAATTGAGAAGAATAAAACAATAGAAAAAATCAATAAAACCAAGAGCTGGTTCTTTGAAAAAATAAACAAAATAGATAAACCCCTAGCCAGACTCATTAAGAGAAAAAGAGAATCTACACACATAAACACAATCAGAAATGAGAAAGGAAAAATCACGACGGACCCTACAGAAATACAAAGAATCATAAGAGAATATTATGAGAATCTATATGCTAACAAGCTGGAAAACATAGAATAAATGGACAACTTCTTAGAAAAATACAACCTTCCAAGACTGACCAAGCAAGAAACAGAAAAACTAAACAGACCAATCACCAGTGACGAAATCGAATTGGTAATCAAAAAACTACCCAAGAACAAAACCCCTGGGCCTGATGGATTCACCTCTGAATTCTACCAGACATATAGAGAAGAAATAACACCGATTCTCCTTAAAGTTTTCCAAAAAATAGAAGAGGAGGGAATACTTCCAAACTCATTCTATGAAGCCAGCATCACTCTAATACCAAAACCGGGCAAAGACCTCACCAAAAAAGAAAATTACAGACCAATATCCCTGATGAACGTAGATGCAAAAATACTCAACAAATATTAGCAAACCGAATTCAAAAATACATCAAGAGGATCATACACCATGATCAAGTGGGATTCATCCCAGGGATGCAAGGATGGTACAACATTCGAAAATCCATCAACATCATCCACCACATCAACAAAAAGAAGAACAAAAACCACATGATCATCTCCATAGATGCTGAAAAAGCATTTGACAAAATTCAGCATCCATTCCTGATTAAAACTCTCAACAAAATGGGTATAGAGGGCAAGTACCTCAACATCATAAAGGCTATATGACAAACCCACAGCTAACATCATACTTAACGGCGAGACGCTGAAAGCTTTTCATCTAAGATCGGGAACAAGACAGGGATGCCCACTCTCTCCACTGTTATTCAACATAGTACTGGAGGTCCTAGCCACAGCAATCAGACAAAACAAAGACATACAAGGCATCCAGATTGGTAAAGAAGAAGTCAAATTGTCACTATTTGCAGATGACATGATACTGTACATAAAAACCCTAAAGATTCCATTCCAAAACTACTAGAACTAATATCTGAATTCAGCAAAGTTGCAGGATACAAAATTAACACACAGAAATCTGTTGCTTTCCTATACACTAATGATGAACTAACAGAAAGAGAAATCAGAAAAACAATTCCATTCACAATTGCATCAAAAGAATAAAATACCTAGGAATAAACCTAACGAAGGAAGTGAAAGACCTGTACTCTGAAAACTACAAGACACTCCTAAGAGAAATTAAAGAGGACACTAACAAATGGAAATGCATCCCATGCTCTTGGCTAGGAAGAATCAATATTGTCAAAATGGCTATACTACCTAAAGCAATCTACAGATTCAATGCAATCCCTATCAAACTACCAACAGCTTTCTTCAATGAACTGGAACAAATAATTCTAAAATTCATATGGAACCACAAAAGACCCCGAATAGCCAAATCAATCCTGAGAAGGAGGAATAAAACAGGGGGAATTACACTCCCTGACTTCAAGCTCTACTACAAAGCCACAGTAATCAAGACAATTTGGTATTGGCACAAAAACAGACCCACAGACCAGTGGAACAGAATAGAAAATCCAAACATTAACCCAAACATATACAGTCAATTAATATTTGATAAAAGTGCCTTGGATATACAATGGGGAGATGACAGCCTCTTCAGCAGCTGGTGTTGGAAAAACTGGACAGCTACATGTAAGAGAATGAAACTGGACTACTGTCTAGCCCCATACACAAAGGTAAACTCAAGGTGGATCAAAGATTTGAATGTAAGTCATGAAACCATAAAACTCTTAGAAAAAAACATAGGCAAAAATCTCTTGGACATAAACATGAGCAACTTCTTCATGAACATATCTCCCCGGGCAAGGGAAACAAAAGCAAAAATGAACAAGTGGGACTATATCAAGCTGAAAAGCTTCTGTACAGCAAAGGACACCATCAGTAGAACAAAAAGACATCCTACAGTATGGGAGAATATATTCATAAAAAACGTATCTGATAAAGGGTTGACATCCAAAATATATAAAGAACTCATGCACCTTAACAAACAGAAAGCAAATAATCCAATTAAGAAATGGGCAGAGGACATGAATAGACACTTCTCCAAAGAAGAAATTCAGATGGCCAACAGGCACATGAAAAGATGCTCCACATCGCTAATCATCAGAGAAATGCAGATTAAAACCACAATGATATCACCTCACACCAGTGAGGATGGCCAACATCCAAAACACAAACAACAACAAATGTTGGCGAGGATGTGGAGAAAAGGGAACCCTCCTACACTGCTGGTGGGACTGCAAATTAGTTCAACCATTGTGGAAAGCAGTATGGAGGTTCCTCAAAAAACTCAAAATAGAAATACCATTTGACCCAGGAATTCCACTCCTAGGAATTTACCCTAAGAATGCAGCAGCCCAATTTGAAAGGACAGATGCACCCCTATGTTTATTGCAGCACTATTTACAATAGCCAAGAAATGGAAGCAACCTAAGTGTCCATCAGTAGATGAATGGATAAAGAAGATGTGGTACATATACACAATGGAATATTATTCAGCCATAAGAAGAAAACAAATCCTACCATTTGCAACAACATGGATGGAGCTAGAGGGTATTATGCTCAGTGAAATAAGTCAAGCTGAAAAAGACAAGTATCAAGTGATTTCACTCATATGTGGAGTATAAGAACAAAGAAAAAAACTGAAGGAACAAAACAGCAGCAGACTCACAGAACCCAAGAACGGACTAATAGTTACCAAAGGGAAAGGGACTGGGGAAAATGGGCGGGAAGGGAGGGATAAGAGGGAAAAAGGGGCATTACGATTAGCAGATGTAATGTTGGGGGGGCACGGGGAGGGCAGTACAACTCAGAGAAGACAAGTAGTGATTCTATAGCATCTCACTACGCTGATGGACTGTGACTGTAATGGCGTTGGTGGGGGGGACCTGATGAAGGGGTAGTTTAATAATCGTAATATTGCACATGTAATTGTAAATTAATGATAATAAAATAAATTATATTAAAAAAAAAAGAATAAAATACCTATGACTAAACCTAACCAAGGAAGTGAAAGACTTATACTCTGAAAACTACAAGACACTCATGAGAGAAATTAAAGAAGAAACCAATAAATGGAAACACATCCTGTGCTCATGTATATGAAAATTAATATTGTCAAAATGGCCATCCTGCCTAAAGAAATCTACAGATTCAATGCAATCCCTATCAAAATACCAATAGCATTCTTCAATGAACTAGAGCAAATAGTTCTAAAATTCATATGGAACCACAGAAGACCCTGAATAGCCAAAGCAATTCTGAGACGGAAGAACGAAGCTGAGGGGATTATGCTCCCTGACTTCAGGCTCTACTACAAAGCCACAGTAATCAAGGCAATTTGGTATTGGCACAAAAACAGATCCACAGACCAGTGGAACAGACTAGAGAGCTCAGATATAAATGCAAGCATATGTGGTCAATTAATATATGGTAAAGGATCCATGGATATACAATGGGAAAATGACAGCCTCTTCAACATCTGGTGTTGGCAAAACTGGACAGCTACATGTAAGAGAATGAAACTGGATTATTGTCTAACTCCATATATAAAAGTAAACTCAAAATTGATCAAAGACCTGAATGTAAGGCATGAAACCATAAAACTCTTAGAAAAAACATAGGCAAAAATCTCTTGGACATAAACATGAGCAACTTCTTCATGAACATATCTCCTCAAGCAAAGGAAACAAAAGCAAAAATGAACAAGTGGGACTATATCAAACTAAAAAGCTTTTCTGTACAGCATAGGACATCATCTAAACAAAAAGACATCCTACAGTATGGGAGAATATATTCATAAATGACATCTGATAAGGGGTTGACATCCAAATTACATAAAGAGCTCACACACCTCAACAAACAAAAAGTAAATAAGCCAATTAAAAAATGGGCAGAGGAGCTGAACAGACACTTCTCCAAAGAAGAAATTCAGATGGCCAACAGGCACATGAAAAGATGCTCCACATCCCTAATCATCAGAGAAATGCAAATTAAAACCACAATGAAATATCACCTCATACCAGTTAGGATTGCCAACATCCAAAAGACAGACAACAACAAATGTTGGCAAGGATGTTGAGAACGGGGAACCCTCCTACAATGCTGGTGGGAATGTAAAACTAGTTCAACCATTGCGGAAAGCAGTATGTTGGTTTCTCTAAAAACTCAAAATAGAAATACCTTTTGACCCCGGAATTCCACTCCTAGGAATTTACCCTAAGAATGCAGCAGCCCAGTTTGAAAAATATATATCCACCCCTATGTTTATCGCAGCACTATTTACAATAGCCAAGAAATGGAAACAACCTAAGTGTCCATCAGTAGATGAATGGATAAGGAAGATGTGGTACACATAAACAATGGAATATTATTCAGCCATAAGAAGAAAACAAATACTACCATTTGCAACAACATGGATGGAGCTAGAGGGTATTATGCTCAGTGAAATAAGTCAGGCGGAAAAAGACAAGTACCAAATGATTTCATTCATCTGTGGAATATAAGAACAAAGAAAAAACTGAAGGAACAAAACAGCAGCACACTCACAGAACCCAAGAATGGACTAACAGTTACCAAAGGGAAAGGGATTGGGGAGGATGGGTGGGAAGGGAGGGATAAGGGGGGAAAAGGGTCATTATGATTAGCATGTATAATGTAGGAGGGCGGACACGGGGAAGGCAGTATAACATAGAGAAGACAAGTGATTCTATAGCATCTTACTACACTGATGGAGAATGACTGTAATGGGTTATGTGGTGGGGACTTGATAATAGGGGGAGTCTAGTAACCATAATGTTCATGTAATTGTTCATTAATGATAGCAAAGTAAAAATAATAATAATAATAAATTTGTTCTCACTTTTCAATTTTATAATTAATTCATTGTGAAGGGTCTCAGCTTTTACCCTATTTGAAAACTAGTAAGTTATCCTCCCACAGGTTCATGGATGTTGGCAGAAGACAAAGATTCCTGGGTCAGAGAAAAGGACTTCCTCACTTGTGGCCTACCAAGTAGCATAAGCTTCCTGTTTGCATTGCTCCTTAAGTTGCATGCAGGTAAAGAGGAACTCAAATGGATGCTGCACACACAGCAGGTTTACATCACAGCTGAGGATCCTCAAGCTTAAGTAATCTAAATTCTGTATAATGGGAAAATAGCAAATATATCTAACCTTTGCCTCAGAGGGCGTTACTACCTCTAGCCTCTTATGCTGATCACTATCCAAATACCTTTTAAAATATGGTCCAATACAAATCAAACCACAAAGAGGTATCATCTCACACCCATTTTGAAATAAACTATTGGCAAGGATGCAGAGAAATTGAAACCCTCCTGCACTGTTGTGGGAATGGAAAATGGTGTGACCACTATGGAAAACAGTATGGCAGTTGCTCAAAAACTTAAATTTTGATCCAGTAATTCCACTTCTGGGTATATAGCCAAAGGAATTGAAAGCAACTTCAAAGAGTTACCTGCATACCAACATTCACAGCAGAAGCATTCACAGTACTTACATTATTCAAAACAGGTGGAAGCAACCCAAATGTCCATGAATAGATGAATGGATAAACAAAATGTGATACATATATACATGGAATATTATTCAGCCATAAAAGGGAATTCTATCACATGCTATGTGGATGACTCTTGAGGACATTATGCTAAGTGAAATAAGGTAACCACAAAATGACATACTATATGATTCCACTTACATGAGGTACCTAGAGTAGTCAGATTCAGAAACAAGGTAGAATGGTGGTTGCCTGAAGCTAGGTGAAAGGGGGGAATTTGGAGGTACTGTTTATTGTGTATAGAGTTTCAGCTTTACTCTGAATATGCTCTTTAAAGTTCAGGAGATCTGCACAACAATGTGAATATACTTAACACTACTGAAATTTACACTTAAAAATGGTTAAGATGGTAAATTTATGTATTTTTTACCAAAAGGCTTTTTCACATATATTTTTATTTGGTAATGTTTTATCACTACAGTGAAACTAGATTTTAGAGAAACTGGATGCCATTAGGTTGGATTATTATTAGTTTACTATAAAAGAGACTTGCAAATTACATGATGAAAGATTCAGAACTTCATCTCTAAATAAGAAATAATCCTCATCATCTAGAACAACTTTGGTGCCTCCATATTCTGGAAGAAGAACTTTATCTCTAATTTTCACTCTGGTTGTATCTCTTCACCCTTTCCTTTACAGCCCAATCCAACAGCTACTACTGTCGCTTGCCACACTTTTCCTTGAGATTTTTCTAGAAGCATTATACATCCTTTGGTTACAGTTTCAGCTGCAGTCCTTTCATCTAGTACTTGATTAAAGAGGGGAAGAAACTTCCTAAATGCCTGTCCTGCCATGGGTATGACCGCCACAGTTAGTACTCTGCTCTCCCACTGCAGCAAGGACAGACCTGCAGTCCCTTACCAAAATTTCTTAAAAGATAGTCCAAAACTGGAGAGTTAGCACACCTCTCCTTGCAAGGCATGCAGAAAAAAAGAAACCCATGAAGAATTGTCCCAGAAGCCTTAGATTCTTAAATCTGATGGTTACTTTTTTCCTTTTATTCCAGTAAATTTATATTTCATGAATTGTTTTTAAGCTTACTTTACAATACTAATGCTAACTATGCATGACAACATGGAGGGTGACTCATTTGCCTGCTACAACCTCATGAAAAGTGAGCCATCCAACCATGCTGAAAGGAATTCCTTAACACACCAATTTTCCTAATACTAATGAAAGTTGATGGTAAAATACATTAAGTATCAGAAGTTATAGCTTTGTTTTTAAGTATCACTGTTGTTTCATCAGAAAATATTTACTCCTTTATGGGATTGTAAAGATAATACTTGTTGGGCTTCCAGCTTAAGACGGTGGACTGAGCATAAGTATATCATTCCTTCTTACCAAAATGGAAAAGATTAAAAGAAAATGTGTCTGTTGGGGGGGACGCGCCACAGCTCTGGGGACAAAAGAGATAGAATTTTGTCATGAAATTCAAGAAAAATGGGAAAAAATTAGATACAATTGACCAGGGGAAAAAAAGGTACATGGAGAAGACTAATGCATAAATAAAAGCCATTATTTCACTAAAGAAGTCTGGAGAAAATCCAAACTCAGGAATAAGAAAAAGAGCATGTTCTCTGAGGTTATTTATCAAGGTAATAAAGGATTGCCTATAGAACATCTGAGCTATTCCCCTCAGCCCCTCAAAGTATACAGAGATATTGACAGAAAATTTTAAAACAGAACTACCATATGACCCAACAATTCCAATGCTACTTATGTTCCAATGATAACCCCCTAAATTACCAGAGTTCCTCACACTGTATGTTGGAGCTGGAGAGAAAGTAAAAGAGAGCATGATATAATTCCAGGCCTCCATAATACTGGAGGTTAATGGAAAAGAAAGTCAGTTCCACCCAGGAATGAAATAAATTCTTCATCACCCAAAATAAACTCCTTAAGGAACAAACTCTTTGTTCTCCTTAAGGGACAGACTAACCCAGAGCCCACACAGTCAGACCTCCCCTTTAGGAGAGAGAACTGTTGGAGAAACAGGTCTACCTAATTGCAGAAGAAATCCATACCAGCTCACTGTACCGATCACCATGATTATTAATTAAGCATTTGTTAATAAATACAGCAGAAAGCCAAGAACTATCAAACATTTATGGAAAGCTAACAGCATGAATGAAAAACACAAAATGAGCAAAGACAACACATCCTAGGAGAAACAAACGTTCTGGGGTGAGACAGAGGAGAACTTTCAAAGTATTCTAATGAGTGTTTTCTCAAAGATGAGAGGATATTGCATCTCTACATACCTATAACACACGAATGGGCTACCACGAAAAAAACCAATGAAGGAATTTTTCAAAAATATTCTGAAAAAAGTGAAGGAACATCAGCTCTTGCTAATAATTTACCCTTTTCAATTTAAAAGTAGTAAAGAAGAAAGACTGAATCAATGATATAGAGTATTGGAGAGAGGCAGGAAATGGAAGAAAATAAAAGAGGAATAGGGGGAGACGGAATGAGAATATCTAAAAAACTGGAATAAAAAGTAAAAGAAAAGTTAAGGATCTGGGTGACAGATCTAAGAAAGCCAACATCCACTAAAAATGAGAACAAATGGGGAGAGTAGAGAGAGTTATGTGAGCAAAAACTGTTAAGGAAGTAATAAATATTTTTCTGACCTGAAGAAACGCTTGAATAGAATAATTGAAAGAGTTCATCAAGGGTCGGACAAGAATAATGAAAAACATAAATCTCTCACATAAATAGGGAAATTCTGAAACCCCAAGGATGAAAAGACTGTCCCAAAGCTTCCAGAAAGAAAAGAAAAAATAGGTTCTCTAAAAAGATTGAATTAATTAGCCTGGGATCAGAACTCTCATAAACAACACTGTAATCCAGAAGAAATAAAAAGTGCTTTCATATTTCAACTGTAATTCAGATATGGGATAGAGTAAGTATGTTTTAACACATAAGGACTCAAAAATTTCAGAAAATATCAATTTTGAAAAAAATTCAAAACATACACCAGAGATATGAGATGGAATCCAAGGAAACAGGATGACAAAAGACAACTAAAAGGATATTAAGTCAAGAAACAAGTAAAACATACAGCTACGTTGAAATTATTGCTGGCAACTGGCTGTACAGTTTAATGCAAGTTGTAAGAAGGGAACTCTTTAAAAAAAGTAGAAACATAATATTAAAAACATTAAATAACCACCTGAAACTATATGAGTAATTTCAACACTACATGAAAGACTGCGAGAGGAAATGCAGCAGTAAAAACTGCTAAAAATCATCTCTTTTAGGAATGAAAAGATAAAAGGAACTAGTTAATCTTCAGTATTCATAGAGAATTAGGACGTTTCTTTTAAATTTAAAAATAGCCAACAAAATAATTACAATTGGAGCATATACACTCCAAGGAGGAAAGAAGGGAAAAACGAAATTCAATAAAAGCAATGAAAGACAAAAAGAGTACTACCATATGATACAGCTTATTCCACTTTTAGGTAGTTACCCAAGAGAAAATAAAGCATATGTCCACACCAAGAATGCATATATCCATAGCAGCTTGATGTGTAATAGACAAAAACTGAAAACAATAGAAATGTTCATCAACAAGTAAATGCATACATAAATTGGGGTAGATGCATACAATGGAATGTTTTTATTCAGCAATAAAAAACTGGGGTCAGCAAACCATCTTGTCTGCCACCTGTTTTTGTACAGCCCATAAAGCTGTTTAAAAAAAAGTGGCTTTTACATTTTTTTATGTAAAATGGTTGAAAAATATCAAAAGAAAATTATATTTCATGAAAAATGAAAAGTATATGGGATTCAAATTTCACTGTCCATGAAGTTTTATTGAAAACAGCCATTTATTTGTATATTGTCTATGGTTGCTTTCACTCTATAGCAATACAATTGCTATTCTTCACAATAGCAGAATTAAGTTGCTGCAACAAAGATCATATGGCCTACAAAACAAAATATGTACTGAGAGGAGGGAATTCAAGATGGCGGCATGAGAGGTGAGACAGAGAGCTCCTCCCAAAACCACAAACAGTACAAAAATACAGTTAATTAATACAACTAACCTTGGAACAGCAGCAGGAAGGAAGATTGAACCAGACTGCAAACAGACCTCATGAACAGAGCAGATCTCAAGAAACAGGGAAACGTACGAAAGCCTTAATCCGGAGGGACCCAGGCCCTTCCCCCACCCCAGTTTACCAACAGGAAGAAGAGAAATGGAGCGGGGGAGGGAGTGGGGGCCTGGGACTGCAGAACACCTAGCCCTGGACATCTGCTTTGTGAGCCGAATCCTATAGTGTGTGGTGCTCTGGACGTTGAGGAGCTGGGACAGGCAGAGTGCTAGAGAAATTGACATTCCAGCCTTTTGTGGAGGAGGGGATCCACACCCGGCTGATCTGTCAGAGGAAAGGCAGGGAGTCTGAGAGGCTTCATGGCAGCCAGAGGGCTGCTGAAGGGGCGGGGTTTGCACAGAGCATGCTGTGCGGGAGAAGGGAGAGCTGGACAAGGTTGTCTGGCTGCACTCTGCCCAGCTGGTTGGGAATTATGAGGAGCTTCAGGCGCTCCATCCCCCTGGCTGCCTACTCAGCTCTGAGGCCCCACACTGTGACACACAGCCTGCTGACACTTCCTACTGGCGTGCAGGCACCTCCTTGCAAACACAGTCACTGCGCAGGCATCAGACCAGCCAGGGGGAGGCCCTGTCTACAACAGCTTGAGATTCAAAGCACAGAGGTTTACCCGTGTGTGCCTGGCCCATTGGCTCTGACACTGGAGACAGGCACCGCAGACGGGAATCAGGAAACAGATCTTTCCTCCCCCGAGGCACCAGTTCCACTCCACTATGACCCCAAACCTCGCGCTGGGGGCTGAGTAGCTCCAGAGACTGGAATTTCGGCCCACTAGTGGGCACCACACAGAAATATGAAACGTCAAAAGAACATGGTTCACACCAAAGTCTCACAAACCTCAGAAAGAGGGCCAAATGAAAATGAACTCACCAATCTTCCTGAAAGAGAATTCAAAACAAAAATTATAAACATGCTTATGGAGGTACAGAAAAATATTCAAGAACTCAGGAATGAATTTAAGTTGGAGATTCAATCATTAAGAAATTCCATATCTGAAATGAAACATACAATGGAGGGATGTAAAAGCAGATTAGATGTAGTAGAAGAGACGGTAAATGGAATAGAAATTAGATAAGAGGAATACAAAGAAGCTGAGGCACAGAAAGAAAAAAGGATCTCTAAGAATGAAAGAATATTGAGAGAACTGTGTGACCAATCCAAACAGAACAATACTTGTATTATAGGGATACCAGAAGAAGAAGAGAGAGAAAAAGGGAGAAAAAGGGATAGGAAGTGTCATTGAGGAGGTAACTGCTGAAAACTTCCCCAATCTGGGGAAAGATATAGTCTCTCAAGCCATGGAGATGCATAGATCTCCCAACAAAAGGGATCCAAGGACGACAACATCTAGACATATAATAATTAAAATGGCAAAGATCAAGGATAAAGACATACTTTTAAAAGCAGCTAGAGTGAGAAAAAAAGATCACATACAAAGGAAAACCCATCAGGCTATCATCAGACTTCTCAACAGAAACCTTACAGGCCAGAAGGGAGTGGCATGATATATTTAATGCAATGAAGCAGAAGGGCCTTGAACCAAGAATACTCTACTCAGAAAGGTTATCATTTAAATTTGAAGGAGGGATTAAACAATTTACAGATAAGCAAAAGCTGAGAGAATTTACCTCCCACAAACCACCTCTACAGTGCATTTTGGAGGGACTTCTATAGATGGAAGTATTCCTAAGGCTAAACAGATGTCACCCAAGGGATAGACAAAGAGTACAGAATATGATTCATAACATACAAAGAATGGACGAAGAAGAAAAAGGAGGAAAAAAAAACCTTTAGGTTGTGTTGGTAACAGTAATGGAAGTAAGTTAAAATAGAGTGTTAGATAGTAAGGGAATTGCCCTTGAACCTTTGGTAACCACGAATCTAAAGCCTGCAATGGCAATAAGTACATACCTATCGATAATCACCCTAAATGTAAATGGTCTGAATGTACCAATCAAAAGACACAGAGTTACTGAATTGATAAAAAAAACAAGACCCATCTATTTGCTGCCTACAAGAGACTCACATCAAACCCAAAGACATACACAGACTGAAAGTAAAGGGATGGAAAAAGATATTTCATGCAACTAATAGGGAGAAAAAGGCAGGAGTTGCAGTACTTGTATAAGACAAAACAAACTTCAAAACAAAGGAAGTCACAAGAGAAAAAGAAGGACATTACATAATTATAAAAGGATCAGTCCAACAAGAGGATATAATAATTATAAATACCTATGCACCCAACACAGGATCACCTACATATGTGAAACAGATAGTAACAGAATTAAAGGGGGAAGTTTATGGCTAAAATATGTTCTATATATTACATTAAAAGCCTTTACAGGAGGGGCTCAAGATGGGGGCCTGAATAGGACAGAGGAAATCTCCTCCCAAAACCATATATATTTTTGAAAATACAACAAATACAATTACTCCTAAAAGAGAGACAAGAAGATACAGTACAACAGCCAGGTTACATCTACATCTGCAAGAACTCACCATCTCATGAAAAGGGTCAGATACAAAGCTGTGATCAGACGGGCCCTGAGTACTCCCCCCACCCCAGCTCACCCGCAGGAGGAAAAGAATCAGAGTGGGGAGGGAGTGGAAGCACAGGACTGCTAAATAACCAGCCCTAGTAATCTGCACTGGGAGCACAGACAAACACTGCATGGTGTACTGGATATTAGAGAAATTGAAAAGTAAAACCTGAGATGGAGACTGTGAGTGGATCTCCACAGCCAGCTCCCCTGGGACAAAAGAAAAGCAGGAGCTTTTTAAAAGTCTTAAAGGGACAAGGGCTTAAATTGTCCCAGCACACTCAGCCCAGCAGCCTGGGAATCTTAAGGAACATCAGGTGCCCTAACACACTAGGGGGTAACGCAGCCATGAAGCCCCTCACATCGATAAAGAGCCTGCTATTCATTCCCACTGACTGGCGCTGCAAGCAAACTGGCTGACCTGCCACAGCTGCAGAGCAGCCGGGGAACAGCCCCTTCCACAGCAACCACAAAGAGTCTTCTCCCAGTGCGTAGCTAACCAGGACAGACCCAGAGGCTGCCGCCAGCATGCAGCTGCCCAGCACAGACAGAGGAAGCCAGAAAAAAGTCTTGAAGGCACGAAGGGGTGCTGTTCTCGCAGGAGAACACACCCGGCGTGGCTGGGACCCCCCGCAGGGCTCTAGGTTACCCTGAGGACTGCCCCACCCACATCAGCTCAGGGGATTATCCAAGAGACTGCTCCTGGTGTGCCGGTAAAGAGCACAGGCAGCAGAAGCTGGAGCAAGGTCCAGAAGGCACAAAGGGGTGCCATTCTCATAGGGGAACACACCTGGTGCATCTGCGACCCCCTGGCAGTGTGCTAGGCTATCTGAAGGGCTGCCCTGCCCATGGCAGCTCAGAAGATTATCCCAGATACTGCTCCATGTCTGCGGGTCACCGACACAGGCAGCAGAGAAGGGTGAGGCGACCAGCAAGCAGGAAGGGACTTTGAACCCCCAGATGACACATGCATGACCTGCCTCTGACCACTTCTATCACCATGAAAAGGCAGAAGAATCTGGTCCAGTCAAAAATCACTCAGGCAACCCAGAGAGAGGGCCTGAGGAGACAGATATAACCAATCTTCCTGAAAAAATAATTAAAAATAAAAGTCGTACCCATGCTGATAGACCTGCAGAGAAATATGCAAGAGCTAAGGGATGAAGTCCAGAGTGAGATAACAGAAATGAAACAATTGATAGAGGTCTTAAGAGGAGACTGGATGAGGTGCAAGAGACAGTTAATAGAATAGAAATCAGAGAACAGGAATACAGAGAAGCTGAGGCAGAGAGAGACAAAAGGATTGATAGAATATTAAGAGAACAGTGTGACCAATCCAAACAGAACAATATTCACATTATATGATTACCAGAAGAAGAAGAGAGAGAAAATGGGATAGAAAGTGTCTTTGAAGAAATAATTGCTGAAAACTTCCCCAAGCCAGGGAAGGAAATAGTCTCTCAGACCATGGAAGCCCACAGATCTCCCAACACAAGGGACCCAAGGAGGACAACACCAAGACATATAATTAAAATGGCAAAGATCAAAGACAAGGACAGAGTATTAAAGGCAGCCAGAGAGAGAAAAAAGATCACCTACAAAGGAAAACCCATTAGGCTATCATCAGACTTCTCAACAGAAACCTTACAGGCCAGAAAAAAATGACATGATATATTTAATGCAATGAAACAGAAGGGCCTTGAAACAAGAATACTGTATCCAACATGATTATCATTTAAATTTGAAGGAGGGACTAAACAATTTCGAGACAAGCAAAAGTTGAGGGAATTTGCCTCCCACAAATCACCTCTACAGGACATTTTAAAGGGACTGCTCTAGATGGAAGCACTCCTAAGGCTGAATAGATGTCACCAGAAAAAATAAATTCACAGCAAAGAAAGCAGACCAACCAAATACTAACTAAAGGCAAAAAATAAAATCAACTATCCACAAAAGCAGTGAAAGGAAACACAAAAGAGTACCGAGTAAAACACCTAACATATAAAGAATGGAGGAGGAAGAATAAGAAGGGAGAGGAATTAAGAATCATAAGACTGTGTTTATAATAAGTTAATAAGAGAGTTAAGTTAGACAGTTAGATAGTAAAGAAGCTACCCTTGAACCTTTGGTAACCATGAATCCAAAGCCTGCAATGGCAATAAGTACATATCTATCAATAATCACCCTAAATGTAAATGGACTGAATGCACCAATCAAAAGACACAGAATAACAGAATGGATAAAAAAAGCAAGACCCATCTATATGCTGCTTACAAGAGACTCACCTCAAACCCAAAGATATACACAGACTAAAAGTGAAGGGATGGAAAAAGATATTTCAAGCAAACAATAGGAAGAAAAAAGCAGGTATTGCAGTACTTGTATCAGAAAAAATAGACTTCAAAACAAAGAAAGTAACAAGACTTAAAGAAGGACATTACATAATGATAAAGGGGGCAGTCCAACAAGAGGATATAAACATTATAAATATATATGCACCCAACACAGGTGCACGGACATATGTGAAACAAATACTAACAGAATTAAAGGAGGAAATAGAAAGCAATGCATTCATTTTAGGAGACTTCAACACACCACTCACTCCAAAGGACAGATCAACCAGACAGAAAATAAGTAAAGACACAGAGGCACTGAACAACACACTAGAAGAGGTCCTAACAGACATCTACAGAACTCTACACCGAAAAGCAGCAGGATACACATTCTTCTCAAGTGCACATGGAACATTTTCCAAAATAGACCACGTACTAGGCCACAAAAAGAGCCTCAGTAAATTCAAAAAGATTGAAATTCTACCAACCAACTTCTCAGATCACAAAGGTATAAAACTAGAAATAAATTGTACAATGAAAACAAAAAGGCTCATAAACACATGGAGGCTTCAAAACATGCTCCTAAATAATCAATGGATCAATGACCAAATTAAAACAGAGATCAAGCAATATATGGAGACAAATGAAAACAATAGCACAAAGCTCCAACTTCTGTGGGACACAGCAAAGGCAGTTCTAAGAGGAAAGTATATAGCAATCTAGGCCTATTTAAAGAAGGAAGAACAATTCCAAATGAATAGTCTAAACTCACAATTATTGAAACTGGGAAAAGAAGAAAAATGAGGCCCAAAGTCACCAGAAGGAGGGACATAATAAAGATCAGAGAAGAAATAACTAAAATTGAGAAGAATAAAACAAAACAAAAAAATCAATGAAACCAAGAGGTGGTTCTCTGAGAAAATAAAATAGATAAACCCCTAGCCAGACTCATTAAGAGAAAAAGAGAATCTACACACATAAACAGAATCAGAAATAAGAAAGGAAAAATCATGACAAACCCCACAGAAATACAAAGAATTATTAGAGAATACTATGAAAATTATATGCTAACATACTGGATAACCTAGAAGAAATGGATAACTTCCTAGAAAAATACAACCTTCCAAGACTGACCAAGGAAGAAACAGAAAATCTAAACAGACCAATTACCAGCAATGAAATTGAATCAGTAATCAAAAAAATACCCAAGAACAAAACACCCAGGCCACATGGATTCACCACTGAATTTTATCAGACATATAGAGAAGACATAATACCCACTCTCCTTAAAGTTTTCCAAAATAGAAGAGGAGGGAATACTTCCAAACTCATTCTATGAAGCCAGAATCACTCTAATACCAAAACCAGGCAAAGACAGCACACAAAAAAGAAAGTATCCCTGATGAACATAGATGCAAAAATACTCAACAAAATATTAGCAAACCGAATTCAAAAATACATCAAGAGGATCATACACCATGATCAAGTGGGATTCATCTCAGGGATGCAAGGATGGTACAACATTCGAAAATGCATCATCATCATCCACATCAACAAAAAGAAGGACAAAAACCACATGATCATCTCCATAGATGCTGAAAAAGCTTTTGACAAAATTCAACATCCATTCATGATAAAAACTCTCCACAAAATAGGTATAGAGGGCAAGTACATCAGCATAATAAAGGCCATATATGACAAACCCACAGCCAATATCATACTTAACAGTGATAAGCTGAAAGCTTTTCACCTAAGACTGGAAACAAGACAGGGATGCTCACTCTCCCCACTGTTATTCAACATAAGACTGGAGGTCCTAGCCATGGCAATCAGACAAAACAAAGAAATACAAGGTATCCAGATTGGTAAAGAAGAAGTCAAACTGTTCACTATTTGCAGATGACATGATATTGTACACTAAAAATCGTAAAGACTACACTACAAAACTACTAGAACTAATATCTGAATTCAGCAAAGTTGCAGGCTACAAAATTAATACACAGAAATCTGTTGCATTCCTATACATTAATGATGAACTAGCAGAAAGAGAAATCAGGAAAACAAATCCATTCACAATTGCATCAAAAAGAATAAAATACCTAGGAATAAACCTAACCAAGGATGTGAAAGATCTATACCCTGAAAACTACAAGACACTCTTAAGAGAAATTAAAGAGGACACTAACAAATGGAAACTTATCCCATGCTCTTGGCTAGGAAGAAGTAATATTGTCAAAATGGACATCCTGCCTAAAGCAATCTACAGATTCAATGCAATCCCTATCAAAATACCAACAACAATCTTCAACGAACTGGAACAAATAGTTTGAAAATTCATATGGAACCACGAAAGACCCAAAATAGCCTAAACAATCCTGAGAAGGAAGAATACAGCAGGGGAATCTCACTTCCCAACTTCAAGCTCTACTACAAAGCCACAGTAATCAAGACAATTTGGTACTGGCACAAGAAGAGATCCACAGACCAGTGGAACAGAACAGAGAGTTCAGATATTAACCCAAACATACATGGTCAGTTAATATACAATAGAGGAGCCATGGATATACAATGGGGAAATGAGAGCCTTTTCAACAGCTGGTGTGGCAAAAGTGGACAGCTACATGTAAGAGAGTGAAAGTGGATCAATGTCTAATCCATACACAAAAGTAAATTCAAAATGGATCAAAGACCTGAATGTAAGTCATGAAACCATAAAACTCTTAGAAAAAAACATAAGCAAAAATCTCTTGGACATAAACATGAGCAACTTCTTCATGGATATATCTCCCCGGGCAAGGGAAACAAAAACAAAAATGAATAAGTGGGACTATATCAAACTAAAAAGCCTCTGTACAGCAAAGGATACCATCAGTAAAACAAAAAGACATCCTACAGTATAGGAGAATATATTCGTAAATGACATATCCGATCAGGACTTGACATCCAAAATATATAAAGAGCTCACACACCACAACAAACAAAAAGCAAATAATCCAATTAAAAAATGGGCAGAGGATCGGAATAGACACTTCTCTAAAGAAGAAATTCAGATGGCCAGCAGGCACATGAAAAGATGCTCCACATCGCTAATCATCACAGAAATGCAAATAAAAACCACAATGAGATATCACCTCACACCAGTAAGGATGGCCACCATCCAAAAGACTAAAACCAACAAATGTGGAGAAAGAGGAACCCTCCTATACTGCTGGTGGGAATGTAAATTAGTTCAACCATTGTGGAAAGCAGTATGGAGGATCCTCGAAAAACTCAAAATAGAAATACCATTTGACCCATGAATTCCACTCCTAGGAATTTACCCTAAGAATGCAGCAGCCCAGTTTGAAAAAGACATATGAACCCCTACATTTATCACAGCACTATTTACAATAGCTAAGAAATGGAAGCAACCTAAGTGTCCATCAGTAGATGAATGGATAAGGAAGATGTGGTACACATAAACAATGGAATATTATTCAGCCATAAGAAGAAAACAAATCCTACCATTTGCAACAACATAGATGGAGCTAGAGGGTATTATGCTCAGTGAAATAAGCCAAGCCAAAAAAGACAAGTATCAAATGATTTCACTCATATGTGGAGTATAAGAACAAAGAAAAAAATTGAAGGAACAACACAGGAGCAGACTCACAGAACCAAAGAATGGACTAAAAGTCACCAAAGGGAAGGGACTTGGAAGAATGGGTGGGAAGGGAGGGATAAGGGGAAAAAAGGGACATTACCATTAGCAGACATAATGTTGGGGGGTGCAGAGGGAGGGCTGTACAACAAAGAGAGGACAAGTAGTGATTCTACAGCATCTTACTACCGTGATGGACAGTGACTGTACTGGGGTATGTGGTGGGGACTTTATAATGGGGGGAGTCTAGTAAACATAATGTGGCTCATGTAATTGCAGATTAATGATACTGAAAGAAAAAAAGCCTTTTCAAATTACTAAGGAAGGCAGCGACTTCCAGGATAGTAGAGGGAGCAGTCAGTTCTGACACCACCTTACATCTCCAAAATTCTTTTACAGTATTTTAAAACTCTAGTTTTTACCTGATGTTTTGACGTTCTTGATCAACATATCTTATCTGTGATGCAAGCATTGTTTTGTGAACCTTAATTTCTTCAGTTCGTTCTTCAATAGCCGTGTATAACTGCTGTTTTCTTTTTTCCATCGAAAGAACTTCTTCTGCCTTACTGTGAAGCATTTCTCGAGTACGTTTAACTTCAAGTTTTAAAAGATTGTCTTCTATCATCAAATCCTATCAACATAATAAAATTATCAAATATTCAAATAATTGATTTTTATATCCAACTCGAAAACTTTTATTGCTAGAAAAATCTCAAATTATGAATTCAGCAAAGTTGCAGGATACAAAATTAATAGACAGAAATCTGTTGCATACCTGTACACTAACAATGAACTATCAGAAAGAGAAATCAGGAAAACAGTTCCATTCACAAACACATCAAAAAAAAAAAATACCTAGGAATAAACCTAACCAAGGAAGTGAAAGACCTATACCCTGAAAACTACAAGACACTCTTAAGAGAAATTAAAGAGGACACTAACAAATGGAAACTTATCCCATGCTCTTGGCTAGGAAGAATTAATATTGTCAAAATGGCCGTCCTGCCTAAGCAATCTACGGATTCAATCCAATCCCTATCAAAACACCAACAGCATTCTTCAATGAACTAGAGCAAATAGTTCTAAAACTCAAATGGAATGACAAAAGACCCGGAATAGCCAAAGCTATCCTGAGAAGGAAGAATAAAGCAAGGGGAATTATGCTCCCTGACTTCAAGCTCTACTACAAAGCCACAGTAATCAAGACAATTTGGTACTGGCACAATAACAGACCCATAGACCAATGGAACAGAATAGAGAGCCCAGATATAAACCCAAGCATATATGGTCAATATACGATAAAGGAGCCATGGATATACAATGGAGAAATGACAGCCTCTTCAACAGCTAGTCTTGGCAAAACTGGACAGCTACATGTAAGAGAATAAAACTGGATTACTGTATAACCCCATACACAAAAGTAAACTCAAAATGGATCAAAGACCTGAATGTAAGTAATGAAACCATAAAACTCTTAGGAAAAAATATAGGCAAAAATCTCTTGGACATAAACATGAGCAACTTCTTCATGAACATATCTCCCCAGGCAAGGGAAACAAAAGAGAAAATGAACAAGTGGGACTATATTAAACTAAAAAGCTTCTGTACAGCAAAGGACACCAGCAGTAGACCACAAAGACATCCTACAGTATGGAAGAATATATTCATAACATGTCCGATAAGGGGTTGACATCCAAAATATTTAAAGAGCTCATGCACCTCTACAAACAAAAAGCAAATAAACCAATTAAAAAATGGGCAGAGGAGCTGAACAGACTCTTCTCCAAAGAGAAATTCAGATGGCCAGCAGGCACATGAAAAGATGCTCCATATTGCTAATCATCACAGAAATGCAAATTAAAACCACAATGAGATATCACCTCACACCAGTGAGGATGGCCAGCATCCAAAGGCAAACAACAAATGTTGGCGAGGATGTGGAGAAAGGGAAACCCTCCTACATTGCTGGTGGGAATGTAAACTAGTTCAACCATTGTGGAAAGCAGTATGGAGGCTCCTCTAAAAACTCAAAATAGAAATACCATTTGACCCAGGAATTCCACTCATAGGAATTTACCCTAAGAATGCAGCAGCCCAATTTGAAAAGGACAGATGCACCCCTATGTTTATTGCAGCACTATTTACAATAGCTAAGAAATGGAAGCAACCTAAGTGTCCATCAGTAGATGAATGGATAAGGAAGATGTGGTACACATAAACAATGGAATATTATTCAGCCATAAGAAGAAAACAAATCCTACCATTTGCAACAACATGGATGGAGCTAGAGGGTATTATGCTCAGTGAAATAAGCCAGGCGGAGAAAGGCAAGTACCAAATGATTTCACTCATCTGTGGAGTATAAGAACAAAGAAAAAAGTAAAGGAACAAAACTGCAGCAGACTCACAGAACCCAAGAATGGACTAACGGTTACCAAAGGGAAAGGACTGGGGAGGATGGGTGGAAAGGAAGGGATAAGGGGGGAAAAGGGGCATTACGATTAGCACAAATAATGTTGTGCGGGCGGGGGAACACGGGAAAGGCAGTATTTACAGAGAGGACAAGTAATGATTCCAAACATCTTTCTACACTGATGGACAGTGACTGTAATGGGGTATGTGCAGGGGACTTGATAATAGGGGGTGTAGTAGCCATAATATTGTTCAAATGATTGTACATTAACATTACCAAAAATTTTTTTAAGTGGGTATAAAAAAAAATCAAATTCGAAAACGTAACTCTCTCTAATCTGACCAAGATACCTAAAGTTAAATTTAGATTGTCCAAGTAGTGACTCTATAGCATCTTACTATGCTGATGGACAGTGCCTGTAATGGAGTAGGTGGTGGGACTTGATAATGGGGGGAATCTAGAAACACAATGTTGCTCATGTGATTTTATATTAATGATACCAAAATTTTTTTTTAATTTGGATTGTCCAAGTCATGATTCTTTCCCTTTTCATTTGTCTTCTTTTCCTTTTTCTTCTTTTAAGAAAGGGGTTTATTCAAATAAAAAAAAGAGTTTAATGTCTATTCCAAGCCTCTATTAAAGCTCACCTTTAAATGTTTTACTAAAAATATCTAAAGAAATAAGTTATTCCTAAAAATTGAAACTTACAATATCCACAAAATATATAAAGTCCTATGGATGAGCATTTTTATATTCTACATTAAATCTCACAAAATAATGTATAAATTTTTATTTTAAAACAATTCAGTCATGAGTAGAATATGACACAGGAGTACACAAATAGATCGATTTTCAGAATAAAAACCCAGAACAAATATCCCACAATATAAGAATTTATTTCAAAACACAGCTTTTCAGTAAGAGAAAAGATTAGGCCCCTAAATCTCAAATGTATCAAAAATAAATTCCAGATGAATTTAAAAACTTAAGAGATAAAACTAATGCAGGTACTAGAAATAGTAAACATTTCTTTGATTTTTAGTGCGACAAAGATGTTTCTAAGCATAAAAATTACACAGGGAAAAACACTTAAATGTTTTATGTTAATGTTTTTATGTCAGAAAAACATTAAAATTTAAAGCCAAATGGGAAAAATACAATATTTATGACAGAATTCATATTTTTACATATGACGGTCTTTTGCAAAGCAATTAAAAAATATAAACATCCTAATGGAAATATGGGCCAAGATAGTTAACTAGAAACACAAAAAAGAAAAAATATGGAACAAGAAAAAATGTCTTAAGAATTTTTATTGAAACACAAATATTTTAAATGTTGTTTTCACATAAAATGTTTGCAAATGTCAATGATTTTTAAAATGCAGACTAAAACAATGAGATACCATATTTGCCCACTGAATTGACACAATTTTGTAAATTATAATATCCAGCCTTGGTGATAGTAAGCAAAGTAGCATGCTTACACACTGCTGGTGGGAGTATTAATTGAAGCCTCTGAAGGACAATTTGTCTTAAAAATAATGTCACGACCCCATATATATATTTGTATATATATATTCATATACATATATACATATCAAGAATATATTCATTCTTTCGGAACCATAATTTTACAGCTGGAATTTATCTTCAGTAATTTATTGAGCAACTGTACAATATATGTGCATAGTACACAATACTAGTATATGATACACATATACAAGAAAAAGGATATGGTTAAGTAAGTTAGGGTAACTTCATGTAATTGACTGTGGGAAACCTTTAAAAATATTTTTAAAGATTATTTAATGTTTTGGAAATAATATGTTAAAAAAATTTTAAATACAATATATAAAGCCAGTTTTCTCCAAAAGACTGGAAGAAAATAATATACTTTAACACTGTCTTGTGTGCAGTGTACTTTATAGTAACTTTTTAAGAAAATTTTCTACAGTTAGCATAAAAATTTTATTATTATATACACATATGATTTTATTTTACCTGTTTCAAAGCTTTGGCTTTATTAAGTTCTTTCTCTGATCTGTCATTGAAAAGGTTTAGTTCACTAATTTTGGTTGTAAGGGATTGTTTTTCATCACAATTTTTACTATTTGACTTCTTGATAAAGTAAAGATCATTCTGTAAAAAGGAATAAAGGTACATAAATATATATTTTAAATAACAATATTCAATACATATTACCAAACTTATCTTACATTAAATTACATGTTCCATTAAATATTTATAATCATATTTTCAATATCACTGTTCATGCTCTAGTTTCTCTAATATAACATACATAGATATTCACATTAGAAACATCTTCATTTTTTTATTGATTAATGTTTGTGTTTAGTTTGAGTTCAATAATTATAGGAAATATTACGTACGGTTACAATTCAACCTGAATTATTGGATGATCACCATTTATGGGGAGAAACAGAAGAGGAAACCAAGCTTTGTTTCAACACATGGTTCACCTTTGGGAATTCATTATTTGATTCAAGTCCCAGAAGGTAAAAATATTAACAGACTGAGAAAGCATAGGGTCTTGGTTAACAGTACAAGCTCTGGAATCAGATAGCCTTAAGTACATATTACCCATCTGACCCTGGTGGACAACCTGTTTCGCTTCAGTTTCTTCATTTCTAAAATGGAGATGATACTAAACCTACCTTCTTGTGTTGTTGTGAGGGTTATGGAAGTTACTGTCAAAGTAACACCATACAACAGTATTTGACACATAGAAGTGTCATGTATTATTATTACATATAATCTCATGTATTGCTAGAGAAAAATGCTAGATAAGATCTAATTCCATTGAATGCATAAATGGTCACACATACCCAGATACCGTTTTTCTAGCTTTATACCAGTTTACATCCCTCCACCCACCCAGAACCCAGAACAGGGTTTGTGCTCTTAGTCCCTTCTGGGTAGTTCCAGGGTCTATCTCTCTTCCTCAGTCTTCCTCTCTTCCTCCCTTCCTCCCTCTCTGTGCCTTTCTCATTGCCTGTATTTCTCTGAAGTAACAGGGGCATAAGAATGCAGAAAGAGAGTAAAGAAAGCAACTTTTTGCAAAATGTATGATTTTTATAGAACTAAGTTTAAGAACAAAAAAAAATTTAAGGTGATTTTGACCAGAAAAAAAGTTAGCTTCTATTATGCAAAATAAGAGATGGAGTGGCAGGACTTCCGGGAAGATGGCGGTGTGAGCAGGGCGGCAGAAATCTCCTCCCAACACTATATTTATCTACGAAAACACAGAAAATACATCTATTCCTAAAAGAGAGACGAGAATACACAGGAAAGCGCACAGCGTGCAGCTACACCCGAGAGGACTCGGCACCCCAAGAGGCGGGTAAGATACGGAGCCGCGACCCGGCGGGACCCGAGCCCTCCCCCACCCCAGCGCACCGGCGGGAGGAGAGGATTCAGAGCCGGGAGGGAGTGGAAGTGCACCCCGCGAAGTAGCCAGCCCCGGGGATCTGCGCGGGGAGCGCTGACCCACATTGCGCAGTGCAGCGGAGATTGGAGAGACAGAGGGGCAGGATCTGAGCGGGGAACGCGCCAGGGTGCTTGCAGCCGGCTCCCGGGAAGGAAAAAAAAAAAGCGCGCGCTTTCTTCAGCGGTCTTAAAGAGACAGGAGCCCAGCGGAGGAGCCGGATCGCCCCAGCACACTCAGCCCAGCAGGCTGGGAGTCCTGGGGAGTTTCAGATGCCTTAGCTGGCGACTGAGGAAGCGTAGCCATACTTAACACTTCTCACTGAGGTCAACAGCCTCCTACTCGTTCCCACCCATGCCAGAGCGATAAAGGGCCCTGCGGAGCGGCACAATCACAGCTGTGGAATAGTGGGGCAATAGCGCCACCTAGAGCATTCCCACAAAATCTATGTACGGTGGGCA
This sequence comes from Smutsia gigantea, assembly GCA_032199065.1. Classification (NCBI taxonomy): domain Eukaryota; kingdom Metazoa; phylum Chordata; class Mammalia; order Pholidota; family Manidae; genus Smutsia; species Smutsia gigantea. The sequence goes on along the minus strand of JAVSCE010014067.1, from coordinate 279,733 downwards.
TTTTTTTTGTTTTTTTTTTTGTTTTTTGTTTTGTTTTTGTTTTTTCTTTTCTTTCTTTTTTACTTTCTTTCTTTCCTTTTCTTCTTTTTTTTTCTCTTTTTTTTTCTTCTCTTTTTAAAGTCTTAAAGAGCCCAGCTGACATACGTGGCAACTATCAGTGACCAATTATAAAGCCATGAAAAGACAGAGGAATATGGTTCAGACCAAAATCAACCAGACAACCCCAGAGAGGGAGTCTGAAGGGATGGAAATGCACAGCCTCCCTGAAAAAGAATTCAGAATAAAAGTCAAAACCATGCTGATGGACCTACAGAGAAATGTGCAAGAGCTGAGGGAGGAAGTGAGGGAACTGAGGAAAGACAATACAGAAATCAGACAAGCGATCGACGGGCTTAACAGCAGAATGGATGAGATGCAAGAGACTGTTAATGGAACAGAAAACAGAGAACAGGAGTACAGAGCAGCTGAGGCAGAGAGAGATAAAAGGATTTCTAGGAATGAAAGAATATTAAGAGAACTGTGTGACCAATCCAAACGGAACAATATTCGCATTATAGGAGTACCAGAGGAAGAAGAGAGAGAAAAAGGGATAGAAAGTGTCTTTGAAGAAATAATTGCTGAAAACTTTCCCTCGCTGTGGAAGGAAGTAGTCTCGCAGTCCACCGAAGCTCATAGATCTCCCAACACAAGGGACCCAAGGAAGACAACACCAAGACACATAATAATTAAGATGGCAAAGATCAAAGATAAAGACAGGGTATTAAAGGCAGCTAGAGAGAGAAAAAAGATCACCTACAAAGGAAAACCCATCAGACTATCATCAGACTTCTCAACAGAAACCTTACAGGCCAGAAGAGAATGGCATGATATATTTAACATTATGAAACAGAAGGGCCTCGAACCAAGAATATTGTATCCAGCACGATTATCATTTAAATATGATGGAGGGATTAAACAATTTCCAGATAAACGAAAGTTAAGAGAGTTTGCCTCTCATAAACCACCACTACAGGATATCTTAAATGGAATGCTCTAGATGAAAGCACGCCTCAGGCTAAAAAGATGTCACTAGAGAAAAAAAAAATCATAGCAAAGAAAGCAGACCATCCAAATACTAACTAAAGGCAAAGAATAAAACACCTATTATAGAAAGAATGGAGGAGGAGGAATAAGAAGGGAGAGAAATAAAGAAACATCAGACTGTGTTTACAATAACTTAACAAGAAAGTTAAGTTAGATTGTTAGATAGTAAAGAAGCAACCCTTGAACCCTTGGTAACCACGAATCTAAAGCCAGCAATGGCAATAAGTACATACCTATCAATAATCACCCTAAATGTAAATGGACTGAATGCACCAATCAAAAGACACAGAGTAACAGAATGGATAAAAAAGCAAGACCCATCTATATGCTGCCTACAAGAAACTCACCTCAAATCCAAAGATATACACAGACTAAAAGTGAAGGGATGGAAAAAGATATTTCATGCAAACAACAAAGAGAAAAAAGCAGGTGTTGCAGTACTTGTATCAGACAAAATAGACTTCAAAACGAAGAAAGTAGCAAAAGATAAAGAAGCACATTACATAATGATAAAGGGGTCAGTCCAACAAGAAGATATAACCATTATAAATATATATGCACCCAACACAGGAGCGCCAGCATATGTGAGTCAAATACTAGCAGAGTTGAAGGAGGAAATAGACAGCAATGCATTCATCTTAGGAGACTTCAACACACCACTCACTCCAGAGGACAGATCAACCAGACAGAAAATAAGTAAAGACACAGAGGCACTGAACAACACACTAGAACAGATGGACCTAACAGACATCTACAGAACTCTACACCCAAAAGCAACAGGATACACATTCTTCTCAAGTGCACATGGAACATTTTCCAGAATAGACCACATACTAGGCCACAAAAAGAACCTCAGTAATTTCAAAAATATTGAAATCCTACCAACCAACTTCTCAGATCACCAAGGTATAAAACTAGAAATAAATTTTAGAAAGAAATCAAAAAGGCTCACAAATACATGGAGACTTAACAACACTCTCCTAATTAATCAATGGGTTAACGACCAAATCAAAACAGAAATCAAAGAATATATGGAGACTAATGACAACAACAACACAAAGCCACAACTTCTGTGGGACGCAGCAAAGGCAGTTCTAAGAGGAAAGTATATTGCAATCCAGGCCTATTTAAAGAAGGAAGAACATTCCCAAATGAATAGTCTAAAGACACAATTACTGAAATTGGAAAAAGAAGAACAAATGAGGCCCAAAGTCACCAGAAGGAGGGACATAATAAAGATTAGAGAAGAAATAAATAAAATTGAGAAGAATAAAACAATAGAAAAAATCAATAAAACCAAGAGCTGGTTCTTTGAAAAAATAAACAAAATAGATAAACCCCTAGCCAGACTCATTAAGAGAAAAAGAGAATCTACACACATAAACACAATCAGAAATGAGAAAGGAAAAATCACGACGGACCCCACAGAAATACAAAGAATCATAAGAGAATATTATGAGAATCTATATGCTAACAAGCTGGAAAACATAGAAGAAATGGACAACTTCTTAGAAAAATACAACCTTCCAAGACTGACCAAGCAAGAAACAGAAAAACTAAACAGACCAATCACCAGTGACGAAATCGAATTGGTAATCAAAAAACTACCCAAGAACAAAACCCCTGGGCCTGATGGATTCACCTCTGAATTCTACCAGACATATAGAGAAGAAATAACACCGATTCTCCTTAAAGTTTTCCAAAAAATAGAAGAGGAGGGAATACTTCCAAACTCATTCTATGAAGCCAGCATCACTCTAATACCAAAACCGGGCAAAGACCTCACCAAAAAAGAAAATTACAGACCAATATCCCTGATGAACGTAGATGCAAAAATACTCAACAAAATATTAGCAAACCGAATTCAAAAATACATCAAGAGGATCATACACCATGATCAAGTGGGATTCATCCCAGGGATGCAAGGATGGTACAACATTCGAAAATCCATCAACATCATCCACCACATCAACAAAAAGAAGAACAAAAACCACATGATCATCTCCATAGATGCTGAAAAAGCATTTGACAAAATTCAGCATCCATTCCTGATTAAAACTCTCAACAAAATGGGTATAGAGGGCAAGTACCTCAACATCATAAAGGCTATATATGACAAACCCACAGCTAACATCATACTTAACGGCGAGACGCTGAAAGCTTTTCATCTAAGATCAGGAACAAGACACGGATGCCCACTCTCTCCACTGTTATTCAACATAGTACTGGAGCTCCTAGCCACAGCAATCAGACAAAACAAAGACATACAAGGCATCCAGATTGGTAAAGAAGAAGTCAAATTGTCACTATTTGCAGATGACATGATACTGTACATAAAAAACCCTAAAGATTCCATTCCAAAACTACTAGAACTAATATCTGAATTCAGCAAAGTTGCAGGATACAAAATTAACACACAGAAATCTGTTGCTTTCCTATACACTAATGATGAACTGACAGAAAGAGAAATCAGAAAAACAATTCCATTCACAATTGCATCAAAAAGAATAAAATACCTAGGAATAAACCTAACGAAGGAAGTGAAAGACCTGTACTCTGAAAACTACAAGACACTCCTAAGAGAAATTAAAGAGGACACTAACAAATGGAAATGCATCCCATGCTCTTGGCTAGGAAGAATAAATATTGTCAAAATGGCTATACTACCTAAAGCAATCTACAGATTCAATGCAATCCCTATCAAACTACCAACAGCTTTCTTCAATGAACTGGAACAAATAATTCTAAAATTCATATGGAACCACAAAAGACCCCAAAGAGCCAAAGCAATCCTGAGAAGGAGGAATAAAACAGGGGGAATTACACTCCCTGACTTCAAGCTCTACTACAAAGCCACAGTAATCAAGACAATTTGGTATTGGCACAAAAACAGACCCACAGACCAGTGGAACAGAATAGAAAATCCAAACATTAACCCAAACATATACAGTCAATTAATATTTGATAAAAGTGCCTTGGATATACAATGGGGAGATGACAGCCTCTTCAGCAGCTGGTGTTGGAAAAACTGGACAGCTACATGTAAGAGAATGAAACTGGACTACTGTCTAGCCCCATACACAAAGGTAAACTCAAGGTGGATCAATGACTTGAATGTAAGTCATGAAACCATAAAACTCTTAGAAAAAAACATAGGCAAAAATCTCTTGGACATAAACATGAGCAACTTCTTCATGAACATATCTCCCCGGGCAAGGGAAACAAAAGCAAAAATGAACAAGTGGGACTATATCAAGCTGAAAAGCTTCTGTACAGCAAAGGACACCATCAGTAGAACAAAAAGACATCCTACAGTATGGGAGAATATATTCATAAAAAACGTATCTGATAAAGGGTTGACATCCAAAATATATAAAGAACTCATGCACCTTAACAAACAGAAAGCAAATAATCCAATTAAGAAATGGGCAGAGGACATGAATAGACACTTCTCTAAAGAAGAAATTCAGATGGCCAACAGGCACATGAAAGATGCTCCACATCGCTAATCATCAGAGAAATGCAGATTAAAACCACAATGAGATATCACCTCACACCAGTGAGGATGGCCAACATCAAAACACAAACAACAACAAATGTTGGCGAGGATGTGGAGAAAAGGGAACCCTCCTACACTGCTGGTGGGACTGCAAATTAGTTCAACCATTGTGGAAAGCAGTATGGAGGTTCCTCAAAAAACTCAAAATAGAAATACCATTTGACCCAGGAATTCCACTCCTAGGAATTTACCCTAAGAATGCAGCAGCCCAATTTGAAAAGGACAGATGCACCCCTATGTTTATCGCAGCACTATTTACAATAGCCAAGAAATGGAAGCAACCTAAGTGTCCATCAGTAGATGAATGGATAAAGAAGAGGTGGTACATATACACAATGGAATATTATTCAGCCATAAGAAGAAAACAAATCCTACCATTTGCAACAACATGGATGGAGCTAGAGGGTATTATGCTCAGTGAAATAAGCCAAGCCGAAAAAGACAAGTATCAAATGATTTCACTCATATGTGAGTATAAGAACAAAGAAAAAATACTGAAGGAACAAAACAGCAGCAGACTCACAGAACCCAAGAACGGACTAATAGTTACCAAAGGGAAAGGGACTGGGGAAAATGGGTGGGAAGGGAGGAATAAGAGGGAAAAAGGGGCATTACGATTAGGAGATGTAATGTTGGGGGGGCACGGGGAGGGCAGTACAACTCAGAGAAGACAAGTAGTGATTCTATAGCATCTCAGTACGCTGATGGACAGTGACTGTAATGGGTTTGGTGGGGGGGACCTGATGAAGGGGTAGTTTAATAATCGTAATATTTCACATGTAATTGTAAATTAATGATAATAAAATAAATTATATAAAAAAATAAAAATAAAATAAAATAAAATAAAGAGATGGAGTGGCATAAAGGAAGGAATACAGAATGACTTTACAATCTGATGCTACAATTGAGAAAAGCAACCTTCATTAGAAGGTTAACTAGCTTTAATATCTTCAAAAATTCACTTGCATTTCTATTTATTTACCTGTGAAAACCAGAGCTGGGATAGGCATACGTACTAGCCAATCACATAAAGGACAGAGCTCCAGGGTAGGTAAAAGGGGGAACACTGGAACCATCCCCACACAACAAAACAAAGTTCAGGCCAGGGTCAAGAAAACAGTTCAGTTACAAAAGTCACCCTCCTATTATTCTGTAGGCATTAGTATTCTTATATTCTATACAGGGAAAAAACAATGCCATTTATTGAGTACCTACTAAAAGCACTATGTAAATATGTAAAAGATATATATTCCTCATAATTCCCCCAAATCTATAAAATAATACTAATTTTTTTTTCACTTAATAGATGAGCGAATTTGGCTCAGAAAAGTTAACAGCAGTAGTCATATAACTGACATTCAATACAAGTTCTGATTCAAACACATGGTCTTTTCCACTAAACCAAGAAAACCGTTTTAAATTTTTTTCACCAGTCTTCAAAGTATTCCAAACCAAATTTTTGTCATCTTAAAATTTTTAAGAAAATTTATAAAAGTAAGAGCTCCCTTTCACTGTTGCAGCCCTGAAGGAATTCAAGGCAATTCTTCTTATAACCACTAGGGGGCACTCATCACTAGCCTTTCCAGCTGTTTCAATAACCTACCATTTGGAGTTACCCATTCAGGTCCACACTCACTCCTTCACTCTTACTTTCCAGTTAAACTCTAACACAGGTTTTATATTACAAAGGTTCCCCTAACATAGGTTTTATATTACCATAAACATTCAAATACCTAAAGAAGAACATTTTCACCTTATTAACAAATGTAGTCATTTAAAATACTGTAAGTAAATATTTCAATAACAATAGATGACACATAAAAGAATGACCCATAGAAGAACAGCTTCTTTTAGGTATCATTTCAGAGATAAACACCCATCATGTTATTATGGAAGATCTATAATAGAAAACTGGAATTTACAAATATTTTAAGTCATGTACTATTTAAGAGTATTTTGGAGTCAAATGGACCAGGGATCAAATCCTAGCTCTCTGTGTATGAGCTGTGTAACTGTGGACAAGTTACTTAAACTGTGAAACAAGTAATTATATCTTCCTCACTAGGCATTTATAAGGACTAAATGAAATAAAATACTAGTCACATAATATATTTAGCATATAGTAAATGCATAATCAACAGTAATGTTATATTTTCATAGTACAGAAACACAAACATTAGTTCATATGTTTGTTATATATGGGGTAGCTTGGCCATCATCCTATCCAAAGTAAAGTCTTAGGAACATGTTAGACTTAAAACAGAAGGACCAGTGGCTAGGGTATTTGAGCATACAAAGTATTTTGACTAATTACATGAAGCTTCTTGATCTGTGTTTCCAAAAGGCTTAATGTAGATTTTTTCTCATCCAATGTCTTTTTAAGATCAACAATTTTTGATTCAAGGGCTTGTTTTTCTTCTGAATTAATTTCTCCCTTTAACCGTGACATTCGGCGTTCCACTTGTTGAATGTAAAAATCCTGTTACAGTTTTTAAAAATAAGTTAGTAAGGAGAAACAGATAGTTAAAACTATCTCTACAAATGTAAAAACAGAATGTATACTTTCCTATAAGTTTGGTTTGGGTGCTATTATTTACTACGGCCACTTTAATCCTTCAGTAATGGATAGGATAAAATCCTTCCTCCTCTAAGGGGAAAACAGCAAACTATTCCTCAACAACCAGGGTACATGATAGTGACACAGAAGTAATGTAAAAATACAGCAAAATCACTTAGGGGCTATTTATCATACTGCCACGATGGAACCTCAATAAATCTACTAGATTTCCATGGACATGGATTTATGAGTGGACATTTCCTAAGGGGTGCAAAATAAGTCATAAATTGTAAGCCATGAAAGGCTCAAATATGATGAATTTCTAATGACTTATTTTTAAAATTATACTTTATTTACCTGTAACGTTGAGAAACAAAGAATATATTGGATGGGGAAATCAAGAAGTAGGGAGGGAGGATATTAAGAAATTAACGAGTCAGAATGTATAAATAGAACAAATAAGGCAAAATACTCAATACATTTAACCTATTGGTCTAGGGGTAGAGGTAGGGAAGTCTGATTGCACAGCCAACAATCAACATGTAATTTTCTAGGTTTCAGATATCCCACACTCTGTTTTGTCTTACTCAGGCCCAGTTGCCCCAGGTTCCTTTAAAGCATGGTTCTCCTTCACTAAGTTGTCTATCCTCTTACCTGTTTATTTCAGATGGAGAAAAATGTAGCTTTTAAGGGTCCCTCACCCTACTAATGGCCTAACATATGTCATCTTCTGTTTATCTAGGAGTGTTAGAAATCTTTGCTTTATTTCGGACACTTTACTGTCATAACTATAACATCAATATGGAAGATATCCAAAAAATAACATCTACCTGATTATACATAATTTCTTGCTGCTTCAAGGTTTCAAAATCCAGTTTACGTAACTGATGGTTGAGGTGCTTTAAAGAGGAACGGGTTCCTTCAATTTCTGATACAACAGCTTTTTCTTTCATATTCTCAGTCTGTAATTCCTGAACTTTCTTAAATAGCACATCTTTCACTATGTTCAGTTGAACTTCCACTTCCTGGTGATAAAAATAATAGTTATTAATGAAAGTATAATACCTTGAAATGTTTTATTATGTGAACATTGTAATTTAGCAGCTTATAAATAATCCCCCCAAACATTTTAGCCCTTGAGAATATAAAGCCCTTTCCACAATTTCAACAAATCCCCAACATTTCTTATAGTCTACTCTTTCTAGTAGACTAGAATAGTCGTTTTCCATTCCAGTATTTTGTACCTTCATCTGTCATCTTAATTCTATCCCATGTCACACTAGCCTTAGAACTTACCCATTCCGCTGGTTTCCTTAGGAAATAAAATATACTAGAGACACACAGCTTGTAAGTTCACAAAGTTTAATGAAGTCTTCAGTGTGTTACAGTGAAAAAATCACATCACCCAATCTCCCACCTTGTTTTAGGCAATATCCAGTCATGAGCAGGTAAATATTTAACCACCAGCTTTTCAGTGGATGAGAAGTTAAGGAGAAGAAGTTGATTTCCATGGTACAAATATTCCCACTTTGGCTAATTTAAGCTACCAACGATTCCATTAAATACAAAATTGGCAAGAGATATTCAGACCCTAAAACATTATTTCCACTACACAGATATAATAGATGTTAAGTAATCTTAGGCATCCTTAAGAGCATAGATAGTAGTAAAATGTAGTAAAATAATTTGCAAGTGATGAGTGCTGAGGAGTTATTACTTTTGTTTTTAATATAATTTAACTCTAAGTCTATATAATTTATAAGAGAAGCTATGGTTAGCCGCTGACCTGCAAAATTCCAGAAAATTTAACCATCAGCTCTTGGGAGCTGGAAGGGGCTGGCCCCAGCGCAGTACTGGCACTACCCCTTACTCATACCTTGCCTCCAGTTGGCCTCCCTGCATGTGCAGCCAGCTAAGAAATAGAAACCTGTCCTCCATTCCCAAGTATCCTTTCTCAGTAGGAACATCTGTCTTGACCTCAAGACTTCATCACCAATGTATTCTAGGCTTCAAATAGATCTCCTGCCAAGATCTATTAGTTATAATTTTGAAATGTTGAAATAATTTTTCTCTGTGTTTTTATACTCAGATAAGCATATTTCCCTTTGACAACCAGTGAAACAAAAGAAGCCCATGATTGGCATGGTTAAATTTTCACAAATCAGGAAATACAATCATAAAATACATTATTTTTCATACAATAGATGGTTTTCATTGGGTTTAAGACCTTCTCAAAGATTGCCTCGCAGAGTTTTACAGTTAGTGCTTGGTGGTGAATAATACAGTACATCTACAAAACATATGGGGTTAGGATGTTTCCAAACAAACAAACAAAAGCCAGAAGCTACAAAACCAAGATTATGAACACAAGCCTGCTAGAATACAATCAGTACGCATACTGCCAATCTTATTTTCTTAATTCAGCGAATTTCTTCAAAAGTGTCACTAGTTTTTAATTCTGTAATCTAAAGGTCTATTTCATATGAATTCCCCAGTCTTCACAGATTTCTAGGAAGTTCTAATATTGTCCCATCTCATGTGCTACACAAAATCACACTCTTGGAGGGGAAAAAAAAGTAAGTTTTGAAAAATACTGTTATGATCTCGACTCAAATACCATTCAAGTCAAGATTGCTGCATGATTTCATTACACAGGAATCTGAAACATGAAACAGCCCACTGAGGAAGTTGGATGCTATCCAAATACAAGTGAGAAACCATACTTGATGTAGGCCTCAGCAAATGGGGGATTTTGCCACCATCTTCAGCTGCTCTGCCTCCCCCTCAAAAAAAGAGTAAAAGTAAGACGTAGTGTGTACATTGTCAGGTCACACAACAAAAACTGGCTTTAATGCTACCAATATGCCAAAAATATTAAGGTTTAGTAAAATGATAGATAGCATTTAAAAGCCTGCTTACCAATAAATGGTGCCAGGCTGAGATGTTAAAGAGACAGTTGATGATGAAGAAAAACAAGTAATGAAAGTAGACCACTGGGGAGAACTTGATCACAAACAAAAAAGATGATAAACAGGTGGAAATCAGTTGTAAAATAAGGATACTTTTCAAGGTATATTTGTAATATATGAAAATATATACAGATGATAAGCAGAGACATGGACACATTAGGCATTGGGAAGGCACAGAATCTAAGATACACAGACTACCTTTAAAAGAAAATACCTAAGTTAAAGGCTGAAAGTGAAGCAAATGGAGAATTAGGAGCTTAAGAAGACACGGTCAGGAACATCTTCACAAGCAGTATGTAAAAAGAGGTCCTTCATCAACAATTCTGATTACACAAGTGATCACATCAGAAAGTAAAGCCTCTTAAAATATTGCCTACTCCTCTGACCTCAAGGATCTAATTAATTCACTGTAGCTAAATTTGCTGTGATTTTTTAAAAATTTAAAATGAACTTTACCTTTATACCTTTTTCCTCCTCCCTTAGTATATCTTCCAAATTGGTAGCTTTTTCTTCTACAGACATAGTTTTCTCAGTTATCTGCTTTAATTTCTTTCTTACAATCTGGTTATGATTTTTAATTTTGTGTAACCTAGAGAGGATTTATGAGGAAAATTAGAAAACATCTAAAAATTATTTAATGCAAACAAATGAGGAATAGTTTATCCTAAGATTTCTCCATATAACTTAGAGGTTTCTTTTGCCAATATATATTTAATATGCCATAAAAATATTGCTCCTAAGCCTGTGATGAAAACCTAGGAAAAAAATTTTTAAGTTTAAAATTTACTAGCTATAGTTTAACAGTTATTTAACAAAAAACTTAAATATTTAATAGTATTTCTAGAAGTAGTAAAAAATGATAACATTTAGATATCTTTTTTTCTCACCTTGTTGTTTTTTCATGAATGTCCATCTTTATTTTGGAAATATTTTTCCTCAGGGCTTCTAAATCACTGGAACTTCTATTCACAATGGCTTTTAAAGAATCCAGCTATTTTTTAATTAACAGACAGAAATTATATATTTATGCTACATATTAGAATTTCATTTCATTTCTGAGAAGTTCTGTTTTGAATACATTAGTTTTTAGCCTACATCACATCCATAAACACAGTAACCATTTTCCTACAGTACATATTAACAGTTTTTCTTTTGATATGATATTAAATTTTAAGGGACTTGCATGACATGGGTAAATTATACAGATCTATATTTATGTGTTCAAGATACAAAGAGCAAAAGCTTCATGCCATTGGACTGGGAAATGATTTCTTGGATATGACACCAGAAGCACAGGCAACAAAATAAAAAATACACAAGTTGGACTTCATCAAATTTATGAACTTTTGTGCATCAAAAGACAAATTAAGAGAGTAAAAAGGCAATCCACAGAATAAGAGAAAATATTTACAAATCATGTATCTGATAAAGGATTAATATCCAGAATATATAAGAACTTCTAAAACTCAACAATAACAAAAACAAAAAAATTAATATATGATAAAGGAGCCATGGATATACAATGGGGAAATGACAGCCTCTTCAACAACTGGTGTTGGCAAAACTGGACAGTTACATACAAGAGAATGAAACTGGATTATTGTCTAACACCATATACAAAAGAAAACTCAAAATGGATCAAAGACCTGAATGTAAGTCATGAAACCATAAAACTCTTAGAAGAAAACAGGCAAAAATCTCTTGAATATAAACATGACCAACCTTTTCCTGAATGCACCTCCTAGGGCAAGGGAAACAAAATAAAAAATGAACAAATGGGACTACATCATGCTAAAAACTTCTGTAGAGCAAAGAACACCATCAGCAGAACAAAAAGCATCCTACAGTATGGTAGAATATATTTGTAAATGACATATCCAACAAGGGGTTAACATCCAAAATATATAAAGAAGTCACATGCCTCAACACCCAAAAAGCAAATAACTCTATTAAAAAATTAGTGGAGGATATGAACAGACACTTCTCCAAAGAAGAAATTCAGATGGCCAACAGACACATGAAAAGATGCTCCACATCACTAATCATCAGAGAAATGGAAATTAAAACCACAATGAGGTATCACCTCACACCAGTGAGGATGGCCAACATCCAAAACACAAACAACAACAAATGTTGGCGAGGATGTGGAGAAAAGGGAACCCTCCTACATTGCTGGTGGGACTGCAAATTTGTTCAACCACTGTGGAAAGCAGTATGGAGGTTCCTCAAAAAACTCAAAATAGAAATACCATTTGACCCAGAAATCCCACTCCTAGGAATTTACCCTAAGACTGCAGCAGCCCAGTTTGACAAAGACATATGCACACCTATGCTTATCGCAGCACTATTTACAATAGCCAAGATATGGAAGCAACCTAAGTGTCCATCAGTAGATGAATGGATAAAGAAGAAGTGGTACATATACACAATGGAATATTATTCAGCCATAAGAAGAAAACAAATCCTACCATTTGCAACAACATGGATGGAGCTAGAGGGTATTATGCTCAGTGAAATAAGCCAGGCAGAGAAAGACAAGTATCAAATGATTTCACTCATCTGTGGAGTATAAGAACAAAGAAAAAAGTGAAGGAACAAAACAGCAGCAGACTCACAGAACCCAAGAATGGACTAATAGTTACCAAAGGGAAAGGGACTGGGGAAGATGGGTGGGAAGGGAGGGACAAGGAGGAAAAAGGGGCATTACGATTAGCAGATGTAATGTTAGGGGGGCACGGGGAGGGCTGTACAACTCAGAGAAGACAAGTAGAGACTCTATAGCATCTCACTACGCTGATGGACAGTGACTGTAATGGGGCTGGTGGGGGGGACCTGATGAAGGGGGTAGTTCAATAATCATAATATTGCACATGTAATTGTAGATTAATGATCCAAAATAAATTATATATATAAAAAAAGAAAGTACCCATGGTATGTTGTTAACTAAACAAATATATCATTATTAATAGCTTGGATGCCTAGAAATATACTGGAAAGAAATACATTAAATTGTTAATAAGAATGGCATCTCTTTTGCAATTGAAAATCTTTGTTTTACTTGTAGATTAATGATACCAAAATATTTTTAAAAGAAAATCTTTCTTTTATTAAAAAAAAAGAAATAATGATGGACAACTTCCCCAATCTGAGGAGAGATTTGTATATCCAAATTCATGGAGCTCATAGGTCACCAAATAGACTCAATTTAAAGAAATTTTCTCTAAGGCACATTATAATAAAACTGTCAAAATTCAAAGGCAAAAAAAACCCCTCAAAATCAGCAAGAGAGTAAAAGCTTGTAACATACAAAGAACCTGCATAAGGCTATCAGCAAATTTCTTAGCAGAAACCTTACAGGCCAAGTAGGAGTGTGACAATACATTCAAGTGCTGAAAGAAAAAACTGCCAACCAAGAAAATTTTATCTGGCAAAGTAGCCTTCAGAATGAAGAGACAAACATTTCCAGATAAACAAAAGCTGAGTAAATTCACATCACTAGACCTGCCTTACAAGAAATACTGGAAGGAGTTCCTAAAGCCAAAAGGAAAGGATGCTAATTAGTAACATAAAAACATACAACATGTTGGCAAAGGTAATACAGCAGTCCCCCTTAATCATGGGGGATATGTTCCAAGGCCCCAGTGCATGCCTGAAACTGGATAATACAAAACTCTATGTATAGAATGTTTTTCCTATACATACATACACACAAAAAAGTTTAACTTATAAATTAGGCTCCATAAGAGAATAATAACAATAATAATGAAATAGAATATTTAAACAATGTACTGTAATAAAAGAATAAAAATCTTCTACGATATTCCAATTTCCCACCCAAGCAGTGGTAACTTTAGATGATACGCCTTCAAGGCACAAATTTCATAAAGATTCCCCCTATTGCTAACTAAGGCGATCTCTATCTCTCCCTGTGGAATGATCTCGGTGGCATGGAAGAAAAGAACAAAGCAGAAGTTTTGTTCTCTCTTAGCCTGTTTCCAGGTATTTTGCCACTACATTGTTCCACTGCCAGACTGAAATATTGTTCCTTGACAAAGTGAGAAATTGAATGTGAGCAGGGAGCTCTACCTAGAAACTGAGAGTTAAAACAATCACACACACGTAGCACTGGAAAGACACTCCAAGTTTTCACTAATGTCAATATTCATCTTCACTTTTGCCCATTTGCCCGTTATCTTTTAACTATGATTTCTAGTCTAGAGCCTTCTGGAGCTGCATGTAACAGGCAAGTCAGGCACTGCACGACTCCAGAGGAAGCCTTCACACCACCTGTTGATGTGCATGGCACCCCACTGCCTTCACCTATCCGGGCCTCAATCCGAGTATCCGAAAGTCCCACATCATGAACGAACATAACCAGAAGAACTAGAAGGCAATTAGTTCCTTAATCAAATAAAAGACTTTATGCTTATTTTTTATAATCATTTGTCATGAACAAAGTCTTTTTTGCTGACATACCTCATCCTTCAGTTGATTTCTGTTCATTTCATGACGCTGGTATTCATTTCTACATCTTAAAACTTTACGATCAGCAACAGAAATTCTTTTCTCATACTCTGTGTTATTCCCAATCTCACTTTCCAAAAACTTGATCTTTTCCTTAACCAAACTTTCTTTTTCTCTTGTTTCCTGCTTTATCCTTGCTAATGCCTGGGATTTAAAAAGTGTTATATACATGCTTAATGTGATGAACAAAACTAATACTATAAGTTTAGCTTTTATTTTTCTATTATTGTATTCAGTTTTTATTGTACCAAAACTTCTTGAGAAAATTTTTAAAAGACTACTTTTATATGAGTAAAAACAATATTATGCTATAGACTAATATCTATAAGCTCATATTTTGAAAGGTCTCTATATTTTCTTTCATCTATCTGGTACTTTCCTAAAGAGATGAGAAAGATGTCACTCTTTTATAAATGAAAGGTGACATCTAAAAAAATAACAGTGTTGAGTATTTTTCACAAAGTTGGACTTCAATGAAATTTTTGAAATATTTCATAGGACCAATTTTTTCATCTTTTGAGAATAACATTTTAGTTATTGCTTCCAATAGGAATGCCTTCACTTAGGTTTTTTGCTGGTCTTGAGGATACAAAATAAATACAATATACAAAGTAGTAACTGAGACATGGACAAAGTACAATGGGAACAAAGACATGATCAAGTCTACCCAACGAGAATTATTAAAAGGCATTACCTAAGAGGTTTCATTTGAGTCATGCCTGAAGGGTAAATGGAGATACGTAATGGGTGGGCAGGGATGAAATGGGGATGTATTAAGAAGGGGTGAGTACAGATGAAAGGGATGAGGTTGGAAGGTAGAGGTTAGGGCCAAATTGTGAAGAAATTCCATTTTTTAACTGTCATGTTAAAGAGGGTCAACTTTTAAGCAATGTGAAACAAAGAAGAGTTTAGAGCTGGGGAATAAAAAAAATCTGTAAGTTTTAGAAATACTACATATAATCTACATATTAGCATATTAAATGGATATATATCTGAGATGCATTGCATTTTACAATAACAGTTTAACTTTGTTTAATCTAGCATTCGCATATGTTCTCTATAAAAGTTAACATTCTATAATTGTAGCATACTATATAACTACTGTGTTCATTCAACCACAGGACAAATTGAAACTTTCTAAGTTTATATATGTCAAACGATCATTCCAGAATTTCCTGCCTTATATTGATTTTTCTACCACTTAATCAGATACTTTAATACCTACTTCAAAGTTCACATTTTTTAACAGTGCTTTCTATTCACAGTTAAGCGATGCTAAGAAGTAATATCCCAGAACTTCTACACTGGAATAAAAGTATAATAGAAAAATATTTTTGCTTTTCTAAATAATGTAAAAGTTTCTCTTAAGAGGCTAATTCAGGATCATATGGTCAGACTTCTGCCAAGAAGACATTAAGAAGGCAGGAACTATTTTGGAGGAAGAAGAATAAAAGATTAAATCCTCTAGTGGTATGAACTGGCTCTCACTGGCTCACCAGAACTGACTGACACATCTCTTCTCAACCATGAGTTCAGAGGAGTCATGCTGGTATAGAGGTAGTTTCACCACAAAAATGAGAGATGCTACAAATCAGGAGCCAGTTGTTAAACACTTAGAAGCATACCAAAGAATGCCGCTACTTTGCACTCTTCCCTGTCTCTTTACAGTACAGACAGCCAGGAGATGTCAACCTGTAAGTAGGGATAACTGCAAATATGATCAGGGAGCTACAAATTTGTATTCTGCCAGATCAGCAGGCTTAGTCAATTTAGCTGTGGGGCTGTATGAGAATGCACTTGTGGATCTGCAATCCTGGATCTGACACATTTGATTTACACAGAAGAAGCAGTCAGGACTTGATGTTGGACAATAAGAAGTCAAGGAGACCAACATCAGCATGAAGAATTAAGGGGAACTCATGGTTAAAAACTGGTTCCCCCTTTCCTTCCTAGGGAGGCATAACCCATTTTGTTGATAAATGTTGGTTGCTTAAAGAATTTAAAAGTAAAAGAATAACATATAGAAATTACATATAACAAGTAAACCACATCCATATACCAGAATTCCAAACTCCCAGTGACCTGAGCCGCTTGCCAATTGCCTTTCTATGGAGTAGATCCAGAATAAAAGTTAACACATCTTCTCATCTGTCTTTTCTCCTCAATTCCTTCTGAACGTTCCCTAATCTTCCCATTTTTACTCACTATTTTACCCCTTAATGATTTCCCAAAGAAGTCCTCCTAAATTATCTCTGAAAGTAGCAAAAGATAACCAGGTCTGTGTTCCATCAGTGTGGTATTCCCCGCTTCTACACCATTATGGGTGCCTCAGCTTCAAGGGTGAAACTATTACAGCCTAGGTTTCTTTCCTGACTCTCCCTCCTTGTTTCTTGGCTGCCCATGAGGCTCATTTCCCTACAGCTGTGATTACTGCATATAGCATACATGTGAAATCCAAGGTACCTTGGACAACTGTGTGTAAGTCAGGGCAATGGTTTTACTGCAATATATTATCCATTGCCTTTCTTTTGTGCCACATTTCAGAGATGGCAGAATACAGTCTTAGGCATTATAAAACCATAAGCAAATAATCTTCATAAAATCACACTTCTAAATGGACATAGAGTCAGCTTTGAAAAATATTTACCAAAACTGTTGAATCCTGCTACAGAAGTGACTTTCAAATAGCAATGTCATTTACTCTTGAAATGAACGAGTTAAATACAAAAGAGACAAACAGAGCTGTACATTGCAAGGACAAATGAATGACTTTACCAAGGCACAGTTATCGATGTCTCGATCTCTCTTCTGCATCTGCTCTATTGTGTTCTCCCACTGTTTAATGAGTTCTTGTCTTTCGTTATGAATCTTACGAAAATCTTGTGCTGCTTTATCCAATTCTAACTGTAAATAGAGAGCAAATAACATTTCTGTGAGTTATAAGTGCTTCCAAAAACATCCCTTTGCCATCTAAGAAGTAAAAATCTTCACTGGACCAACCTGTGCACTTAGAGTCTCTGTGAGTTCGTTGTCGAGCACCTTTCTTCTCTGATTACATTCCAAAGTCAGTCTTTCTAACTGCAGGGTCAGTGCCTGGATGTAGATACATGCAAAAATATTCACATTATTATTTTATTAATTGAAAAGCTGTTAGCATATCTCTCATTAAGTATTATTATATTATAGATATAGTTATTTAATATCTAAAACTACAAAATAATCTATGTTTATGATCTTTTAATCCCAAAGGGCTGCAGTGAAAACCAGCTGTTTCTAAAAAGGCCTTTAATACTTTTTAAAGTTAGAAAAACAGATTAAACAATGATTTTTCATTTAAAATAATGTATTTGGCATTATATTATATGTATTATAGAATTATAGAAAATAGCTTGTTTCATAACACTAAAGTATTATCAGTGTTACTGAACCAAGCTGTAAAGAAAATAGACCAAGAAGCCAGCTGGTTACATGATTTAGTAATCCTTCTGCTCAGGAGGTTTGGATTCTATAAAGGGCTTTTTGTCAGTTAAGTATTGGTTAAATTGGCTGTATCTACTGATCCTTCCTTTGGTCATGGTTATTTTATTCTTCTGTTTGGGTCTATGATTCTTAACTTTCTTGTCAGGTTCATATCTCAAAGACTACAGGCCATTAGATAGTTGCTCTGCCATCTTAACCCTGAACTGGGAGAATACCTCAGTTTAACCATCCAGTTTCGGTACCCAGGAGCATATACAATTAAATGAGTAACAACCTCCTTTCTCTAACCCCAGCCAACACCCATCATCAGTAGGAAGTAGAGTGGATGCTGTCCCTTCATCCCTCAACATTAAGGAATGATCAGATAAACACAGGGGACTGAAAACCATAGGCTGAGGACACCGAAAAGAATAATAGTAACAAAACGTGTCAGATTTGATTTTCAGAGTCAATAGGAATTCAGGAAGCTAAGGGAAGTTGCATCTGTGCCTAGATGAAACTGGAGACAGGTATAGAAATTGTCCCAGATGGCCTCAAATCACCTTTCCTTTATTACCATATTAAGATCTCCCCCTCTGGGCAGGGTTTGGCCACCATTTTTTTAAACATGTAATGTATGTAGTAACATGTTAATATGCCACACAAGCCCATAAAACAATCCCTCCCTAGTCTTGTTAATTACAACAGTCCCTGCTGAATATGCATAAACTTCCTGTATAAAACATGTATCCCATCTAGGCTCAAGGAGACAGATTTGAACTAGCTTCCTGTCTCCTTGCTTGGCCACCTTGCAATAAAACTTTTCTGCAAAAGACCAGCACTTCGCTATTTGGCTTTCCAATGTGCACAGGCAATTAGATCCAACTCATTTTATAACAGGATTAATTACAAGTCGATTTTAAGTAATGGTTATAATATATTAAATAACATCACTATAGGCTCAAATCAGTAAAAACTATATGCAACATTCAAATGACTATTTAGACAAAAGACATTATACCTATATACATAGTTCTACCTTAAAACTTTCTTTTCTGAAATGGCTTTTGAGAAGCCTTTTTAATCAGGATTCCTAACCTAGAGTCCATGGATCCCTAGTTGGTCAAAGGACTCTGGAGGATCTGTAAAACTTTCAGCAAAATTTTGTGGGTACTTTGAGCATAGTCATTTTTCTATAGAAAAGATACTTGGCTTTGTTAGAATCGCAAAGGAGTCTCTGACCAAAGAAAGTTTAAGAGCTACTGCTTTAAAAATTTAAATCCAATTTAGGTTAAAAAGTTGACACACTACAGATTCACAGAAAACCTAACCTTACAATTCATAATTTCTCACCCTAATTTTATTGTCATCTTGTTGCGCATACTTCTGAAGAGTGAGGGCATCATTATCTTTATGAGCTGATTCTTCTAACCAGGCCTCCAATGCTTGCTGGTCCCAGTTCATCTGACATTTCAGACCATCCAATTTTTGAGTAGTTTTAAATATGTTATTCTAATTTCCAAAGAAAGGAGGCAGGGAGAAATTACGAAACATTATTTATTTAAAATAAATAAAATAAAACATAACATTACATACTACAGAACATGTTTAAAAGGAGAGAAGAAATTCATCCCTGTCCTTGACCTCCAGATGTATATAACATACCATATTTAATCATACAACTATCATACTTGTATTTTAATTACTTAGTTGTAAAATAGAGGGGAAATGATTACACAAAGTTGAGAACAGTGGTTGGACCAAAGATTACTTAAAAAGCCTTTAGTGTAGCTCTCCCAGTAATCGCATTCATCACTGCACCAAAGCCACCCCAAGTAGATATGCAATTTTAGTAATAATATGCTTGATATGCTAACTCAAGCCCAAGCCAAGTCCCCTTCAGCCCCATTCCCAATCAGATTGTTGCCTCTAAGAGCTCTCTTATCTAGAGATTTTGGAAGCACTTCTAACTGAAATAAATATGTAGTTAAGGAGATATATTTTTATAAAAGTATTCATTTAACACCTAGATTCATAAAAGAAAACAGATCAATATGCAAACAAATGCTAATTAATGAAATGTGTGTGTACGAATACATATATATATGTGCATTTCATATGGATATTCATATGTAAAGAGAAGTATCAAATTTGGAAAGAGTTCCCAAATCAGATATTTAAAAATCAAGGAAAAGAGAAAAACAGATTACAGTAGTTTAATATTAGAGTCACAAACTGATAAATTAATATGAAAGGTTAAAATTTTGATGAACAATGAAATGCAAAATTAAAAGTGATTTTTTTCAGAATGTTGCTTTTAAAAATGTAGCACTTATAAATATGTCTAGTATGTTGTGACAGGCAGACAGCAGGGTACTTGACACATAGTAAGGTTCAATGAATATTTAGTATATGAATATTGGGAAAATAAACACACCATTCTATCATTGCTTCTTTCAAATCACAGCTCCATGTGCCTTTCATTGTCCAAAAAACAATGTAAGTTAAATATCAGGACACCAATGAATGCCTTTCCCCTACAGAAAAAAAACTCCAAGTTTTTTAGTGAGGGAAGAAGGAATAATAGCACAAAATTTTGACACATACTTCCTTATCACTTTTCTTTTCCTGTATTGAAGCCATCTCATTTTCCAGTCGTTGGATTTCATCTCTGACTCGTCCCAATTCTCTTTCAGCAATGATCTTAAAATGTTCTTCACTTTCAATCTCATGCTCCCTGGCTTTGCAAAGGGACTACAGAATAATATACAAGATAGAAAGACTTTTTAAATCTGAATACTATAACATATAATCCACTAGACAAAAAAATTAAGTTCCCACATAATGTTTAGATTAAATACCATTAATTCTACTTCTCTGAAACCTATACCATATTAGACTTTGTGATTCAGGATAATCGGTATTCCTTACTAGTTATAAGAAAATCATTTCATGGGATTTGCTATGATAAAATCTTGGTCAGCACTGTTCAGATACTATGTTGGTCTAGGGAAACTGCAGAAAACCAAAGTTTATACAGTGAAACATAAAAAGATATAATTCATTACTTACTTAAAAATAATAAATGAAATTGATTAAAATATACTTGGGAAATGGGTTGTTTATAGGAATTGGTTACATAATTCTAATCAACAGAGATAATGTTTAAAATAACTATGTATGCAAACACTAATGGTTGTAAATATTTCCTAGAATATATTATATGCAATCATGCCTTTGTGTTAAGTTTTACTTAATAAAATAGTGTTTGTTGACTACTGATCTTGTAGTTCTTCCTTCAAAGTTATCACCATCAGTATTATTTTTACATTATTAAAGCTGTTAGTTTGTAGGAAGTTTATTCTTTTCTTTCTATTTTCCTGTTAAATTGAGGGTTGACTCTAATGAAATATAACTACAGAGTAAGTATATTTCTCTCAAGTCTCTCTCAAATCCCTAACTCAGCAGTTTAATAAATTGATGAAAATATTTTATTCCAAACAGCTTATTAATTATTCATAAAAGAATCATAAAATTCCTGAGCACTGTTTTTAAGTTCATTAAATCTGCAACTTATTAAGACTCATAAATCATAAAATATTTATCTATATTAATTATAAACTGGTATCGAAAACATGGCTTTGTTCATTTTTAAGAACTACATTCTCTGCCAAAGAAAGGTAGATGCATTTTCTAAGAACTAGTCTGAGATGGAAATTAGTAAACTTTCCAGTGCTGGTTTGCTGAGCTGTCTGATTTCCTGGGCATCATCAGGGAATGAGGTTCTACACAGGAATTGATTGTCCATAAAACAGATGCTTACTGAATTAATCACTCTAAGCTTTAATTTTTATTATGGGTATTAATATTCCTAAAATGCATTATATTTTTCCTGGTTATCCTAAATAGTCTCCTAAATATAATTTAACTTTTCTATTATCTCAGGATTGTCGTTATAAATTCCACTTCTTAAACTATGTTAAAATACCATGGTGCTCTAAGAGCTACTGAAGTTTGTAATACTTGCCTCCATTCAAAATGGTCCCAATAGGTTGTGCTGAAAAATTAAAAAGTTGATGGAAACTCTATTATGTTTTATAGTAGATCTGTTTCGGCTTAAAGCCATCATTTCTCACTGCCATCACTGTACCCTTCTCGTATAATCTGCTGCCTAATATTATATTAGACTGTTTGAATGATGATTTCTCCTTTCAAATTAAATAATCCTTGAACTTGGTGTTAGTAGTGTGTTCCTCAAAGCCTTTTTTTTTTAACCTATTTCCAGGTTCAAGGTTATTTTCACAACAATGTAGTTGTGCTAAAGTTTCCTATTATATCTCTAAAATAAAATTACAATTGCAAATACAATATGAAATGTTCATGACTGCACATGATGTAATCAAACATGAATTTCAATGTTATTGTACCTGTGTAAATGAGAACTCCTGGTTAACATTTTTGAAGTGAGAAGCCATAGCACTAATTCGATCTTCATAGTCACGTAGCTGATCTTGCAAGCTTGACCTTTCATCCTGCAGCTTTGACAACTGTAAATAATAACTGCCATGATTAACCAAAGTCCTACTAAGTTTTTACCATATTAAAGGATCTAAAATCAAAAAGAAATCAAGTCTTTTAACTTTGCTTCTTTAAATATCCATTTGAACTTAAAATCTACTGATCTTTTAAATTTTATAAAATAATGTTGCAATTTAGAGATTACTGAGGGAAAATTAGCACCACAATAAAAGAGAATAGAAATCTCTCAGATATGTAGCATTAGCAGATCCTACTATGAAAATGCATTTTTCATACAGCAGTACTTAAAGGGAAAAAATTATATTCTATTTCACAACTAAACCACTAGATCTGTAAAACAAATAAGAGTATAGTAACAAGATGTAACAAGAACACAGAGCATGAACCACACATTTTAAAAGTAGCTGGACACAAGGCATAGTAGTTCCTCCCTGAACTCTTCTTCAAAACCAATAAACTTTGGTTAAGCTAATAGAACAACTAATTCTCATGTGCTTAGAACGTGTTTCAGAAAGTATTTTGTGTGCCTTTGAATTAGAACCCTAAGCAGATACAAAACAATGTAAACGCAAAACAAACTAACCAGCAAAACTTCAGGAAATTACAAGATAGGTCTCAGGACCATAAGACTACATCACCCCTCAAAGCAGTATAAAAGCTCAAAAAATATATATATGCTTCCTTATAATCCTGAGCTGTGGTTCCCAAAGTTGGGGCTATAACCTAGGAGGTGCTCAACACAATCCACTTAAGTGCAGAAGAATATGTTTGAAATTTTAACTAAGGAAGAAAGAAAATACTAATTTACTCATTTGTTGAATCTTGTATTTTATTAAACTTGCTAAGTAATACTAAATACATGTTTTTTCTTTTTCTTTTTTTAAAGAGTAGATGATTCTTTTTTTTTAATGTTTTCATGTAGATTTTTTTTTGGTATCATTAATATACAATTACTTGAGTAACATTGGGGTTACTAGATTTCTCCCATGATCAAGTCCCCACCACATACCCCATTAGTCACTGTCCATCAGCGTAGTAAGATGCTACAGAGTCACTACTTGTCTTCTCTGTGCTATACTGCCTTCCCCGTGCCCACCCTCTACATTATGTGTGCTAATCACAATGCCCCTTATTCCCCTTCTCCCTCCCTTCCCACCCTTCCTCCCCAGGTCTTTGCCTTTGGTAACTGTTAGTCCATTCTTGGGTTCTGTGAGTCTGTTGCTGTTTTGTTTCTTCAGCTTTTGCTTTGTTCTTATGCTCCACAGATGAGTGAAATCATTTTGCTTTTTATTTAATTTCAGTTTTTATTATAATACCCTTTTTGTTTACTTTGCTGTTCTTTTTTAAAATTTAAAAGGAGTTCTTAGTATTTTTCCTTTTTGTCTCACTAGTGGTTATTGACTGCATGTTTGTGTAGAGCCCTCATGGTGGGATTAGTGTCCTTACAAGAAGAGGAAGAGAATACAAGAGCTCACTCTTTCTCTGCCATGTGAGCACACAGCAGGAAGACAGCCACCCACAAACTAGGAAGCGGCTCTCACCAGAACCCAACTGGCACCCTAATATTGACTTCTAGCCTTCAGAACTTTGAGATATGTCTGTTTCTTAAGTTATTCAGTCTATGGTATTTAGTTATAGCAACCCAAGCCAACTAAGACAGTGATTTTAAAATGAAGGCATTTAAGGTTTGTAAGTTTTTTCCAAGTAAAATTTCTGCTGTTTCCCATGGATATGGGTATGAAACAGTCTCCTTTTTTTGTTGTCTTAAAGGTGACTTTTCCCTTTCAATTTCTCTTTGGTATAAGAGCTATCCAGGAGTATATTTTTGAGTAACTTGCCTAAGCATTTATGATGGTTGCCTTAGTCACCCAAGCTGCCATAACAAAATATAGACTGAGTGGCTTAAACAATAAATGTATTTCTTACAGTCCTGGACTCTGGGAACTCCTAGTTTGAGGTGCCAGCCAATTCAGCTCCAGTAAAATCTCTCTTCCTAACTTGCAGATGGCTGCTTTCTCACTGCATCCTCACATGGCAGAAAGAGAGCAAGCTGGGGTCTCTCTTCCCTTCTTCTAAAGCCACTAATCCCATCATGGGCCCCCACCCTCATAATCTCATCTAATCCTAATTACCTTCTGAAAGCCCCACCTCCATGTGCTATCACATTGGGAGGTAGAGCTTCAACATTTGAATTGGAAGGGATAGGGACAGAACTACTCAGTTCATAAAAGTGGAGAATAATTTTTAAATTATTTATTATAAATCCTACAGGCTTATGATGAGAGAATGTGACCTACAAAATTTCTATCACTCATTTTTTTTAATTTTGGTAAAATATACATAACAAAATTTGACATTTAAACTATCTTTCAGTGTACATTACAGTGGCATTCAGTACAATGTTTGTGCAACCATTGCCACCATCCATCTCCAGAAACTTTTCATTTTTCCCTATGGAAACTGTACCCATTAAATCCCAAGTCTCTGTTCCCCTTTCTTCAAGCCCCAGACATCACCATTCTACTTTGTGTCTATGAATTTGATTACTCTAG
Organism: Smutsia gigantea; assembly: GCA_032199065.1. NCBI lineage: Eukaryota > Metazoa > Chordata > Mammalia > Pholidota > Manidae > Smutsia > Smutsia gigantea. The sequence continues at coordinate 254,491 of JAVSCE010014067.1, read as the reverse complement.
GCATCTCATATAAATGGGGTCAGTAGTACAATATTTTCACTTTTGTGTCCAGAGTATTCAACTTAGCATAATGTCTTTAAGATCTATCATTCACTTTTAATGCATTAAGGTTTTCATTTTGGTCTAGTACATGATCCACTTTTACAAATGTTTCATGAAGTTTTTTTCAAATGTATACTCTCTATTAAAGGTATATATGCTCCTTATGTTTTTATTTTTAGTTGTATTTTTCATATCATTTATATCCTTACTTTTGCCTATTAGAATTATCTAATTCTGAGCAGGTTAATATTGAAATATTCCACTAAAATTGTGTTTTTGTTAAAGTCTGCTTGTATTTGTAATACTTCCATTTTTACATACTTAGTTGTTATTTGGTACATACAGCTTTATGACTTTTATTTTCATTAATTATTTTTTTATTATTGCATAATGAACCCAGAGAAAAAGCATCTGTTTTTTAAATGAAAACATGATTATCAACTCTCCACAAGTTGGTAATTCCTTCTCCATTGAGTTCCCAAACATTTTATTACCTCTTTCTTAAATAATAAAGGACATTCAACAACCATAAAATATTTATTGAAAACTTACATCATGTAAGGGATATCAAAATAAACAAACCAACAGAAAGATCCCAGAGGAAACAGATTAATTCAGGACATGAAAGACAAGAACTAAACACACACCCACACACACTCAGAGATTGTAAATGATACTGTACTCTTCAAACAAGACCATGTACCACAAAAAAGCAAGAAGGAAATAACCCAAAAGTTAAAAATATGATTGATGTAGTTGCTAAAACAAAAAAATTGCAATGCAAAAATGAAACGAAACCCTAAAAGCTTTCAGAGATTAAAAAAGTAACCTACAAATACATGGAAATCATTCTAATACCAGATTATTAGCAACAACTGCTGGAAAATAATAGGGTGATATGTGCCAAATTCTGTGAAACTGTCATTTTTAACTGAGAATCTTCTACCCAGCCAAATTACCATCAAATGTGAGGGTAAATAAAAATATTCTCAGACACATAGTATTTACCTCCTATACACCCTTCTTACAGAGACACAAGAAAGTATTTCATCAAAATAAGGGAATGACCCAAGAAAGAAGAAGATGTATAATCTAGGAAACAGAGCCTCAACCCAGTAAAGGAATAAAGAGAATTTTCAAGTTAATAGTTGGGGAAAGGCCTGTGGAAAAATAGTAAACATTGGAAAACACAGGCTTCCAGAAGGAAGGAATGGGGTGGGGAGAGAGTATCTTGAAGATCTGGTACTATGATTTAAGGAATACATACTTAAAGCAGGCAATACAAGGAAACAGACTGGCAACCTAAGAAATGAAAGGCACAGTACTACTGGCCCTTCTTGAAACAACTATTTGACAACAGAACCCAACCAGTCAAAAGATAAATTAAAATGAAAAATTTAATTAAAGATAAATTGAATAAAATGGCTGCATTAAGGACCATTAAACCATTTATACATAAAACTAATATTAAATATTTATAGTAAATTAAGGGCATTGAATTGAATGGAAATAAAATAAACCTTGATAATATAAAAATAACAAAACCACTATTTTTAATGAGATAAAAAAAGGAAAGAAGAGAACCATTTCATTTTTTCTTATGTAGTTTTTCTTAGTGTTAAAGGAATTTTTAGCAATCACTATCTCTTGTAATCAAGCAATATCTTACATTTAACAATTCCTTTCTTTTTTTTCTCTTAAATACAGGTAAAATAAATTAAAAATGTATGTTAAAAACAGCACATACAGTAGGATTCCAGTTTTATAATACCTCCTGTTTGTCTTTTCTATCTGTATATCCATCCATAGAGCATGATATTTGGAATATTTGTTTACCGTCATGACAGTCACTTCTATGGTCAACCGTGGATACTTTTGTGAGGGAATATCTTATATACTTAATTTAATAAACTTCTGTTTTAGTATCGTAAACTTACAAGAGTTACTTTTAAATTAAGAGTTTATCTAGGTGAAATAATTATAGTCCTCATCCTTCTTCTTTTCATTGCTTTGTAACATTTTTTAATAGCTAATATAAGTAACATGTATATATAATCCTGTGAGACAAATATTATGACAATAATACCAAATACTAACATTTGAATGGAACTATAACCTCACTAATGTCCTCAGAACTGTGTAAGAACTCTGTGAGATAATTACTTCACTTATCGCCAGTTTCCAGAAGAAACAGGTTCAGTGCTGATAATCAGGATCTGAACCCAGGGCTGGATACTTCTTAATATATTATTCCTCTGTAGTCAGTGCTAGATTTTTTATATTTCCTGATGTTGCCCTTCATTAAAAACAAACAAGCATACAAAAAAAAACTGCTGCCATCTAGATTAGACATGAGTAAACTGGTCAGAAATATTCTGAAAAAATATTTTCGAACAGCAGAGTGAAGAAGTTTCATTTTGATTTTTCAGAGGAGAGACAACCTTCTCTTCCACTGTGTGTAATGTAAATAGTATCTGTTCTTGGACCCTCTTCCACACAACACATTGCCATGTGATGGAACTTTGCTAACGTTTTTGAAGTTTCCTGAGCTGGTTGCAACTTTACTTTTAACAACCATTATGCATTGGTTGCAGGTTGGTATAAAATATTCCTTACAGCATAAAATTATCACTCTGTGACAACTTAATCCTTACTGACAACTTAATCCTCACTTTGAAAAGCTGAAAACTGTACATTTTACATTCTTTCTAGAACGTCCCTCTTGGTCACGTTTCTTCGAGTAACTTTCAACTTTCAACTTCATGAGCGAAATATCAAAAAGAAACGTTAGCCATAACGTGTTTTGCTCGTGAACACCCGCAAATAACCGTTGCTACTTAAACCTCAGAAGTCCCTTTGGAAACCGTGCTTCTGAGGAAGGAAAAAGTGGGCGCGGGAACAAGCCCTTCCTCTCCTGCCCTAGAGGCTTCAAATGAGAAGGGAGTAGACATTCCGGCATTAGAGTCCTGAATATCAATTATCGGACAAGTACCGAGAAGGACAGGAGGAAGGAGGTGGTGCCGGGCAGCTTTAGACAGAGAAGAGATGGAATCAGGGAAGGAAATAAGAGAGATGAAAGGTTGCAGTGTTCCTGCCAAACAGAAAGCGCCCCCAACAGACTCCCACCTTCCCCGCCTTCTTCACCTGATCTTCCAGTATCTTGTTCTCCTTGTTAGCCACCGGGATGGCAAACCCATCCTCCCAGTGTAGCTCCGCCAGGAATTCGCTAGTCATGATGGCAAACGGCTAGGGAACCTCAGACAGGGTTCAGGGAAAAGATCCCGTGAGCAGCACCGGAGGCCACCAGAGTAGTAGCTAAACCTCCTAGATCTGTGACACCAGAGCCATAGCAACCGTTCTGCGCCCTTAGCCACCAAACAGGAAGCGCTCAAACCCGGAGGCAAAACTTCCGGTTGTGAATTTCCATCCCTGCGCCGAATTCGCCCGCGTTGCCAGGCGCCGGCGTAATTTCCCTCGGAGTGAGGCTCTGGGTCGTTCTCGGGCGCTCCCCGAGGGTGCAAAATCGGTGGCGCCTGCAGTGTCCCGGGACCACAAGGTACCGGAATGGCACTGCGCTGCGCAAAGGCCGTGACGCCTGCGGAAGAGGAGAGCTAACGAAGGGTACAGAGGAATTCCTTTTCAAGTGCTTGTTTGAGTTTCATCCGTAGATAAAATCTCTCAGGCTGAAGTAGACTTGTTTTGAAGCGGAATGCATTCCCTGGAATCTGTTGGATGTTTTGATCTTCGCCTGTTTTAATTTTCTGGTCTTCCTCACTGTACTTATCTGCCCACTGCAGCGTCCTACCTGGCCGCAGACAAGGACCGCGCAGAGACAGCGGACTGGTAGCACAGTTTGGTGGTCGCTCCCGAGCCACTCCTACACCATTATTTTTCTTTACATTTTCATTTGTTAACATTTACTAACCTTTCGTTTCACATAAAAATCTGTATTTCTACCTAATCTCGAAAAAGGCTGGGAAACCCTGAGCCCCCTTTATCAAAAAGCATCATTCGGCTCAAGAGGCGCCCCCTTTAGGCTGGCAAGCGCTTTACGGATTCACTAATTTGATTTACCTGCTTGGCATTGGTGTCCATTTGAGTTTATGGCCCCTGTTGGGTGGCATCTCAGAGCAGGAGACAACAAAAGAATCAACTAATCTAATCCTTTCATTTTCTAAGTAAACAAACTGAAGCTCCGCGAGGTGAAACGATTAAAGTAGGCAGAGCCTGAACTAGGCTACAGGTCGCCTAATCCAAACCATGCTCTCTGAAATTAGGGGTGTTCTTGGCTGGAATACCCAATACCACTGCATCGTGAGCATCAATAACTTTTTTGCTAATTCAATAAACAACTATATGTAGATTTTCTCCCTTTTGAATTTTATCTTGTACTTTATCTTTTTATTATAAAAAGTTTGTATATAAGAATAGAGTAGGGTATAATGAACCCCCATACTCATTACCTTAATTTAGCATTCATACTCTGCCATTTAGCTTCATTATATGTTTTGCTGAAGTGTATTGAAGTAAATCACAGACATCGTTTCTCCCTAATTTATTGAGCATGCATCACTAATGTTTGATGTTTAATGTTTTCTAACAAACACAGTATCACATCTAAATTAAAAATATCAAAATTCTCCAATCTCATCTAATAACCATTTCATATTCGCACTTCCTCACATGTCCTGAATTTTTCTTTCTTTTTCTTTTTACCGTTAGTTTGTTACTATACTTTTGAAATCCTCTTGTAATAGCTTTGTCTCTTTGTGCTAACATGGTTTATATTTAATCTTAGGGACTTAGAAATAGTGTCTTCAGAAGACCAGAATTAGTAAGGCATTTTATTCCCCACTTCTGTAATGCCTAAATCTCCACGGGGGTGGGGGAGAAAGACTCAGCTTAAAAGGTTATTTTGATCTGTATGGAATTATGGAATTACAGAGACTAAATAACCTTACAGATCATCTTTTATTTTATAATAGTTTGGTCATTCCTACTAATGAAAATGTTAGCTTCCAGCATATATTAAGAAGACATTTATACTTGACATTTGTATGGCATTGCTGCTTTTAAAAATTATTAGTGTTGTTGCTGTCAGTGTGTCTTCAACACTCCCTGTCTAATTTCTCATCCCAGCTTCTAGTGTGAATACTGAGGCAGCTGCCTTAGCCTGTGCCCATCTGTTGATCCACCCCTCCCAGTGTCAGCTGTAGCTGCCAAATGCATGCCTGCAGCTGTCTTTGCAGGGTACTCCCCCAGGCACCAAGGACATAAACCTGGCAGCCAAAGCCCTGCAAAGAGTCCCATTTCTCATATCTCAAGGATTTTATTTCCTAAATAAAGTGTCCATGCATCTCCAAATTCTACATTTCTGGCTAAAAATGATAGCCCTGCTCCTCCACAGAATTCCATATCATCCAGTTCCTGCTTTTTATAATTCTACAACTTCTATGTCATAACTCTATTTGTAGTCATTCAGATCTAGATTTGGAAACAAAACCAAAAGTTTTACAAGCCTTGTCACTGACCATGAAATATTCAACTTCATCAAAAAATGCTAAGGTAGATGTCACCCTTTTTACTATCTCATTCCCAAATAGATAACTTCACTCAGATCAGGTGTTCAGGCTAAAATATGGAGAGATTTTTGTGTTGTTGTTTTGCAAAAATAATGTTATCTTTGTAAAAAATATATATATAAATACATATGTGTATAAAGAAAAAGGAAGAGATATCCTTCATCTCCATGCTAATATGCGCAAAAGGTTGCCACTGATATTTTTAATGAAGTTATAGATATATGCATATATTAATCTTTTTCTATAGAAATAGAATCATAAATATTTTGCAAATTCATTTTTTTCACTTAACAGTAATAGTCATGTTTCCATGTCAGTACATTAGATCTTTGGTCTTTTAATGGCAGCTTAAAATTCAGTTTTCAATCAATTAAAAATTTTTAAACAATGCTGCAGTGAACTTCTTTATACTGTCTTCTAGGGTATACAGACATCAATTCTAAGGTATACTTATTTTCACATTTTAATATCTGTGAAATTGGGATGCATCTTTCAATAAATAGTGACTTAGGTTTGGTAAATGAGATATAATTTTGTACACCTATGTGTTTCTGCATGCCATGCTCGTAGAAGTAAAATTAATGGAAAACCAGTATAAGCAACTTTAGTTTGATAGATACCACTACATTGTCTTTCAAACATCTTTACATACCAAGAGAGTTTGACAGTATCCTTGCATACTCTGAATATTATGAACTATTTTGATATTTTACAACCAAAAGACAAAAATATGGTATCTCTTTGTTTATTGACAATTCTATAATTATGAGTAAGATTGAGCATCACCTTTCTTCTGCTAAGAACTGTTTAATCATATCCTTTGCCCATTTCTTTCCAATTAGGTTGTCTTTTATCAAATTATAGGATTTCAGTTATTATAACTTGTTATATTATATATAGTATTCTTTGTATATGTTTGTGTGTGCATGTGTATATGAGTAATATTTTTCTCCCAATCTGTTACTCGATTTTTTAACTTTGCTTTTAGTATATTCTGCATACACAATTCAGAAGCTGCTTTTGTTACTATCAATATGTTTCACATTCCAGCATATATGTTCATCATCAATTTATGCAATCTATGGGCTGCATTCAACTTAGCTATTCCTTATCACAATTATGACATTTCCTTCTCCTGGCTTTTTTGACTCTTTCTCTGTCAGTTTCCCATTAACCTTCACAATCTCTGTTGCAGCTTTATCTTGTCCCTTTGGCTCCTCGACTCTTCCTTCTTTCTACGCTTGCTTCCTAGGTGATTATATCCATTTTCATGGCCTTAAATACCATGGCTGGTATTTTTGTTTGTTTTTTTTATTTTAATTTTTTTAAAATTAATTTTGGTATAATTAATCTACAATTACATGTGCAAAATTATGGTTATTAAACTACCCCCTTCATCAGGTCCCCCCACCAACCCCATTACAGTCACAGTCCATCAGTGTAATGAGATGCTATAGAATCACTTCTTGTCTTCTCTGAGTTGTATAGCCCTCCCTGTACCCCCTCAATATTACATCTGCTAATCATAATCCCCCACTTTCCCCCTTATCCCTCCTTTCCCACCCATCTTCCCCAGTCCCTTTCCCTTTGGTAACTATTAGTCCGTTGCTGGGTTCTGTGAGTCTGCTGCTGTTTTGTTCCTTCAGTTTTTTTCTTTTTTCTTATACTCCACATATGAGTGAAATCATTTGATACTTGTCTTTTTCAGCTTGGCTTATTTCACTGAGCATAATACCCTCTAGCTCCATCCATGTTGTTGCAAATGGTAGGATTTGTTTTCTTCTTATGTCTGAATAATATTCCATTGTGTTATGTACCACATCTTCTTTATCCATTCATCTACTGATGGACACCTAGGTTGCTTCCATTTCTTGGCTATTGTAAATAGTGCTGCGATAAACATAGGGGTGCATATGTCTTTTTCAAATTGGGCTGCTGCATTCTTAGGGTAAATTCCTAGGAGTGGAATTCCTGAATCAAATGGTATTTCTATTTTGAGTTTTTTGAGGAACCTCCATACTGCTTTCCACAATGGTTGAACTAATTTGCATTCCCACCAGCAGTGTTGGAGGGTTCCCCTTTCTCCACATCCTCGCCAACATTTGTTGTTGTTTGTGTTTTGGATGTTGACCATTATGTAATGTCCTTCTTTATCTCTTGCTACTTTCTTTGTTTTTAAGTCTATTTTGTCTGATACAAGTACTGCAACACCTGCTTTTTTCTTGTTTGCATGAAATATCTTTTTCCATCCCTTCACTTTTAGTCTGTGTATATCTTTGGGTTTGAGGTGAGTCTCTTGTAAGCAGCATATAGATGGGTCTTGCTTTTTTATCCATTCTATTACTCTGTGTCTTTTGATTGGTGCATTCAGTCCATTTACATTTAGGGTGATTATCGATAGATATGTACTTATTGCCATTGCTTGCTTTTGATTCGTGGTTACCAAAGGTTCAAGGGTTGCTTCTTTACTATCTAAAAATCTAACTTAACTTTCTTGTTAAGTTATTGTAAACACAGTCTGATGTTTCTTTATTTCTCTCCCTTCTTATTCTTCCTCCTCCATTCTTTATATAATAGGTGTTTTATTCTTTGCCTTTAGTTAGTATTTGGATGGTCTGCTTTCTTTGCTATGATTTTATTTTCTCTGGTGACATCTTATTAGCCTTAGGAGTACTTCCCTCTAGAGCAGTCTGTTTAAGATATCCTGTACAGGTGGTTTATGAGAGGCAAACTCTCTCAACTCTCGCTTGTCTGGAAATTGTTTAATCCCTCCGTCATATTTAAATGATAATCGTGCTGGATACAATATTCTTGGTTCAAGGCCCTTCTGTTTCATTATGTTAAATATATCATGCCATTCTCTTCTGGCTTGTAAGGTTTCTGTTGAGAAGTCTGATGACAGTATGATGGGTTTTCCTTTGTAGGTGATCTTTTTCTCTCTCTAGCTGCCTTTAATACTCTGTCTTTATCTTTGATCTTTGCCATTTTAATTATTATGTGTCTTGTTGTTGTCTTCCTTGTGTGCCTTGTGTTGGGAGATCTGTGGACTTCCATGGACTGCGAGACTATTTCCTTCCCCAGCATGGGGAGGTTTTCAGCAATTATTTCTTCAAAGACACTTTCTATCCCTTTTTCTCTCTCTTCTTTTTCTGGTACTCCTATAATGCGAATATTGTTCTGTTTGGATTGGTCACACAGTTCTCTTAATATTCTTTCATTCCTAGATATCCTTTTATCTCTCTCTGCCTCAGCTTCTCTGCATTCCTGTTCTCTGATTTCTATTCCATTAACAGTCTCTTGCATCTCATCTAGTCTGCTGCTAAGCCCACCAATCGCTTGTCTGATTTCTGCATTGTCTTTCCTCACTTCCCTCACTTCCTCCCTCGGCTCTTGCATATTTCTCTGTAGATCCATCAGTATGGTTATGACTTTTTGTCTGAATTCTTTTTCAGGAAGGTTGTGCATTTCCATCCCTTCAGGTTCCCTCTCTGGTGTTGTCTGGGTCTGGGTAAGTTTTGTTTGTACCATATTCCTCTGTCTTTTCATGGCGATAGAAGTGGTCACTGGTAGGTGCCACATATGTCAGCTGGGCTCTTTGAAACTTAAAAAAAAAAAGCCCATCAGGAGTAGATTCTGTGGGGATGCTGCAAGTGGCGCTGTTGCTCCACTATTCCACAGCCGCGGCCGCGCTGCTCCCCAGGACCCTTTGTAGCTCTGGCTGGGGCAGGAATGAATGGGAGGCTGTTGATCTCTGTGGGAAGTCTCAGTAGGGCTACTTTTTCCCAGTCGCCTGCCAAGGGGTCCGAATTCCCCAGGACACCCAGCCTGCTGGGCCGAGTGTGCTGGGATGATCCTGGGCCCTTGTCTCTTTAAGACAGCTAAAAAAACCCACGCACTTTTCTTTTGTCCCGGGGAGCAGGCTGTGAGGACCTGGTTGCATTCCCAAGCTCAGATCCTACACCCTCTGTCTCTCCAATCTCCGATACACCGCGCGATGTGTGTCAGTGTTCCCGGCGCAGATCACCAGGGCTGGTTATTTTGCAGGCCTGCACTTCCACTCCCTCCCGGCTCTGAATCCTCTCCTCCCGCCGGTTCGCTGGGGTGGAGGAGTGCTCAGGTCCCGCTGGGTCGCAGCTCTGTATCTTACCCACCTCGCAGTGTGCCGAGTCCTCTCGGGTGTAGATGCAGGCTGTGTGCTGTCCTGTATCTTCTGGTCTCTTTTTTAGGAATAGTTGTATTTGTTGTATTTTCATAAATACATATGGTTTTTGGGAGGAGATTTCCGCCGCCCTGCTCACGCCACCATCTTCCCAGAAGTCCATGGCTGCTATGTTTAATGGCTCCCATTAATATTTCTCTAGCCCAGATGTCTCTTCCACACTACAAACATATCCAACCCCCTGCCACATAGTTCCACTGAGATGTCTCCTAGACATCTCAAATCGGATACACAGGTCCAAGACTGAATTCTTGATCTCATCCCACACATACTCCAAACCTCTTTCTCAGTCTTCCCTACCACTGTAGAATCACTACCACACCTCCAGCTGTACAAAACCAAATCCTGGCTGCCATTAAGGATTCCTTCCTCTTCCTCACCTCCCTGCTTCCATATATTACTATCACATCTCACTTTTAAACATCCAATCTATACTGACTCTACTCTCCATCTCTACTGCCACCACTCCAGGCCATCATCATCTCTCATTGCACTATTGCAACTGCCTCCTCAAGTCTCCCCACCTGTTCTCCTAAAATCCATCCTCCATCAACAGTTAAGGTTACTTTTATTCCAAATATCTAATATTGAAATGTTTCCCACATACAGAGAAGTTGAAATAATTTTACAGTGAGCACCAATTTCCCTTTAATCTAGACCCTGCCACTAACATTTGCTGTTCTGCGCTATCACATCTGTTTGTTCATCAATCCATCTTATTTGCATTTCAAAATAAATTGCAGAAATCGATACACTTCTCCCCTAATACTTCACCATACATATGTTTACTTTTGTTCTTTCCTCTATAGGTAAAAATTACATGCAAAGAAATACACAAATCTTGAGTTTTGACAAATGTCTACACCTAGTTACCCTAAACTACTCTCAAGATGTAGACCATTACCACGAACCCAAAAAGTTCCTGCTTGCCTCTTTTGAATCAACCCCTGCTCTTGCCTCCCTGAACCCCCAGAGACAACTACTACTCTGATATTTTCTCTATCCTAAATTAGTTTTCTCTCTTGAAACTTCAAATAAATGGAAAGGTACTCTAATGTGCTACTTTACAATTTACTGCCTCTCAGCTCCAAATTCACCCATTTTGCTTGCTTTTTAAAAACAGATATGGATCCTTTACATTTAAAAAATGTTTGATAGTTGGTACAACATCAAAGTTTGTCAGTGGCACAGGAGAGACATTGCAGGAGTAAAAATTTTTTTCTTCCCGGTTGCTATGTGCTCCTGGCCAGCTCCTGCAGCAGGCCCAGCTTCTCCGGCTGCCAGGTTCTCCAGCCTCAGGCTCCTGTGGTGTTGCTGCTTCTCTGGTTTCCAGCTCCTGGAGGGCACAGCAGCTCCCCTGAGCACCCGCCTGTACCTCAGCTTGAGCAGTTTTGCAGCAGAGTGCCTCCTTTGAGGTATCTCCCCATTAATGTATTCCCTGACACCACAGAGAACAGATTTCCAGCAAGCTCACGATGACCTCTCCGTCATTCAGTGAGCCCTGAGGAGTGGGGGAAGGGGCTCTGCCTTGGGCGCTCTATCTCAGCTTTAAGGATAGTGACTGCTACTTGTTACTCCAGTCCTATGTGATAGCTATCAATTCTTCATATTAAACTTTCCCTATTACTGTGTGGCTTCTCTCTTCTGATTGGACCCAAACTGATACAAGTATGTCCTTTTCAATGTCAGGCTTTTTTTCACTCAGCATGTTTTGATATTCATCCATGTTGTGGAATGTGGCAATGGTTTATTTCTTTTTATTGCTGAGTTAGTATTCCCTTATAATAAATATAACATACTTTATTTATCCAGTCTCCCAATGATGAACACCTGGATTTTTAGTTTTGAACAATTATGAATAAAACTATTATAAACATTCCTGTACATTCTTTTTTTATGTACTCTTTATTTTAGAATAATATTTGATTTACAGAAAATTTGCAAAGATAATACAGAGTTCATGTATATCTCTTATCCAGTTTGTTTCCTCTGATGTTATCATCACACATTACTGAGGTACATTTGACAAAACAAAGAAGCCAACTTCACTATAAACTAAACTCCAGATCCAGTCCTCCATTTTTCTGTTCTAGGATCCAACTAGCATACCACACTGCATTTTGTTGTGATGTCTTCTTGGTCTCCCTAGGTCTGGGACAAGTTCTCATTTTTCTCTTGTATTCTGTGACCTGGACGATATTGACAAGCGGTAGTCAGGTATTTTGTATAACTGACTCTTGATTTGGTTTTATCTGATGGTTTTCTCATGACTAAACTGGAGTGGTGGGTTTTTAGAAGAAACCATAGAGGTAAAGTGCATTTCTTACCACATTATATCAAGGCACGCATGATGTTCTCATGACACTACTGGGGATTTTAACCTCAATCATTTTGTTGAGACCACATTGGCCAGGTTACTCCATTGTACAGTTACTCTTTCCCTCCCATACTATATACATGATTTACTAAGTTCAGTCTGCTTCCAACAATGGAGATTATACTCTACCTCCAAAAGGGAGAGTTATCTACACTTGACCCTTAAACAAGGGTTTGAACTGTGTAGGTCCACTTATACATGGATTTTTTTTCAATAATATGTTGGAAAAATATTTGCAGATTTGAAATAATTCGAAAACCCTTTTTCTTTTCTCTAGCTTTCTTCATTGTAAGAATACAGTAGATAATACATATACAAGATATGTGTTAATCAACTATTTATGTTATTGGTAAAGCTTCTGATCAATAGTAGGCTACTATAGTTAAGCTTTTGGGGAGTCAAATGTTAATATGTGGATTTTTGACTGAGGGGGATGCCCCTAATTCCCAAGTTGTTCAAGGGTCAAATGTACATACAGTATTTGAAATTTTTCTGTAAGATTCTCTCTTCCCCATTTATTGATTTATTCAATTATATCACTATGGACTCATATATTTTATACTTTGGATTATAATCCAAATTATGATATTTTGTTGCTCAATTTATTCCAGCTTTGGCCATTGACCCCTGTGTCTCTTTGACATGACTTCATCCTTTTGTGTTTTAAGTATCTCCTTACACTCTGACACTGAAAAATAATGCAGGCTCATCTTACATTTTCCTTACCCAGCTGGAGGATTAGCCATTTATCTAAGGAGCCCTGGTTCTTTTATTGGAGAATGGTATTTAGAAACCAAGATCTGTTCAAGATATATATGTGTGTGTGTGTTAGCCCATGTATAATTGTCTTTGTATCTCTCTGTCTATAGAAGCTAAACATTAGTACATACTGATGTCTCTGACTCCAATCTGGTACCACAGAGTTCATTCCATCCTTCCCTACTTACTTATTTGAAACTTCCCTTCTGACAATGAGAAACCTTGCTCCCACTATCCATCATCCACTGACTTATTTTTTCAATCCAATAATATACATCTAAAGTAGTTTCAGAATTATTAACATATACTCTCAGTACAAGCTTTTTAAGGACGTATGTTTTTACTTCTCCTGCATGAATACCAAGGAGTACAATTACTGACCATAGGGTAGGTGTGTGTTTAGTTTTATAAAAATATGCCAGATCTTTTCCAAACTAGTTGTAACATTTTAAGGGCTATCTTTTTAAAACTTTAAATCTGATTTCTTCCAAGTTGTACTCTTTAGTGGATTCCTGGTTTAGTTAGAATTAAATCCAAACCCTTAATGTGGTCTACAAAGTCCTTTGTGATCTGATCCTGGCCTATTTTTTCCAATTCATCTCTTGCCATTTTTCCCCTCATTCACTATGTTTCAGCCACCCTAGATTTTTAAAATTGTTTTGCCGGAGCCTCGAAAAACAACACGTCTTCCAGCCTTGGAAGTCTTTGTATATGCTGACCCCTCTGTCTGGAACATTTTCCTTCCGTATTCCTTCCAAAAGGGCTAGCTCTATAGTATTCTTTGGGGCTCCATATTCTTCAGTTCATATATAGCCTCCTTAGAAAGGCCTTTCTCATCCATTCAATCCAATGTAGCTTTTTCCTGCTATTCTCTCTTATAATGAACTCTGAATTTTTAGTAATTATATTCAGACAGTTCACCACAGTAAGTACTTACGTTTTTATTTGTTTACTTATTTATTTTCTATCTTTGTCACTAAACTATAATATGCATGACAGTAGGAAACTGCATTTTGTTCATCCTACATTCAGAAACTAGAACAATATTTGTACATGGTAGTGCTCAATAAAAATCTGCTGAGAGAATAAATACATGAATAAAAAGAGGAGTTTTATGTTTTTAATGTAGTAAGTCTGTCAGCCTTTTTCTTGATAACTTCTGTTTTACACTATACTAAGGAAAGCCTTTCCCAGAACACTCTAAAAATGATCTCTAATATTTTTTCTAGCAATTTTATGATTACATATTCTACATTAAAATTTTAATGCACATAAAATAAACATTTCTGTATGAGAGGAAGAGGATTCATAGATGTTCTTTAAAACAAATAGTAATTTTCCCACACCACTTACTAAATGGTCTATTTTGCTCCTTTGGTTTGAAATGTGTTTTTTTTGTTTAGTAAATTCTCATATATACAAAGATATGTTCCTGGATATCTGTATTTCATTTATTTATTTATTTCTCTCTACAAAAGCGACACACTGTTTTGAGTAGCACAGTGTTTTAGTAGCATAGGGCCAAAAACACCGTCTTTCACTACTATCACAACTATTCTCATCTCTTCTCAAGCATTTCCTTGGAATCAATTGTCAAGTTAAAAGGAAAAAGACCCAGAATCCTACGAATTTTCATTGAGACTTCCTTGAATATGCATAACAATTTAAGAAGAACTAAAATTTTTATTGTATTGTTTTCCTACCCAGAAATACGGTAAATGTCTCTATTATCTGAGGTTTTAGGTAATTCATTTCTTAATATAGTTACATATGACTAGATTCAGAACACTTATATAATCAGAACGAGAAGAGTGCCCCTGGCTACAATATGGAACTAGGCAATATGCAATGCTTGCACACTTTTACTGCTTAGGTGCTCACTCCCTCCGAAAAAAATGTATTTTATTATGAAATAGATAACGACATGGATAATGAAATAACAGTCTCATTGGAAGAATGTCAGAAGGGTCTTATAATTTCCCTGTTCCACAATTCCTCTACTTTCATATAACATGTTTTTAGTGGTGAACATCTTGATCAGAATATGTAACATTTAGCAAACTTATGCATTTCAGAGACTGTATCAGATGTTTGGCTGCCCTACTGGGCCCTGTTCATGAAAGGTACATGTGCTTTTCTTCACGAAGGAACATTTACCTCACAGCCAAATATTATGCAATATTTCAGAAATCACTATTCCTTTTTAAAAATGTTTTTATCATTATTGCTGAAACAATAATCACTTAATACTTGCTAAATTAATGAACTGATGAATGGATTACTCCTAAGGATTTATTTCTCCTGATAACAGGGAGCCACAACTATACTAAAGAGAACATTTTCTACTACAGAGAAATAGTACAGGAAACACCTCCCTAATTACAGACTTTCTAACATCCTTTCTCGGAAATACACATTCACAAAATTTATTTTGCCCATGGCAGCCACTGCTTTGTAAAAAATATTACATAACTGAATTGGATACAGCAGGGTGTGTGTGTGTGTGTGTGTGTGTGTGTGTGTGTGTAAAATCAATTGCTTGAGATGGGTATCTTTAAATAATAGCTAACAGTTTCCTAGTGACTTGTATCCTAACTGTAAGGACAAATGGAAAAAGGATGCCCTGCCTTTATATCCAAGTATTTTCATTTGTCAGTAAAACAATCCTCAAAATCAAAAGACTCTGCTAAACCAATACCATAAGAAGCTTTGATATTCAGTTTCACAGTTTTACTAGTAAAAATGCATACTTTACAGATGTTATTCATTTACTCTAATCCAGTAGATGGTGCTACATGTCTGTACATGTAAAGTACAACAAATGCCTTCTTTTCTTTGTTTTTTTTTTTAATCTTTTCTTTCTTTCTTTTTAGCCAGAACTCTCATCAAGGTCTACTATTACAGTGAAGCTCATTATTCCTGACATCTGAGCCAAATCTCTGGGTGCAGCATTAAAGATGGACTTAAGGAGAAACCCCCCAGAAATAATTGTGAAAATATCAAACTAACAGTCTATTAACAGTTTTTTTTTCTCAACTCACTCTCACTCTAGAATGACAAAGAAAGTTTAAATTTAGGATTGTAATGGGTAGATCCACATGTGAACCCACCATTTAAAGAAGATAACACACAGTAAAAACTTAGATAAATGAAATTTTATAAACATAAATTTGTTGTTGAATCAGTGATCAAGCTAACCATATTGTTTCCTTGTGGAATCATCAGAGACTGAAAGCATTAGAAAAGCAGGGACTCTAAGTATCAGCACAAATAATCCATATCACCCAGCAAACTACAAAGAGCTAATTTATGTTATTTATTTATTATAAACACAACTAAAATTGACATGTAATCTGAATCAGAAGTTACCAGTTTTTTGTCTCCTTTTATCTTGCAGATTCATGATATGTTATTAGCTCACAAATTCAAAATGCTTTGAAATAATTCATTGCACTGTAAGTCAAGGATGAGGGGACATCAGCTACTAATACAAAAATTAGAACATTTTCATTACTGTATTACTTTATTGTATCAAATTTTGATTTAGTTAACTGTGATGTGATTTCATAAAGTCCTTTCACATTCTTTGAGAATTCTTTTACTCGTTTCATTGTAGTGAAAGAAAAATGAGAGCTGTAGTCACTAATTTTAGATGAGTTCTATACATAATATAGGTAGTAATAATCTGCTGACCAAAGACTTAATAAAATGGTTTTATTCAGTGAATTATATCACCTTAAGGACTAGATTCTAATACAAAAACAGGGAAGGCAGAAGTAACCTTTCAGATGACTCTTTTGTCATTTATGCTTTCCTTTATTCATATCTTCATTAATTCTTCCATCAACTCTTGAGAAAATTCAAGGAGGCAGAATTGAACTGGTTATTCCTAGGTAAGCTGTGCAATGTGGAAAAGCCATGATCTTAATCCAGGAATGACACCTTTATGGAAAAGACAAAAAAAAAAGTCAAATGGTGAGTTATTATAGAGGCAAAGTAAGGTAATATAAATCAATTCATGTAGCTGTTGGCAACGAAGTCAGGTGAGGTGCCACTAAATCCCCTTTGTGTGACTAGCTTGCCCGAGGGCAGTGCCATTGGCCCACGGACGAGATGAGCCCTGAGGAACACAAGTTCTTAGAGGAAGTGGCTTTTTTGTTTTTGTTTTTCTGAGATATGATGATTGACATATAGAGAGTTCTTCATTCATAAAATAAACACTGCATCTATTGACATTCATCTAACCCCTTAAGTTATAAAACTGAGAAAGTGCTTATCCTTTCCCTCAAGGAGTTTGCCATCCAGCAGAGAAACTGACCCCAGGAGCTGCCTCCTAACTGCCAACTGCCTCTATGATTGATCTAATATCATCTCAACACCTCAGCCAAAATGACATTTCTAACCCTCAAATCTCAGCACATCATTCCTCCTCATAAAAACCCCTCCATAGCTGTCTGTAGCCTCCCTAATATGGCTTGTAAAGCCCCCATGAACTGGCCCACTTCCTTCCTTGTCCCATCTCACTCGCCTTCACCTTGCCCTGGGAATTCTGGCCCTAATGAATGTTTCCTTTTCCTCAAGTTCTCTCTTACTTCAGGCCTTAGCACATCTGTTCCCTCCGCCTGGGCACTCGTCTGCTATTTGCCCAGCTGATGTCAACCTTCCCTGACCTATATATACTTCTGCTCACATCATATTTTCACTATCATAGTACTTAGGCTTTTTTCTTTTCCAAGTCCCCTATTACACTGTAAGCCACGTTAAGTCAGAGTGTCTAGCTTATTTAACAGTGGCTCCCCAGCACTAGGGCACACAGCAGTCATTCACTCATTCATCATTCATTCATTGTATAATCACTGAGCATCTAATGTATGACATACAGTCTGTAATAAGTGATAGGGACATTTATCAGTGAATAAAACAGACCAGGATGCTGCCTTCCAGAGCTTTCATTAAATTAACTAAACCAGATCAAATGCACACAGTATCGCAAAGCTACCAGGACTCATCAGAGAAAGCATGTCTGTCTCCAGGATGGAGGGGATCAGGGGCAGAGGAGTCACCCATTAGAATAGGGTCTTACCTGAAACTCCAAAGATGAGGAGACAAATGTTCCTGGTAAAAAGTTGAGGAGAAAGTGCATTCCAGGTAGGGGGAATAACCAAAACAGGCAATAATGTGGAAAATCTTGAGCCTGCGAGGTGGAGGGAAGTGGGGGCTTACAAGTGGTTCCATACTGCTGAGTGGGGAATGGGGACTTCTGTGGGGTTGCATACACCTGGGAAATTACGAGTAAGCAGGGAAAACAAAGAGGCAGACCACAAAAATATTTTCTTGTAGATAATAAGAACACATTGAAAAACTTTAAATGGTAGAGATGATTGGAAAAGAGATCAGTAATGAGGATCTGAAATAGGGGAAGAGAGACAGACAGGAAGATGTTGTGACTGTTTGCAAGTAAGACTTTCCAAGAGGATGTCTTGTCATTCCAAAGGAAATCCTGGGGACCAGTGAGCTTGGGAAGAGAAAAGCTAGCTCCAAAATCTGCCAGCAATATTGTGCCACAAATAGCAAAGTTTTCAAAACCTCCTTAACCTGGTGTTGTCACATTCTAAATGTGTTTTCGCCTAACTTTTCAGACCTTATATGTTCTCCCATGTGCTCAGCAATCCCACTGGTTAAGTCTTCAGAGTATAGAGTAACACCTATGGGTGTCTGCGTGTTTGTCCAAGTCACCAAAATGTTATTCTCCAGGGTTCATGGTAGACACAGAGGGAAAAAGAAAATAGGCAGGAAGTACATAATCTGTGTCTCATGCTGTCCCAGAAGTTAGTAAAAGAAATATTGGTAATGATTTCTTTGCTTTCAGTATTGCTCTTCAAAATCATACAAAGATTCTTTCATTTCCTTCTTTGTTCTTCCCTAAACTTTTCTGCTAATCTTTACAATGAGCATGAATTATTGTTATAATCAAATGAAAAATACTTTTTTAACAGCAATACCCCCCCCAAAAAATCTTTGTGAGGTAATGGGGAGTGGTGAAAACAACAAACAAAAAGCATCCCCACAATATAACTACTATATAGAAAAGTGTAGGGTAAAGAAAGAAGGGACTGTGTGTGCATGGTGATACTGTGCACACCCTCCATGTGCGCACAGCACAAAAACAAGGCTAGGATGGGGCTGCAGCTTCAACTTCCCATGCTGCTTATATGGAAAAGCACCACTCCCCCAGGCTAAGAAACTTGGCTTTTTATAGTTACGGCTTTAAGAGACACTGCGGAGAGGTGGCCTGCCTTTGTTCGATGAGCTTTATATGGGTAAGATTACCAAAAGCACTTTTTATCAGCCGTCAGTCTGTTTCTTAGCCTGCATTTGGCTACATTTCAGGTTTTTACCCTGATTCCATGGTTTTTACCCTGGGGGAACTAATTGTTGCCTATTCCTTTAGTGAATTGTGGGTGGAAGTAATTGCTGTTCTTCTGCTATGTTCTGTAGTATTACATAAATCCTGTGTAAAGCTTCATCTGTATACAAGCTACTCAATTTAGTCAAAATCGAATGATGTCTATATACATGGACCTAGCTGTTTAAAGCAGTTGTTTAAAAAACTGTCTGACAGATGTCATCCCATGTTGAGACATCCGTCAAAGTATTTGGAGTCTTCCCTCTCAGAATCTGTTCAGTGTGTCTACCCATATTGGACGGTGCAATAAGAATGCTACGCTAGCCATTGTTTCTCTTCTCCACACACTGAATGCTGAGTTCTTGTTATTCCTGTATCATTATCTTACTCCAAACTCCTCTGTGAATGAGTTTCTTAAGTTTCAGTGAGGACTGTGAAAATACAAACTTCTCTACTCTTTCTTATCTTCTCTGCCTCTCACCAAGGTTCATGTAAGGGTGTCTAGTAATGGCAGGAGCAAGAGAGGGAGGGAGAGAGAGAGGCACGTACACATTAACCAACAGTTTTCTTTTATGAACAAGAAAATTGGCCGTTTTCCTATTAGCATAGGAGGAACCTAAGAATGTGCCTTGTTGTCAAGGCAACAGCTATTCCTTGGGTAGCTGAAATAGAAAAGAAACCAGAGCAATCTTTAGAGGATCAAGTCTTTTTTATCATCAAATCATAGAAAGGAACCTTGAGAGTCTACCCAGCCTGTTCTGCCTTTAGTTAAGACCTGCTAAAATAATTTGAAACCAATACAAAAAAAGTCCTATTTTAAATAATTCTGAAGTGATAACATAGCTTTCCTTGGTAATGATTTGCAGTGTTTTACAGTTCACACTATAAACAAAATTTGTTGTAATCATTCTAACTTAAATCTTTCATGCTGCAGTTTGAAATCCGTTTCCTACAGTTCTATTCTCAGTGGAAATAAACAACTACACCTTCCTCTTTAAGAGAGTACTGAAAAACAAAAAACAAAAACAAAATTGTCTGACTTAAATTCCTCAGAATAATGCTATAAGTGCTTTTATATTTCCAGCCATTTCTATTGTAGGTCTCCTCAGGTGACATCCTGTACTCGGCAAGACCATCTCTAATCCCCGAATACAGACCTGCCTCACTACGTATATAGACGGCTGACCAGCGGTGCCCAAAAAGAGCAGGACACCAGGCAGTTCTCAGTCTGAATACCAAGTCTCCTAGGGTTAATTTAATCTGTGGAATCACATTCATCATAAGTTTTTTTGCACAGACTGGCTAATACAACTGTTACTGCTTGAGCATAAACACGTTCCACACCTGGTCCATGAACAACTGATTTTTCTATTCAGTACTATCACATTTCCTTGTAGAATCATATTTTCTTGGTTCCTTCTTTCAAGATGAACCTCAATCCCTCCCTCCCTCCCTCACACTGGCATGTTTAATGAACCTACTTTCTGTCCCACTGTCCATGTCGCTAATTTACATATGCTGAGCTTTCACCACAGGAAGGCATCCTGGAAGTATTTTTTTAAAGGAGATCCATGTTGGTCATCTAGGCACAAAAAGCTTATCAACAAGAACAAGTTATCTCCTTTTACTCACTGGATTTCTTGTTGTCGTTTTTATCTCTTACCTTAGTTCTTCTGCCATAGGTGCCATATTTTCTGGTCCTAATTTTTCTTATCTTTAAAACAGAGGTACTGTACATCCAAAATATATAAAGAACTCACATGCCTCAACACCCAAAAAGCAAATAACCCTATTAAAAAATTGGTGGAGGATATGAGCAGACACTTCTCCAAAGAAGAAATTCAGATGGCCAACAGGCACATGAAAAGAAGCTCCACATCGCTAATTATCAGGCAAATGCAAATTAAAACCACAATGAGATATCATCTCACACCAGTTAGGATGGACAACATTGAAAAGACTAGGAACAACAAATGTTGGCCAGGATTCAGAGAAAGGGGAACCCTCCTACACTGCTGGTGGGAATGTAAACTAGTTCAACCATTGTGGAAAGCAGTATGGAGGCTTCTCAAAACACTAAAAATAGAAATACCATTTGACCCAGGAATTCCACTCCTAGGAATTTACCTTGAGAATGCAGGAGCCCAGTTTGAAAAAGACATATGCACCCCTATGTTTATCACAGCACTATTTACAATATCCAAGATATGGAAGCAACCTAAGTGTCCATCAGTAGATGAATGGATAAAGAAGATGTGGTACATATACACGATGGAATATTAGTCAGCCATAAGAAGAAAAAAAAATCCTACTATTTGCAACAACATGGATGGAGCTAGAGGGTATTATGCTCAGTGAAATAAGCCAGGCGGAGAAAGACAAGTACCACATAATTTCACTCATTTGTGGAGCATAAGAACAAAGCAAAAACTGAAGGAACAGAACAGCAGCAGACTCGCTGAACCCAAGAATGGACTAATAGTTACCAAAGGAGAAGGGACTGGGGAGGGTAGGTAGAAGGGAGGGAGAAGGGGAATAAGGGGCCTTACGATTAGCACACATAACATAGGGTGGGGGGCATGGGGAAGGCAGCATAGCACAGAGAAGACAAGTAGTGACTCTATAGCATCTTACTACGCTGATGGACAGTGACTGTAATGGGGTATGTGGTGGGGACTTGATAATGGGGGGAATCTAATAACTACAATGTTGCTCATGTGATTTTATATGAATGATACCAAAATAAAAAAAAACAAAGTGATCCGTGTGTGAATATTTATAGCACCTTTAGTCATAATTGCCCGAAACTGGAAATGACTCAAACAGACTCCAAGATGAATGGAATAAAATCTGTGTTGCATACATACACCAGAATACCACCAAGCAATAAAAAGGATGGGCTACTGATAACCTGCAACAATACGGTTAAACCTCAAATGCATCATGGTAAGTGAAAGAAGCCAAACTCAAAGGGCTCCGGTAGACACTGTGGGAAGCCAAAGCTACAGTAACAGAGAACAGCTCAGCACCGTCAGGAGTGGGGCTGACAAGCTGGAAGCCAAGGGGATCTGGAGGTAATGGGACTGTTCTGCATCTTGACTGTGGTTGTTGGTTACACAACTCTACATATTTATCAAAAATCAGAACTGTATGC
The DNA here is from genome assembly GCA_032199065.1 of Smutsia gigantea. Taxonomy (NCBI): domain Eukaryota; kingdom Metazoa; phylum Chordata; class Mammalia; order Pholidota; family Manidae; genus Smutsia; species Smutsia gigantea. The sequence continues at coordinate 231,952 of JAVSCE010014067.1, read as the reverse complement.
CCAAAACAGTGACTATTACCACATGTATACTAAAAATAAATGTAAAACAATGGTATTAGATAAGATTATTTGTCACAATATGAGCTTTAGGAGCAAACTACTAGAAACAACTCCAGTCATGATCAGTAAGGCCTGGGTTATGTAAATTATCAGACATCCACAAAGCACAACACCATGCAGTTCTCAGAAAGGAGGAGGAAGCACCCTGGGTGGGACTCATGTGGAAAGATACTTGGTTCACTGCTAGGAGAAGCTGTGAATTAGGAAAAGAGAAAGAGAAGAAAACATATTCATTTCTGCTAACATGAAACTCTGCATGAAGACACAAAAAAGCAGGTGAGCAATTGCCAACTGTGTGAGCGCAGTGGTGCAGTGGAGTGGCTGCTGGGATTTTAGTACTGTTTTATTATCATCTTTGAACTTGTGAACATATTACTTATGTGTATAAAGGAAACAAATCAAAACAAAAAGAACTTTTTGAATACTGTCCCATCCTCCACTATATATACTCTCAGCTCTGTCAACTGAAATTTGCCTTTTGTATATTCACCTTAATCAATGATTAAAATACTGAACTGAAAAAAGTGAAAATAAAATAGAGGTACTGTAAACATAGACTAATAGTGTTTGTTGAGCCCTTTCTTTATATTCAGCACTGAGCTAAGCACTTTATTTGTATCATCTCATTTCAGTTTTACAACAGTCCTATGAAGTAGATGTTTATTGTTATTCCCATGTTACAGAAAAGGAAGGTGAAGCCTAGCATGGTCAAGTAACTTTCCCAAGATATCATGGCTACTAGGTGATGTGATGGCGCCAGATTTTGAGATAGGTGGCCTGACGTCCCATACTCTTAACCACTCTGCCACGAGGGCAGGAAAACTGGTACTCCTTAAATGTTGCTATAAGGACCATAAATTGGTAAAATCTTCCTGGAAGGCAGTTTGGTAATATATATCAGAATTCTTAAAAAGTTGCATATCCTATACTGCAGTATTTATTTTTACATTTGACAAACATCTATGTAGTGCTTACTATATGTAAGGCACTGCTCTATGCACTTTTCAAACATTAAAAATGAATCTTTATGACAACACATAAGGTACTAATATCTCTTATTTTACAGAAGAGCAAATTGAGGCACTTAGAAACTAAGCAATTTTTCCAAAGTTTCACAGTTCATAATATGTGAAGCTGGATAGTAGCTACAGAATCATATATTGATATATTAATTAGAAAACACAGAAATAAAGTAATATTACAGTATATGAAATTTTTGTTTTTTTAAAAACAGACTAAAAGAATACAAGAACAACAAAAGTAAACAGTCTCTGAATGAGGAGGTTATGGATGGGTGATATTTTTTCTTGAATATCTCTGTTTAATTTTATTCTTAAATATATTCTTTTTTGATTTTTATAATGAAAGTATATTTCTTTTCTAAATAGCAGTTCTTAATTTGGAAGTAACCTAAAGAGATTATAATAGAATATCTCAGGTCTTTTTGAAAGTGGTATGGCACTTACATTATGTAAGTTTACAGGAACAACCATGCCTGAAACAAACTTTAACTGAAAATCCCTGGTCCATTTTTTACTGATATCAGACTAGCAAGCAAAGACAATTACTTAATTTGCTTTAATGAAGCTTTTATTGACCTAGTGAACAACCTCTAATTTATGAATTTGGAAAACCTCACCCTAGATCCATCAATGTGACAAGCCATTTCATTCCTCTTGCTACATCTCTGGGTTATGTTGAAGGTATTTGTGATTCTAGGATGGAGAAATTGTTAAGACTGGTGTAAGGTCATATCTCTTGTGGTTTTAGTTTGCATTTCCCTGTTGATTAGTGATGTGGAGCATTTTTTCATGTGTCTGCTGGCCATCTGAATTTCTTCTTTGGAGAATTGTCTCTTCGTATCCTCTGCCCATTTTTTAAGTGGGTTATTTGCTTTTTGGGTGTTGAAGCGTGTGAGTTCTTTATATATTTTGGATGCTAACCCCTTGTCAGATATGTCATTTACAAATATATTCTTCCATACTGTAGGATGCCTTTTTGTTCTGTTCATGGTGTCCTTGCCATGAAGAAACTTTTTAGTTTGATGTAGTCTCATGTGTTTATTTTTGCTTTTGTTTCCCTTGCTCAAGGAAATGCGTTCAGGAAGAAGTTGCTCATGCTTATATATTCAGGAGATTTTTGCCTATGTTGTCTTCTAAGAGTTTTATGGTTTTGTGACTTACATTCAGGTCTTTGATCCATTTCGAGTTTACTTTTGTATATGGGGTTAAACAATAATCCAGTTTCATTCTCTTGCGTGTAGCTGTCCAGTTTTGCCAACACCAGTTGTTGAAGAGGCTGTCATTTCCCCATTGTATATCCATGACTCCTTTATAGTATATTAACTGACCATATATGCTTGGGTTTATATCAGAGCTCTCGAGTCTATTCCATTGGTCTATGGGTCTGTTCTTGTGCCAGAACAAAATTGTCTTGATTACTGTGGCTTTGTAGTAGAGCTTGAAGTTGGGGAGCATAATCCCCCAGCTTTATTCTTCCTTCTCAGAACTGCTTTGGCTATTCAGGGTCTTTGTGGTTCCTTATGAATTTTAGAATGATTTGCTCTAGTTCATTGAAGAATGCTGTTGTTATTTTGATACGTATTGCATTGAATCTGTAGATTGCTTTAGGCAGAATGGCCATTTTGACAATATTAATTCTTCCTATCCATGAGCATGGCATGTGTTCCCATTTATTGGTATCTACTTTAATTTCTCTCCTGAGTGTCTTGTAGTTTTCAGAGTATAGGGCTTTCACTTCCTTGGTTAGGTTTATTCCTAGGTATTTTATTCTTTTTGATGCACCTGTGAATAGAATTGTTTTCCTGATTTCTCTTTCTGCTAGTTCACCATTATTGTATAGGAATGCAACAGATTTCTGTGTATTAATTTTGTATCCTTCAACTTTGCTGAATTCAGATATTAGATCTAGTAGTTTTGGAATGATTCTTTAGGGATTTTTATGTACAATATCATGTCATCTGCACACAGGGACAGTTTAACTTATCCTTATCAATCTGGATGACTTTATTTCTTTCTGTTGTCTGACTGCTGTGGCTAAGACCTCCAGTACTGTGTTGAATAGAAGCGGTGAGAGTGGGCATCCTTGTCTTGTTCCCGATCTTAAAGGAAAAGTTTTCAGCTTCTTGCTGTTAAGTATAATGTTGGCTGTGGGTTTGTCATATATGGCCTTTATTATGTTGAGGTACTTGCCCTCTATTCCCCTTTTCTAGAGAGTTTTTATCATGAATGGATGTTGAATTTTGTCAAGTGTTTTTCAGCATCTGTGGAGATGATCATGTGGTTTTTGTCCTTCTTTTTGTTGATGTGGTGGATGATGCTGATGGATTTTCTCAAATGTTGTACCATCCTTGCCTCCCTGCGATGAATCCCACTTGATCATGATGAGTGATCTTTTTGATATATTTCTGAATTCGGTTTGCTAATATTTTGTTGAGTATTTTTGCATCCATGTTCATCAGGGATATTGGTCTGTAATTTTCTTTTTTTTGTGGTGTCTTTGCCTGGTTTTGGTATTAGAGTGCTGTTGGCCTCATAGAATGAGTTTCGGAGTATTCCCTCCTCTTTTACTTTTTGGAAAACTTTAAGGAGGAGGGGTATTAGGTCTTCACTAAATTCAGCAGTGAAACCATCTGGCCCAGGGTTTTTGTTCTTAGGTAGTTTTTTGATTATCAATTCAATTTCTTTGCTGGTAATTGGTCTATTCATATTTTCTGTTTCTTCCTGGGTCAGCTTTGGAAAGTTTTATTTCTCTAGAAAGTTGTCCATTTCTCCTAGGTTGTCCAGTTTGTTTGCTATAATTTTTCATAGTTTTCTCTAATAATTATTTGTGTTTCTGTGGTGTCCATGGTGATATTTCCTTTCTCATTTCTGATTCTGTTTATGTGTGTGGACTCTTTTTTTTCTTAGTAAGTCTGGCTAAGGGGTATCTATTTTGTTTATTTTCTCGAAGAACCAGCTCTTGCCTTCATTGATTCTTTCTATTGTTTTATTCTTCTAAATTTTGTTTATTTATGCTCTAATCTTTATTATGTCCCTCCTTCTACTGACTTTGGGCCTCGTTTGTTCTTCGTTTTCTAGTTTCGTTAACTGTGAGTTTAAACTGCTCATATGGGATTGTTCTTTCCTCAGGTAAGCCTGTTTTGCAATATACTTTCCTCTAAGCATGGACTTCGCTGCCTCCCACAGATTTTGTGGTGTTGAATTATTGTTGTCATTTGTCTCCATATATTGTTAGATCTCTGTTTTTATTTGGTCATTGATCCACTGGTTATTGAGGAGCTTGTTGTGAGGCCTCCATGTGTTTGTGGGATTTTTCATTTTGTTTGCATAATTTATTTCTAGTTTCATACCTTTGTGGTCTGAGAAACTGGTTGGTACAATTTCAATCTTTTTTAATTTGCTGAGGCTCTTTTTGTGGTCTAGTATATGATCTACTCTTGAAAATGTTCCATGTGCACTTGAGAAGAATTTTTTCTCTGCTGCTTTTGGGTGCAGAGGTCTGTCAATGGCTGTTAGGTCCATCTGTTCTATTGTGTTGTTCAGTGCCTCTGTCTCCTTACATATTTTCTGTCTGGTTGATCTGTCCTTCAGAGTGAGTGGAGCGTTTAAGTCTCCTAGAATTAATGCATTGCATTTTATTTCCCCTTTTAATTTTCTTAGTATTTGTTTCCCATATGTAGGTGCTCCTGTGTTGGGCACATTGATATTTATAATGGTTATATCTTCTTGTTGGATTGACCCCTTAATCATTATGTAATGTCCTTCTTCTTCTTTGTCTCTTGTGACTTTCTTTGTTTTGAAGTCTAATTTGTCTGATACAAGTACTTCAACTCCTGCTTTTTTCTCCCTATTAGTTGCATGAAATATCTTTTTCCATCCCTTCACTTTTAGTCTGTGTATGTCTTTGGGTTTAAAGTGAGTCTCTTGTAGGCAGCATATAGATAGGTCTTGTTTTTTTATCCATTCAGTGACTCTATGTCTTTTGATTGGTGCATTCAGTCCATTTACATTTAGGGTGATTATCAATAGGTATGTACTTATTGGCATTGCAGGCTTTAGATTTGTGGTCACCAAAGGTTTAAGGTTAACTTCCTTACTATCTAAGAGCCTAACTTAATTCACTTAATATGCTATTACAAACACAATCTAAAGGTTCTTTTTTTCTCCTCCTTTTTCTTCCTCCTCCAGTCTTTATATATTAGGTATCATATTCTGTACTTTTTGTCTATCCCTTGATTGACTTTGTGGATAGTTGACTTAATTTTGCAGTTGCTTAGCAATTAACTGTTCCACTTTCTTTACTGTGGTTTTATTACCTTTGGTGACAGTATTAAACCTCAGGAACACTTCCATCTATAGCAGTCCCTCCAAAATGCACTGTAGAGGTGGTTTGTGGGAGGTAAATTCTCTCAGCTTTTGCTTATCTGAAAATTGTTTAATCCCTCCTTCAAATTTCAATGATAACCTTGCCGGATAAAGTATTCTTGGTTCAAAGCCCTTCTGCTTCATTGCATTAAATACATCATGCCACTCCCTTCTAGCCTATAAGGTTTCTGCTGAGAAGTCTGATGATAGCCTGATGGGCTTTCCTTTGTATGTGATCTTATTTCTTTCTCTGGCTGCTTTTAATAGTCTGTCCTTATCCTTGATCTTTGCCATTTTAATTACTATATGTGTTGGTGTTGTCTTCCTTGGGTCCCTTGTGTTGAAAGATCTGTGCACCTCCACGGCCCGAGAGACTATCTCCTCCCCAAGATTGGGGAAGTTTTCAGCAACTACCTCCTCAAAGACACTTTCTATCCCTTTTTCTCTCTTCTTCTTCTTCTGGTACCCGTATAATGCAAATATTGTTCCATTTGGATTGGTCACAGAGTTCTCTCAATATTCTTTCATTCTTAGAGATCCTTTTTTCTCTCTGTGCCTCAGCTTCTTTGCATTCCTCTTCTCTACTTTCTATTTCATTTATCGTCTCCTCCACTGTATCTAATCTGCTTTTATTACCTTCCATTGTGCTCTTCAATGATTGGATCTCCGACGGGAATTAGTTCCTGAGTTCTTGAATACTTTTCTGTACCTCTATGAGCATGTTAATGATTTTTATTTTGAAATCCCTTTCAGGAAGATTCATGAGGTCAATTTCATTTTAATCTTTTTCAGGTGTTGTATTCATAATTTTACTTTGTACCAAGTTTCTTTGGCATTTCATATTTGTATATGGCACCCTCTAGTGTCCAGAAGCTCTACTCTCTGGAGTTGCTCAGCTCCTGAAGCAATGTCGGGGTTCACAGGGGAGCAGTATTGGTGCCTGGGTGAGGAAAGAGCTGTTTCCTGCTTCTTGGCTGCTATGCCTGGCACCACTGCCAGACCAGTGGGCAGAGCACACGGGTATAAGCCTCTATGCTTTGCGTTTGTAGTTGCTGTAGACTAGGCTTCCCTCTGGCTGGTCTAACATAGTGTGGGGTTTGCCAGTTTGCAAGCCAGGTGGGGCTGGCCAGGAGAAAGGCGCAGTAGCCTGCATATCATGGGGGGAGGGGGGTGTCCTTTGAGCTGTGTAGCCAGGCAGGGAGCTGGTGTGCCGAATATCGAGAAAGTTCCCAACCTGCTGGGCAGAGTGCACCCGGACAATTTTGTTTACCTGTCCTTTCTCCTGAGCAGTGAGCTCTGTGCAATCCTTGCCCCTTTAACAACCCTTTTCCTGTTAGGAAGTCTCTCAGACTTCCTGCCTTTCTTTTGTCCCAGAGCAGCTGGATATGGATCCCTGCTTTCCACATGTGACTAGAATCTCAGTCTCTCCAGGTATTCTGTCTGTCTTAGCTTTCCAACCCCCTAATCACTAGAGTACCATGAAAGCACCATGAAATGTAGGTTTGTGCTCCCAGAGCAGATCTACAGAGTTAGGTATTCAGTAGTCCCAGGCCTCCACTTCCTCCGCACTCTGCCTCTCTTCCTCCCACCAGTGAACTGGGTAGGGGAAAGGCTTGGGTCCCGCCAGGCCACGGCTTTGGTATGTTACCCTGTTCCATGAGGTTTATTCTTTTCACCAGGTTTATGCAGTCTGGTGCAGCCCTCTTTCCTGTTGCTCTTTCAGGATTAGTCGTATCAATTATATTTTTGTATTGTATGCGGTTTTAGGAGGAAGCCTCTGTCTCACCTCCCACGCTGCCATCTTTAATCTTCTCTCACGTCTGTGGTTTTCTAAAGCCAGTTTTCATAATCAATGTGATTACTACACCTATACTGATTAATAATGATTTTTATGAACTCTTCAGAATCCATAGTCGGTCTATACTGATTACTCTGACTATGCTATAGACCATTTGCCCTTGCATATAGGTACAGTTTCAAATCAGGATGTGGACTTTTACACACCCTAATCCTCAACAAACACTAATACTATATTATTTGAATACTAGCCAATTTCCATGAGAAAGTAATAGCAGGTTAGATTCTGTATCTTATGGACAAGAAAAATGTCAGTGAAATAGCTTTATCCCTTAGCACTCTATGGCCATTTCCAGGAGAAACTTCTTCCATGTTTCCACACCAGTAAGGGAGTAAGGAATGAGTGCCTGCGTGCATATAGATACATGCACACATACAGTTAAACCTCTTTTAAATAAAAGAAATTAAGGGAGTGGTATTTACATGCTTCTAACAGCATTTTCTCTGAATTAAAAAGAAACTGCTTTGGCAAAACTCCTGCTTTCTTTTGCCAATAGAGTTGTTACACCAAAATCTGAATGGCCTTTTCAACTGGATTTGGTAGTGTGAGTCAGAGCAGAGTCTGTATTGTAACACGTCTGCCTTCCTCTCCCTGCTCCCCATATTAGTTGAGCCTCACTGCTCTTCACCATAATCCTCCAAGCCTCACTTGCCATGGTGGTCGAGCCCCATCGCCCTGGCAAGTAACGCACTTCTGACACAATGGGGGACAGCAGGGGCAGTGTAGGGAAAATCAGATAATGCAAACACAAGTTTGATGGGCTTGCTTCCTTTCAAGTAGCATATTATGAACTGGCCAAGTGAAACCTAAAGATATTATTCTGTCTTATCTGTGGTTGAAAGAGGTGCAGCCTCCTTAATGGTAATGTTTTTGGATTTTTACCAAAGGGTTCCCACTTTAGCTGCTTCACATATTCACCCAGGCCTCTGTTAACTCAAACCTGATCCAAGATGAGAGAAAAGAACCTGTCAGAACCAGGTGATGTCTCTACCAAATAGGCTGTATAAGATCAGGTCAGTTCTGAAGTCAATGTAGAAATGTCTGCAACTGGGGAGTGAGTCTGGGGACTCTAGCTTACCATAAAGAGAACCTAGATTTCATAGGGTTTCCCACCCTCATGCACCTCCACAGGATGGCCTTTAGTCTTCTCCCAGGGAAGCCTGTCATTCTTGAATCATTATCTTCCTGTCTTAAAGAAGAGAGTGTACACACACATGCACATGTTCTTCAAAGTCTACTGAAATGGACCCAGGGTTGCTTTTTCACCATACATCACAAGTGAATCTGATGCCTGATCTATACCTGGACAATGCCCATAGCATTCCTATAGTCCCATTTAGAGATAAACTCAAGAGTTAACTTTTTAAGTTCATGAGCCACTCTGACAGAGCAAAAACAACCTGAAGTTCAAAGTTCCCCTATTGCTCACAATAATTAGTAATAAAGCATGTAGCACTACTTTTTTATTAAATGTTGTGAGTAAATGGTTTAGTTCTCCAGAACCAAAAGCATAGTTTTCCCCCCCTTTTTAAATTAAGGTATCATTGATATACACTCTTAAGAAGGCTCCACAAGAAAAACAATGTGTTTATTACATTCACCCTCATTATCGAGTCCCCCCATACTCCACTGCAGTCACTGCCCATCAGTGAAAGCATAGCTTTTTATATCATAATTAGTTCTAAGAAGACTAGCACACAGACCATCATCCAGTTGTTGTTTGTGTGATTCTGAAAAAAAATTCATTAAGGTATCTGAGGTTGTTTCATTATAGGTAAATGTATTCTCTATCTCAGAAAAATTTGCTAAAGATTAAATATAGGTAAAAAGCCTTGCCCAAAACCCAGCTGGTATACAAGAGGCACCCAGTTCAGGTCAGCTACCTTCCCTTATTTCTGTGCCTCCTTTACAAACAACTAGACTTTGATTTCCACTGCACCAGAGACTCTAATTTGCTTATGTGTCCATCATGCTAAATAGCCACTCTATTTAAGAGCTCAAGAAAGTAATGTGAACCATTTCAGGAATTCAAAGGTATTTATAGATAGTATTTCATTAAACCGTACAAAAGTCTGATGCTAAAGGAGGCAAAGATCCTCATCTTCTTTTACAACCACTTGAATTCTTTAAGGTTGCATGCTTCCAAGAAAACAACTAATCTGTGACCAAGAGGTAATTAAAACCCACGATTTCTAATTCCCAGGCTTTGACTCCAACCTCTGAAAATGCCTCAATTCAATGAAACTAATGGCTCTTGGGTCTCTGGAATTAGATCCTGTTATCAATGACTTCCACATGGAAAGATCATTCCAAAATGTGTAATTAACCAAGAAAATGCAAATAAACCAATTTGTACCTGCTATTTAGAGGTAAGACATAGAAATGTCTTGAGTTCATTATTTGAAAACCTAGTCTTTTTCTGCTTCTAATGTAGCCCATGTTCTCCAATTCACATATATTTCCCAAAATTACATTTTTAGCAAAATATTTTAGATTATTTGTGATTCTATTACCAGTGCATAGCTTGGAATGGAGAGAGAAATGCATGTCATCAGACACAATGGGAAGAAAACTCTTCTTCCAATGACCTTTGGCAATTCCACTAATAAACATTTTTTAAAACTCCACTGTGTACCAGGCTCTGTGCTGAGTGAGGTAGGAGAGTCAAGGTCCACTTCTAGCACAGATGGTAACATCTTAACTAACACTTGGCCAGTGTTACTGAATGAATGAACCTAGTGGAATATGTAAATATTTAACTATATCTCCTAAAGAGCAGATAGCAATGGTATAATAAAACAGGTCTATAAGAGTACAATATAGAAAGGCTGCCTAAAAGAAGAAATATTTAAGCTGGACCCAGAAGACTATTTCTTTCAAAGTGACAGAAACTTAATTCAAAGTAGTTTAAGTGGAAAACAGATATTATGGGTTGGCACTATTAGAACAAGGACTGAGACACCCCAGCTGTCTTAGTCTCTCCAACTTTCTTATCTGTTTCTCTTTGATGTTGGCCTCATTTCCTCCTACTGCATATGGGTTTTCTCCTTGTATTAGGGAATATGGTCACTGGCAATTTGGGGCTAAACATCATTCCAAATTAATGACTCAGAAAGACAGAATATCTCTTATCTATCTTCAGTCCAGCAAAGACTCCAATTGGCCCAGCTTGGGTAACTTGCTCATCCTTGGATCTGTCACTGTGGCCCAAGCACTATGATTTGTCTGGCCTAGGTCATGTAGTCAGAGCTGCATCACTACTGAGATTGGTAAGGCTCTCAGAAACACATCATCGCAATGGGAAAAAGCAGGTTCCTCTAGGAAGAGTAGTTCTGGATAGAGAAAAAAAAAAGAATTCCATTGCAGTCTAGAAATATAGATTAGACACCCCCAACCTAACATGGAAAGGGTCATTCCAAGCAGCAGAGCTTGATCAAAGGCAAGAAAAGGGAAAACTCAGTGTGAGTTGAGGAAATAGATAATACTGGTGGTACACAGGGAAAAACAGACGGTTGGTCAGAGTCAGATAGTGTGCATATTTGGAGCCCTATAAAGAAGCTGGTGCTGTTTTCTAAGCAAGTTAAATGTTTTTAATGTTTTGAGAGTTATGTAACACACTTGACATTTTAGAAAAATAGTTATCTTATATTGTGGAGGATATATTGGATAGAAATGATGGAAACAAGGAGATTGGATAAGAAGGTATAAGGAGCCTGTTGTTTTTGTCTGAAAGCATTCATTTCCTGCTAAGAACTAGCTCTCCACTCTGCGGTGTCTTGGTAAGGCTGTCAGTCACAGTGTCCCACAGGACCACAAGGTTGGGTCACTGTCATTGCTGCATTTCGTGGGACAAACAGTTGGGTCATGGGTAAGCACATGACCAGGCAGCACCAATCTGAGTTCTTTCCTGAAGTTTAACCAATGGATCCTTTCAGACACACTCTGAGGACTGAGGCTGAGAGTTCCCAGCAGCCATCCTGCCATTACATCAATTCTGTGTACAATAGAAGCCAACACTTGAGAAGAATAGAGGTGAAAGGAAAAAGCGACCTCTTCTGATGTTGCATCAGCCCTGGATTCACAGTGTCTTGAAATTCTGTTACTACGTCAGTATCATTAGTTTTTGTTTGTCGTTTAACTGCATTTATTTCACTTGACAACTGAATAAAAAAGGTACCTGCCATTTATTGAACAACTGGCGTATACCAGGCACCGTGCTGGGTACTTCATGTATCATCATACCACATCTTTACAATAACCCTGAAAAGTATATTACGATTCCATATTTTACAGAGGGAAAAATCATGACTCATGTAAGTTAAGTCACTTCCACAATTTATTTAGCCATTCAGAGTTAGGAACGATATTCTAAAGGTTCATTTAACTCCAAAACTTACATTCCCTCCACTGTACTATATCTATGCTACTTGCTTCTATACCTTAGAAAGCAATATTCTCAGTGAGAAATAATAAAAGCCCAAACTAAGGCAATAGCAGCAAAGATAAGAGAAAAAGACAGATTCAAGAGCTATTTTAGAAAAACAATAGCTCTCAGTGATTTTTTTCCCAAAGAGTTTGAAATGTTGAGGAACAGTTAGAAATCTAAGAAGATTCTGAAATCACGTTAATCTAAGTATATATAGGAGGAAAACCTGGCTGGAAGGGAAAAAAATCACATTTCATTTTAAGGGTTTGTTAAATATCCAAGTGCAGCCATCCAGTGAGTTTAAGAATACAATTCTGGTGATCCACAGGAGAGTCACAATAGATATATAGGCTTAAGACTAATATATCTATACCAGCATTTACAGACTCTAGAGTGGATAAAATTATTCATAGACAATCATAAAGTGAGAAATAAAAGATGGCAGAAGATGAACCCTCTAGGTTTGAAAACATCAGCATTTAAAGAGTTAGCCCTTGTCCGTGCTCCCTTCCTCCAGAGTGCTTTCCACTTTGTCTACCTTACGAATGTGTGTTCACCTGGAACATGACACAACCGTAACGTCTCTCTGAGGTTTCGTTAGAACTTCCATCGTTCATCATCTAACAGAACTGAAATGCTTCAAGCTTTGTGCCAGGCCCTTGGGACTCTGTATAATAATATGCTTATTAAAGCTCCTATAATATTTGTATTCTATAGAGCTGAGAACAAGAGCACAGACTTCAGATTTGGGCTGACCAGGGTTGAATTTCCACTCTCTGACCCACTAGCTGTGTGGCTTCTGGCGAATTATTTAATCTCTTTTGAGTTATGATTTTCTCCTATATAAAAAGGGGAGGAAAATATCTCCCTCACAAGGTTGTTTTGAGACTAAAGGAGATATTTGTAAAACTCTTGGTACAGTGGCTAGCACTAGAAAACACTAGATTAACAGGAAATATTATTTGTTTATAAATCTATTTCTACTCACCAGACTTCTCCTGGGTCCTAGTTACCTAGTTATCGCTGTTCTCTGACAGAGTATCTGACACCTGATAGGCACTCAGGGAATGTGTGCTGAATTCACACTTGAGCAGATAAGAAGTCAGAGAAGTTAGGGGTTACTCAGAAGAGAATAGGGACACTGAAAGAAAGAAAAGCATTTCAAGAAGTATGGAGTGGTGAACAGTGCCAAATGCTCCAGAGAGATCCAGAGGAATAAGATCTGCAAATATGTCATGAGATTGGGCAGATAGGACTTTGGTGATTTTTACAATAACAAGTCTAATGACATGTTGAATACCCCCAAGGAAATTAAAATGATTGCTGCATAAATGTGGGTGGGGGATATGAAGGCAGCAAGTCTACACAACTTGCAAGAAGTTGACTGGTAAAGGGAAAGAAAGAAAGAAACATGGAAGTAACTTGAAAATGAAAAAAAGTAGGACAATTTTTTTTACAACAACCAAAATTTAAAATGTATATAACTGAAAGGGAGCATATGGTTATATTGGAAAAAATATCCAAGAGTTGAAAATGAGCAAAAACAATTATTGAATGTCCTGTTGGAACCTTCAAGGCTTTTTATCTGGTTTGTAGGGATGTGTACCTCTGATTGACTTTCTATTGACCACACAATTTTACAACTCAGTAGAGGTGGAAGTTTACTCATAAAAAAAAAACTGGGTAGCAATGTAAATTATTCTTGGCAATAGCAATACAAATGAATTTTTTCCAGTAGAGATATCACTTATTTTTGTCCTAGAGAAAAGATAACCACAAACATACCATTTTATTGCCCCAAAGGATATTAGCCAGTTTTCCATCTACCAGTAAGTTCATCTCAACATTCCTAGCAACTTGTACATATCTCTATTTTTCAAATTCTCCTTTGATAGTCATAATTATTTCAATAACAGTCCTTCATTGATCAGTGAGCTGAATAAAGTTTTTCCATGTGTTCATTTTACATGTGTATGACAATCATTTGTATAAGACTTGGATTTTTAACATTTTGAAAATTATAATTTAGTCATAGCAGGGTACTAATAGAAAAGCAGAGAAGAGATAGCTGCGCAAGATCCCAGAAAAGGAATTCAGTGAAGGAGTGGGTCTGGATGAAACGTCTCTTCTCTAGGAAGGAGAGAGGAAAGCAAAACACTTTCTTATTTTCTCGATGGAAATATGTAAATCCAGTATTTGATCACGTATTGTCTAATTTGTCCTCCACTGACTGTATAACAGAATGATGAGCCCATTTCTTACTGTATCTCTTTGACCACGCACCCCCTTGTTGGGCCATGGTAAATGCTGCACGTGCAGCTGGCGTGGAGAGACACTAAGCACTTGTTTATTATGACAGTGTGTCTACTGCCCCTTTCAAATGAATAACAAAGCGGATGGTCACATTTTCCCTTAACTCAAAGATCTGTTATGTATTCCTGATTTAAAGATATATTCTCAAATATTTCTGCTTTCTGGGAACACTCAAACACAGTTTTCCAGGAACACTGAAAATATTAATATAAAATACAAGGTCAATTTAGCATTATCTATTAAGAGACTACAAAATGCAAGTAACTTTTGATTTAGCAATTCCACTTCTAGGAATTTATCCTAAGGAAACAATCATAGGCTAGTATCGTATTTTTAAATGTTCATTACCACAGTATTAATTATGGTGAAAAAGCAAAAATAACCTTCATGCTCTCATTTAGGGAAATGGTTCAATAAATTATAGTACAGTGAAATACTGTTCAGTCAGTACAATCACATTCTTAAAGATTATATGATGACATACAGCAGATGCATGCAACATAATGTGAAATAAAAAATCAGGACACAATAACATATACAATATGAAGCCAGTTTCCTGAAATGTACACATAAATAGATGGGAAGAAAATACAAATACTACCCTATCAAAATTCAGGTCCTGAATTCAGATAATAAGCATTCAGACTAAAATATCTGTTAAAATAGTAACTATCTCTGAGAGATTATTGTCTTCTACTTTTGTAGATCATGAATGTTTGCTAAATTAAAAAGTTTCCTTTACAGTTAAAAAGAAATAAAAATATTTTTCCTTTTAACCTCAGCTTTTAAGGAAAAAAACAAGTAATTATCTTCATCTTTGTGACTCTATATCATTTCAAATCTCAGACGAGGCGCTGTTTCTCCCCTTCTGCCAGGTGTTAGAGAAATAATCTAAACCAAATGTAACTAAGTAAGGTAACCTACCAATGCTCGGACCATGTGAATCATCTCGAAGCTCCTCTCTTCTCAGTCCACACACGTCATCCATCCCTAAGACCTGCACATGTTGCCTTGATATCCTTCCAGCTGCCCACTTCTTTCCATCACCACCACGACTACATTCAGCTCGCCGCCATCTTTCTTCCGGATTGTTTCACAGCCTTTTATCTTGTCTGTGTGCTTTCAGGCTTGCCCCCTCCCCTTCAGTCCATTTAGCAAGCAGAACGATTATCCTGAAATGCAAATCTGACAAAGTAAAATCTTTCAGAGGCTTCCCATATCCACTGTCAGTGAATAAAGTTTCAACTCCATACCACAGTTCCTGAGAGTCTGATTTCTTGGTATCTGCTTACTTCTCCAGTTTTGTATCTTCTAATATCCTGTCACACTATACTGCAGCACGGCAATACTAGCTCCAGAACCCATACAACATGCCATGTTCTTGCCTCTTGGCCTTTGTACATTCTAGTTCCTATGCCTAGAATGCTTTTTTCTTTCTGCCTTTCCCGTTTTGCCTAACTATAGCTGGCATCTGGTTATCCTCCAGGTCTTAGCTTTCTGCAGGTTTTCCTTGACTAAGAAGTCTCTGTAGTATACCCTTCCACTTTCTTCTATGACATCTTATAAGCACTTACTGAATATTATGACATCAGAAAGAATGCTATGATAAGATAAGGCATGGAATATGGTGTAATGTATTTTATTGTAACTACCTATTTTTCTTGATATGATCATATACTTGTTTAGATTTGTTTGTTTTTTGATTCTCTGTAACTAGACCATAAGCTCTTTGAGGATAAGAACTCTATCTTACTTACTTTTATAGTCTCAATGTCTAGCATGGATTATAGTAGGGGTTCAAACATGTCATGGAGTGATTAAGTGGATAAATGAATGAAAGAATCTCAAAGCCAAATAAAAATGGCTCTTGGGATACCCATTAGACCCTGAGTTAGCACAGGTAGAGAGCAGCTGCTATTCTACCATCAAAATGGATGGAACATACTATTTTATATAAAACATAGTGATTAACATGGAAAGCAGAGGCTTAAATGAAACAAATGAATATTAACTGATAAAAAGTGTCCAGCTATCTTTCAAATCACTCATTATTATTAAACTAAATATCTCTATTTAATTCTCACCAGAATTTGAAGTCACTCATGCTTGTTTATTTGTTGCCTGTGATTTCTTTAAATTGGTTCACTGTCTTTCCATTGCAGAGAAGACGTCATCCTCCATTGCTGCCTGCAATTCCCAAAAGGGCATTCTAGCACATGCCCCTTGATACGTGTTGTGGGAAAAGGGGGTCTGGGCTAAGTGACTTTGGGAAATGCTGCTCTATTATTTTCTGCTCTTAGAAAATATAACATGGATGGTACATACTAAAGGAAAATTTGTTTGTTTAACTTTTTTGAGGCCTGAATGATCAAACCTGTTTGAGCTTAGAGCCCAAGAAGAATATTTTAGAAAATGCTGATATATGGATAGAGGATTAGATTCAAGGTCAGGAGACTAGGCTCTAGTCCTGTCTGCACCACTCCTTGCAAGTCACTTCAGTTCCAGAGCCTCAGTTTCCTATTATTTTCTTATGGCTACTTTCTGGGACATATATTGAACTACCTTTTATACCCCAAATAAAACCTGAAATTAAGTACTTGAATACACAATTGTGTTGTATCCGATGAAGATGCTGAGCTAGATAGTGCCAAAAAATCCCTTTGTGTTTTAATTCCATCATACCAAATAATTTGTTGATCTACTTTGCATGAGAGATACTTGAGAATAAAATATTTCAGACTATTTAATATAATCACAGGAGCTGAATTTTATTACACTTCCACTTTTATTACACTTCTGCTTTTTAATTTTACATCATCATCGAGATCTCTAGATGGACATTCAGATAACTAAAACTTATTTGATCCTCATTCATGAAAATAAAAAATAGTTAATTTGGCCCTCTCTGTAATGGTCCTCAAATACATAGGGCCATTTTCTTCTTTTCCCTCCTGATAAGTAACTGAAATAAAACTAATGGATATACAAGTACAAAGATACCATACGGTTGGGACCTCTGAGTCTGACAAACAAAAAGCCGATTGTGCGTCTGCAGAATGCTGTAGACACGTCTGGCTTACTTGAGTTCACAATGGAGTAATATGAATTGCGCTAAAAAGCACTATTTGTGAAAATGCAAATAATATTCCATCTGCTCAGGATTTTTTCTTTTTTCTGTTATAGCTTTTGTTCCAGTGTGGTAAAAGCCTGGTTCTTTACCCTGAACTGCTCCCGATGATGAAGAGTGAAGTACATGACAATGAACTAAAATCCATTATCAAACAAATACAGTGAGCTTTTCAGCAAGTCATCACAGGGAATGTTGCCTTTTTCTCTGGCATCAAGTTGAAAGCAATTTGTGCTCATGCAAATAAGACAAAGTGGTGGGGTTTAAATATGAATATATATATTCCATACAGTAGTTTGCTTTGTAAATCTAACATTTTTATCTCTTTCTTGGTGGGGGAGGGCAGCAGAGAAGCATTTTGCAGCCTTCTTTAGAATTCTTTACGGTTTGAGTAGTGATAAGTTCTCAGCAGAAGAATTTGAGTTCTGCCTTACCCTGTCTTGAATAACTTACTTGGGAATTGGAAGAACTGCTTTCCCAGCTCCTGAGAAGAGCCTAGGACAAGTTGGAAGGAATCTTAACCCTGTGCTGCTGAAACCAAAAACTGTTAAGTTTCACGAGACCCAACTTCGAGATTTGCTGGTGGTGACAATCAGAGGTAAATCAAGTTCAGCCTTAAATTAAACATTTCTGAGTGTTTCCACTTTCCTTTCAGTGCCCTGGGCCTTAATCTGAGGGCTTTGTGAAAGTTATACTCTTCCTAAAATAAGTAGTCTATTTCTCTATTTTCAGGAAGAACACAGACATGATTAGCAGTTATACTACAACCAGTACTACACAAGACGTTGATAAACCAACTCCAGAGCACAGGCGGATTTGGGGAAATGTATTCAGCCCTCTTTTCAGTCCACGTGGCCCTTACTTGGCCCTTTGTTTCACTTCCTTGTCTCTTTCTAAGATCTATGATTTCTATTTCGACAAAACACAGAGAAAAGCAAAAGAACTTGATCATTTCTTCCTAAAATCAGAGAAGTAGGGCAGAAGAAGATTATAAGCTTGTATGAGCATGAAGACACACTTTTATTTACACAAAAATTGAAGGCTTATTTTATAGCATTTCTGGCTATTTTATTTATGCCTGATGACTTTTTTCAGTATTAGCTGAGGTTTAAATAATCAAACTAACATTTTTGTGTTTGTGAAATTCGAAGAATATTCTTTTATGGAACAGAACATTTTGGGGGCTTGTCTTTTTAATAACTTTCATAGATTATAGATTTCAGGTTAGCTATTTCTCTTTTAAGTTTTATAATGCTATTTTCATTAACATTGATTTGTGAGTTTGAAATATAAGGAAACACATGTAGTGATATTAAGATACAATGAAATAATGGATATAAAAGCACTGGAATTACTAGAGAAAAAGTAGTTATAGACATCTAAGATATTAATGTTATTAATGCACATAATTTATAACTCGGGGGGGGAAATGGTTGTGAGAAAATGAACAACATTCCTTTCTAGGGTACATTGAAAACATCAACAGATGATCATTTTCTCACTTTCTAGGACATATATTAAACTACCTTCTATAGCCAAGTAAAACCTGAAATTAAGTACTTGAATACACAGTTGTGTTGCATCAACAGTTCGGTAGTTAAACTGCAAATATTAACATATTCCCCAGAGCTCAATTTAACAGCTAAAGATGTGATCTATAATGAATTAGTAATTTAGAACCAAAAGCTACTAAACTACTACAGTTATCTTGGTACAGTGTCTATAATTATATTTACAATCATGTGGTGTATTTTAGAGCTCTGAGAATTGTAAAGAGATAAAACAATATTTGCCCTAATAAGGCCTCTTTTATCAAAGGTGATTTCCTTTTATGTTAAGGCAAGATAACTTTTCACAGTTCCTGACTTCAAAGGAAAATGCATTATTCCAAATATGTTTTAAATTTTTAACATAAAACCCTTTCACATTAAACCTTTAATATACGGTTGGTCAGGAAAATGTCTCACTCCACTCACAATAATGTCTCAGTTTAATTAGACCCTGAAAAGTAAAGGATTTCAATTCAAATCCTGGCCAACATTAATTATAGAATTCTTAATGTTGCAGCATGCCCTTTACTAAGTTCTTAGGATGTGTCCTGTGCTAAATAAAAAAGGAAATTAGCTTCTGGGGCTAATTTCCAATAAGACAAGTTATTGTAAAATATTGAATGTATGGATATGTGGTACACTATCCATAAGTCCTCTCCCAAGATTCAAAGAAACAACAGAACTTTAAGTCCTAGAAGTCTGAACTTTGAAGAACAGGAACTTTGCCCCAATGTTCTTTTCACACATGGATGGAGAGCCAAACACCCACTGCTTCTAACAGCCTTGAATCTTTAATATTTTTTCAGCCCATTTAGCAGGGAGATGAATCCCTTTGTCACTCTGCGATGGTCCCTCCTTAATCCCAGTTAAATGGAGAGTTGTTCAACACGTAGCAGCTATAGCCACTGCCGGGGCGGGGGGAAAGCCCTCCTGGGCCATTTCATGGGCAGTAAGAGCAGGACATAGGAGTGACTGAGAATGAAAACGCACAGACACTTGCCAAGCCTTCTCCAGGCCTGTTCTGAGATTCTAGCCAGCATCTTCTCACTTCACTTGGAGATGATTTCTTCCTATCAATCAATGAACCGATGTGCTTTCACTAAGCATCCATTTTCATATCAGGAGCTCTATGAACTGTACCCTCAGGCAGCATGCGGAAGGGCAAAAAGCGTGGAATAGGGGCAGCATTCACATTCCAGGCTGCCAATTACAAGACAACTATGTGACTGGGTCAACCCCTTAATTGCAATCTTAATGTTGCCTGGTTTTCTCATCTGTAAAATAGCTATAATACCTGCTCTATTTACCTCTCAGCATTGTTCTGGGAATGAAAAAAATTAAGGTATGGGGAGAACATTTTGGAAATTCTAAATACAAAGCAGACAGAAAGTAGTAGTACTATTGGACTTTATCCTGTGTGACTGATAACTTTCTGTAACTTCTCAAAGGAAAGATCTTAAATACAACCTTGTAAAAAAATATTTACTATAAAATGTACTTCAAATATCAAGTGGACACTGTCAACTCTAATCTTGGTAAATAGCCAATAATTTGAAAGTTATTGTGGGACAAACAATAAATACCTTTTATTTTATTTAATATTTCATTCATTTATTTCCTACTTTATTTCAGCCAAAAATTTGGAGAATGACTCTGAATTTCCAAAAGTCAGAAAGAAAAAATTTACAGTCAATTAATACTTTGTAATTTGGTCTTAGATTAAAGGAATTATAAGAATTCAGGAGGTTCTATAGCATCTTACTACGCTGATGGACAGTGACTGTAATGGGGTAGGTGTTGGGGACTTGATAATGGGGGGAGTCTAGTAACCATATGTTGCTCATGTAATTGTACATTAATGATACCAAAATAAAAATATATAAAAATAAAAATAAAAATAAATTCAGGAGGGTGTCACTAGTGTTCAGGTCAAGAGTCCTTCCAGCATTTCTTAGAATGTTTATGTTTTTCAAAATCCCATATTCTGAGGAAAAAAATCATTTAAGAAATTGGGGTAACAGGAAAAATGTTGCAATTATCCTTTGTGAGTTAAGACTTAACCATCAACACAGAAGCAACAGGTTTGAAGGAATGCACTGGTATCAAATCAAAAGCAGAAAATCCCTAATATACTAAGGTTAAGGTCTGCTGGTAAGAAATATCCTTCCACAGCCCTTCTCTTGCTTCCTAATTGATGCTTCAAATCAGTTTTGGCAAATTAGGAAGTAAGAGAAGAGCCGTAAAAGGATATTTCCTACCAGCAGACCTTAGTATATAAACAAGAAGTGACAAAATAGAAGAAAAAAGAAATAGAAACATCATAAAAAGCAAAGCAAGAATTCAAAAAGAGCAGCTGTGTGGAGCTATTTAAGGATGTGGCAAATGGTCCTTACACTCTGGAAAAGCCCTCTATAACATTTACAGAAGACTCTTGGAAATGTTTGCTTAGTTAGTACGTAGATGATTGAAACTTACACAAAGAAATTAAAATACAAGAAAAGGGTTGATTATTGAGGTTTTAGTCCTTAGGAGGCAGTACAGTTCGGCTCTATAGAAGAACTCACTTGCTAAGAGTTCAGAGTACCCATGTGTAACTATATTTCTACCTTATTTTAAGACTACTGCATTTTTCTACAGATGCATGATAACGTTATTGACTCTCCATTGATGTGGAGAGCATTTGGAGGTGGTTTTGTTACATCATGATAAATTCCTAGTTCTATCCCTGAACTACCAGAAGTGATCTCACTGATTTTACATTGCTTTTTCTGTTTCCATGTTAGTCCCAATTACTCTTGTTTTGTGCTTGTGACCATGATTACAAGGTTTGTAATCAATACTGTGGCTAGAATAACCAGAGCCACTGCATTCATAGCAGTGTAAGAACTGGAATAGTCTTGATGGGGATTTGTTTCCAATTGTTTTGGTATGTTACCTCATGATGGCTGTTTCTGAAGGAAAAAAATTAGATTTGTATTAGGCTTTGTTATTTTTTTTTTTTTAGCATCTCACAATTGATATCTAACCAATAGGTCCTAATTCAGGGCACTTGTAGACCAAGAGGTTAAGAAAGATATAAGACAATCATACAGGAAGAAATACTGAGTTTGTATTTATCTTTATCTTTCTTTTTAAAAAGAATAAAAAATAAATTCAATCAATATTAGTATACAATTGACACTGACACCTTAAGTAGGTCAACCTGACATAACAGGTTTGTCAGTTGGGCTTGGAAGAAGTGTGTGATTTTAGCAACACAGAGAGTCCACTGAAAAGCCCTAATTCACCTGCAAGCTTTCAGCATACTATGGTCTATTGCAGTTTATGTGTGAGGCTAAATGTACATACAGATTTTGCTTTATAAAATCTTTACAATATCTTAAGTTAGAGTGGGAGTGAGCATGAAAAACCTGGTACATTATAGATGTTTGCTAATAGTTTCTTCAAAAAAGTACTTAGAAGGGTGGTTGAACTTAAAGGAAAGTTGTGACATTTTAAAAAAAACGATTGCTCAAGATTTGTTGACCTTTTCTGAAATGGTAAGTGTTTAGCAATGGGGAGTTTGTTTATCCAGCAGATTTTTTTTAATTGAAGTATCGTTGGTATACAATCTTATATTCATTTCAAGTACACAACCAGTGCTTCAACAGTCACCCATATTATTAAATCCTCACCCCCACTAGTGCAGTTACTATCTGTCAGCACAGGAAGATGTTAGAGAATCATTGGTTATATTCTCCATGCTATACTGTCATCCCTGTGACCAACTTAGATGATGATTAATAATTTTTACCCAGCAGATATTCTTATAAAATAAGTAAATTTAATAATGATGATGCTGTTAGTGGGGGGAAAAGGGTTTTCTGTAGCATAAATAAGTGAACAAAATAAAATTATTTTTAAATTAGTTATCTTTATCTCCTAGTTCCTCATTTTTGTGAATTTTTATAATGTATGTAATAATATGCAATGTTACATATATCTAATATATATTATAATCTATATATCACATATATATGTACAGTAATGTATCTAACAAATAAATGTATTAAAGCTGCATGTTCCTACATTTTGTGCTAATAGAGATGTGTTATCAACAAATTTATGCATAATGACAGCAATGTTTTCATACCTATCATAATGATGACAACTACATATTGCCAGTTCCTGGCAATATTCTAAAGCACTCTGGAAGTGTGCTTTAATTTCTTATTACACTAAACTTGGAAGAGGTAATATGTTTCAGTCAGGATGTTTTCAGTTGCAAGTAACAGTAACCTGCCAGAGGTAGTGTGGGCTCCAGACAAAGGGATATTAAGGCTCCAGGCTCTGCTTCGTTTTCTCAGCACTTCCATTCTCTTTGAGTCAGGTTTAGTCCTCATAATCTCAAGATAATTGTCAGTAATAAACAGGGAAATGAAATTCATTGTTCATGTGTAAGGGAAATGTGTGTGTGTGTGTCAGAGAGAGATAGACAATCAGAAACTACTCCTACCCATCTGTAAAAATGCAGGAAGCTTCTTTCCCAGGACCTTGAGCAAGACTTTTCTCAAGTTTTATTGTCCTTAATTGGCTTAGACAGGACCTTATCTAAACCAATCTCTGTTAAACATGGTAAGATCATATAATTAGCCACTAAAGAGTTGGAGTGGAATGTCTGTTAAAGAGTTGGATATAATGTCTACTAGATGCTATTCTCCCTATTATACAGATGCTTTCCACTTTACTTGCCCCAAGTGGGGTAAGTAGCTCACACAAGGTTCCCTAACAAATGAGTCATTGACTTGATTGAGGTGATAATTCTTGTCCTAATTATCATTTATTATAATTATTATTATTTTGTTTTTGCCAAACTAGTGATAAAATCACTAAGATTTGTATAATATAAAAGAGCACAATTTTAGGGGGAAAACACCTACAGATAAATAGATTTAATAGATAACTGAAAAGTCAGAAAGTGTCATAAATCCACTAGACTTATCCAATACAAGAGGTTGGAAAAAACAAGCCCACTATATGGAAAAAATAAAAGTAACACCTTACCGAGGACTTCCGGGAAGATGGTGGCGTGAGCAGGGCGGCGGAAATCTCCTCTCAAAACCATATGTATTTATGAAAATACAACAAATACAACTATTCCTGAAAAAGAGACCAGAAGATACAGGACAGCACACAGCCTGCATCTACACCTGAGAGGACTTGGCACCCTGAGAGGCAGGTAAGATACGGAGCCGCGACCCGGTGGGTCCCGAGCACTCACCCACCCCAGCGCACTGGTGGGAGGAGAGGATACAGAGCCAGGAGGGAGTGGAAGTACAGGCCCGTGAAATAACCAGCCCTGGTGATCACTGGGAGCGCTGACACACATCGCATGGTGTATCGGAGATTGGAGAGACAGAGGGTGCAGGATCTGAGCTTGGGAATGCATCCAGGTCCTCGCAGCCGGCTCCCGGGACAAAAGAAAAGCGCACACTTTTTGTTTAGCAGTCTTAAAGAGACAAGGGCCCAGGATCGTCCCAGCACACTCAGCCCAGGAGGCTGGGAGTCCTGGGGAATTTCAGACCCCTTGGCTGTCGACTGGGGAAAAGTAGCCCTACTGAGACTTCCCACAGATTTCAACAGCCTCCCATTCGTTCCCACCCCGGCCAGAGCTACAAAGGGCCATGCAGAGTGGCACAGCTGTGGCTGCAGAATAGTAGAGCAATAGCGCCACCTACAGCATCAATACAGAATCTACTCCTGGTGGGCGTTTTTTGTGTGTGTGGGGGGTTCTTTCTTTTTTCTTTTCTTTTCTTTCTTTTCCTTCTTTCTTATTTTTCTCTTTTCTCCCTTTTCTTTCTTTTTTTTCTTTTTAAAAGTCTTAAAGAGCCCAGCTGACATATATGGCACCTACCAGTGACCACTTCTATCGCCATGAAAAGACAGAGGAATATGGTACAAACAAAACTCACCCAGACCCAGACAACACCAGAGAGGGAACATAAAGGGATGGAAATGCAAACCTTCCTGAAAAAGAACTCAGAAGAAAAGTCATAACCATACTGATGGATCTACAGAGAAATATGCAAGAGCTGAGGGAGAAAGTGAGGGAAGTGAGGAAAGACAATACAGAATTGAGATAAGCGATGAATGGGCTTAGCACCAGACTAGATGAGATAAAAGAGACTGTTAATGGAATAGAAATCAGAGAACAGGAATACAGAGAAGCTGAGGCAGAGAGAGATAAAAGGATATCTAGGAATGAAAGACTATTAAGAGAACTGTGTGACCAATCCAAATGGAACAATATTCACATTATAGGAGTACCAGAGGAAGAAGAGAGAGAAAAAGGGATAGAAAGTGTCTTTGAAGAAATAATTGCTGAAAACTTCTCCATGTTGGGGAAGAAATAGTCTCATAGTCCATGGAAGCCTACAGATCTCCCAACACAAGGCACACAAGGAAGACAACAACAAGACACATAATAATTAAAATGGCAAAGATAAAAGATAGAGTATTAACGGCAGCGAGAGAGAGAAAAATGATCACCTACCAAGGAAAACCTAGCATACTGTCATCAGGCTTCTCAACAGAAACCTTACAGGCCAGAAGAGAATGGCATGATATATTTAATGTAATGAAACAGAAGGGCCTCGAACCAAGAATATTGTATCCAGCACGACTATCATTTAAATATGATGGAGGGATTAAACAATTTCCAGATAAACGAAAGTTAAGAGAGTTTGCCTCTCATAAACCACCACTACAGGATATCTTAAATGGACTGCTCTAGATGGAAGCACACCTAAGGCTAAAAGATGTCACCAGAGAAAATAAAATCATAGCAAAGAAAGCAGACCATCCAAATACTAACTAAAGGCAAAGAATAAAACACCTAGTATATAATGAATGGAGGAGGAAGAATAAGAAGGGAGAGAAATAAAGAAACATCAGACTGTGTTTACAATAAATTAACAAGAAAGTTGTTAGATTGTAAGGAAGCAACCCTTGAGCCTTTGGTAATCACGAATCTGAAGCAAGCAATGGCAATAAGTACATATCTATCGATAATCACCCTAAATGTAAATGGCCTGAATGAAGCAATCAAAAGACACAGAGTAATAGAATGGATAAAAAAGCAAGACTGACCTATATGCTGCATACAAGACACTCACCTCAAACCCAAAGATAAACACAGACTAAAAGTGAAGGGATGGAAAAAGATATTTCATGCAAACAACAAGGAGAAAAAAGCAGGTGTTGCAGTACTTGTATCAGACAAAATAGACTTCAAAACGAAGAAAGTAGCAAGAGATAAAGAAGGACATTACATAATGATAAAGGGGTCAGTCCAACAAGAAGATACAACCATTATAAATATATATGCACCCAACACAGGAGCGCCAGCATATGTGAAACAAATACTAACAGAATTAAAGGAGGAAATAGAAAGCAATGCATTCATTATAGGAGACTTCAACACACCACTTACTCCAAAGGACAGATCAACCAGACAGAAAATAAGTAAAGACACAGAGGCACTGAACAACACACTAGAACAGATGGACCTAACAGACATCTACAGAACTCTGCACACAAAAGCAACAGGATACACATTCTTCTCAAGTGCACATGGAACATTTTCCAGAATAGACCACATACTAGGCCACAAAAAGAACCTCAATAAATTGAAAAATATTAAATTTCTACCAACCAACTTCTCAGATCACAAAGGTATAAAACTAGAAATGAATTTTAGAAAGAAAACAAAAAGGCTCACAAATACATGGAGACTTAACAACATTCTCCTAATTAATCAATGGGTTAATGACCAAATCAAAACAAAAATCAAAACATATATGGAGACTAATGACAACAACAACACAAAGCCACAAATTCTGTGGAATGCAGCAAAGGCAGTTCTAAGAGGAAAGTATATTGCAATCCAGGCCTATTTAAAGAAGGAAGAACATTCCCAAATGAATAGTCTAAAGACACAATTACTGAAACTGGGAAAGGAAGAACAAATGAGGCCCAAAGTCACCAGAAGGAGGGACATAATAAAGATCAGAGAATAAATAAATAAAATTGAGAAAAATAAAACAATAGAAAAAATCAATAAAACCAAGAGCTGGTTCTTTGAAAAAATAAACAAAATAGATAAACCCTTAGCCAGACTTATTAAGAGAAAAAGAGAATCTACACACATAAACAGAATCAGAAATGAGAAAGGAAAAATAACGACAGACCCCACAGAAATACAAAGAATTATAATAGAATATTATGAGAATCTATATGGTAACAAGCTGGAAAACAGAAGAAATGGACAACTTCTTAGAAAAATACAACCTTCCAAGACTGACCAAACAAGAAACAGAAAAACTAAACAGACCAATCACCAGCAACGAAATTGAAGTGGTAATCAAAAAATTACCCAAGAGCAAAACCCCCGGTCCAGATGGATTCACCTCTGAATTCTACCAGACATATAGAGAAGAAATAACACCCATTCTCCTTAAAGTTTTTCAAAAAATAGAAGAGGAGGGAATACTTCCGAACTCATTCTATGAAGCCAGCATCACTCTAATACCAAAACCTGGCAAAGACCTCACCAAAAAAGAAAATTACAAACCAATATCCCTGATAAATGTAGATGCAAAAATACTCAACAAAATATTAGCAAACCGAATTCAAAAATACATCAAGAGGATCATACACCATGATCAAGAGGGATTCATCCCAGGGATGCAAGGATGGTACAACATTCGAAAATTCATTAACATCATCCACCACATCAACAAAAAGAAGAACAAAAACCACATGATCATCTCCATTGATGTTGAAAAAGCATTTGATAAAATTCAGCATACATTCATGATTAAAACTCTCAAAAAAATGGGTATAGAGGGCAAGTACCTCAACATCATAAAGGCCATATATGACAAACCCACAGCCAACATCATACTTAACAGTGAGAAGCTGAAAGCTTTTCATCTAAGATCTGAAAGAAGACAGGGATGCCCACTCTCTCCACTATTATTCAACATAGTACTGGAGGTCTTAGCCACGGCAATCAGACAAAACAAGGCAATACAAGGCATCCAGATTGGTAAAGAAGAAGTCATATTGTCACTATTTGCAGATGACCTGACATTGTACATAAAAAACCCTAAAGACTCCACTCCAAAACTACTAGAACTAGTATCTGAATTCAGCAAAGTTGCAGGATACAAAATTAACACACAGAAATCTTTCCTATACACTAACAATGAACTAACAGAAACAGAAATCAGAAAAACAATTCCATTCACAATTGCATCAAAAAGAATAAAATACTTGGGAATAAACCTAATGAAGGAAGTTAAAGACCTATACCCTGAAAACTACAAGACACTCCTAGAGAAATTAAAGAGGACACTAACAAATGGAAATGCATCCCATGCTCTTGGCTAGGAAGAATAAATATTGTCAAAATGGCTATACCTAAAGCAATCTACAGATTCAATGCAATCCCTATCAAACTACCGACAGCTTTCTTCAATGAACTGGAACAAATAATTCTAAAATTCATACGGAACCACAAAAGACCCCGAATACTCAAAGCAATCCTGAGAAGGAGGAATAAAACAGGGGGAATTATGCTCCCTGACTTCAAGCTCTACTACAAAGCCACAGTAATCAAGACAATTTGGTATTGGCACAAAAACAGACCCACAGACCAGTGGAACAGAATAGAAAATCCAAACATTAACCCAAACATATACAGTCAATTAATATTTGATAAAAGTGCCTTGGATATACAATGGGGAGATGACAGCCTCTTCAGCAGCTGGTGTTGGAAAAACTGGACAGCTACATGTAAGAGAATGAAACTGGACTACTGTCTAGCCCCATACACAAAGGTGAACTCAAGGTGGATCAAGGACCTGAATGTAAGTCATGAAACCATAAAACTCTTAGAAAAAAACATAGGCAAAAATCTCTTGGACATAAACATGAATGACTTCTTCATGAAGATATATCCCGGGCAAGGGAAACAAAAGCAAAAATGAACAAGTGAGACTATATCAAGCTGAAAAGCTTCTGTACAGCAAAGGGCACCATCAGTAGAACAAAAAGACATCCTACAGTATGGGAGAATATATTCATAAATGACGTATCCGATAAGGGGTTGACATCCAAAATATATAAAGAACTCACGCACCTCAACAAACAAAAGCAAATAATCCAATTAAGAAATGGGCAGAGGACATGAATAGACACTTCTCCAAAGAAGAAATTCAGATGGCCAACAGGCACATGAAAAGATGCTCCACATCGCTAATCATCAGAGAAATGCAGATTAAAACCACAATGAGATATCACCTCACACCAGTGAGGATGGCCAACATCCAAAACACAAACAACAACAAATGTTGGCGAGGATGTGGAGAAAAGGGAACCCTCCTACACTGCTGGTGGGACTGCAAATTAGTTCCACCATTGTGGAAAGCAGTATGGAGGTTCCTCAAAAAACTCAAAATAGAAATACCATTTGACCCAGGAATTCCACTCCTAGGAATTTACCCTAAGAATGCAGGAGCCCAATTTGAAAAAGACATATGCACCCCTATGTTTATCACAGCACTATTTACAATAGCCAAGAAATGGAAGCAACCTAGGTGTCCATCAGTAGATGAATGGATAAAGAAGATGTGGTATGGAATATTATTCAGCCATACGAAGAAAACAAATCCTACCATTTGCAACAACATGGATGGAACTAGAGGGTATTATGCTCAGTGAAATAAGCCAAGCCGAAAAAGACAAGTATCAAATGATTTCACTCATATGTGGAGTATAAGTACAAAGAAAAAAAATGAAGGAACAAAACAGCAGCAGACTCACAGAACCAAGAACGGACTAATAGTTACCAAAGGGAAAGGGACTGGGGAAGATGGGTGGGAAGGGAGGGACAAGGGGGAAAAAGGGGCATTATGATTAGCAGATGTAATGTTAGAGGGGCACGGGGAGGGCAGTACAACTCAGAGAAGACAAGTAGTGATTCTACAGCATCTCACTATGCTGACAGACAGTGACTGTAATGGGGGGACCTGATGAAGAGGGTAGTTTAATCACCATAATATTGCATATGTAATTGTAGATTAATGATACCAAAATAAATTATAAAAAACAACAAAAACAGCTAACACCTTACCTTTTCATTAAAATAAAAATAAATTTCAACTACAGAATAGGGTACATAGTCAATAATATTCTAAGAACTTGTATGTTGACAGATGGTAACTACCCTTATCGTGGTGAGAATTTCATAAGGTATTAATTGTCAAAATTAATGTTGTACACCTGAAACTGATAAATACTGTATATCAATTATATTTCAATAAAAAACAAAAAGGACATTTAAAATTTTTAAAGAAAATTGCAGATGATTTGCATAAAATCTAAGAAATAAAAAGAGAACTAATTTCAAGCAATAATTTTTCTTTCTCTAGGAATGAAATATTTGGAAGTAGTATTGACAAAGTATTGAATTTTATAATATAAATAAAGGAAAGGATTCATTTTCACTGCAGAAATGTAAATTCAAAATCATAATAAATGCAAAATGATAAAGGGTTTATATTTTAATGTATAAATAGTTCTTAGAAGTCAGTAAGAAAAAGAAAAACATGTCAATAGATAAATGAGAAAAGGATGAGAAAAGATGATTCACCAAAGACAATTTAAATTCCAGTAAACATAGAAAAAGTGTTCAAACCTACTAACAATAAAAATGTCCCACTAAAAACAAATGTATCTTTCATTTAAAAAATAAACTCAAAGCAAATAAAGTACCTTGTATCGTTGATAAACTACAGTGCTGATGAGGTTTATAGCGTCATCATAGTACTCATTGAAGTTTAAATGTTCAAAAATTAAATTCACAAAAGTTTTGAAAAATAATGTGCTCAATTTATGCAAATGTATTTGAGCAGGATATGCTCTCATTTTACTTGTGAGAGTAGAAGGAGCTACAGTTCTTCTGGAGGTTGGCATTCAATCTTAAATACCTCAACAATATTTTGACAACTGTCTTACGTAAGAAAATAACAAGAACTACAGACAAGAACTTATGTTAATTAAATAAATTTATATATTAACCCTAAATTAGAAACGACCTAATCATCCAAAAATAGTAAATGGTTTGATAAATTAGTGTTAAGATCATTCAACTAAATATTTATAACCATTAAAAATAATGCGTATAAAACTATGTAAATCATGAGAAAACATTCAAAAGTTACTAAGTAAAATATGTATCAAATCTTAGCAATATACTCACAGTATAGGTAGGTCATGGGGAAGGCAGTACAGCACGGAGAAGACAAGTGGTGACTCTATAGCCTCTTACTACGCTAGTGGACAGTGACTGCAATGGGGTGGGGGTGGGGAACTTGATAATATGGGTGAATGTTGAAACCACAATGTTGCTCATATGAAACCTTCATAAGATTGTATACCAATGATACCTTAATTTAAAAAAATTTTTTTAACTTAGCAAATACAATATACCAATCTTATAAAAAATGAATAGAAGTAAGCTGAAAAGATAACATATTCAAATGTCTTTGAAATATAGAAAGGAGACTTTCATTTTTCAATTTATATTGTTCCATAATTCCCAAATATTCTACAATTAGCATCTCAAATATTTTCTTAAGAATGTATTGAAGCCTTTGTATTTTCAAAGTCCCTGTCTGACCTTAAGAAATAAGTCCTTCTCTGTTTCATATTGAGGTGTTATATATGAGATCATGCCAACACACTACAAAAACATATACTAGATCTAAACTACAACAACAGAAACATATTTTTATATACCTACAATTGACTAAAGAGAAGTTATGTATGGAAATCATACCTGTAACTACAAAAACGTATAACATCTGAAGCATGTTTTAAAAAGTCTTATACACCTACAGCTGATAAATGTCCAAAAGAAAGCTTAATGTTCATTGAGCACCTACATACTCATAAGTAAATCATTTTCATACATGATCTTATTCAATACTCCCAATAAACCATAAGTAAGATATCATCCAGTTTTTATAAATGAGGAAACTGAGGCTCAAGCAAGGTTATGTAACTAGCCAGATTATCAGAATTAAGTGATGCCGTGGCCAAGTTTCAAATCCAGGTCTGTTAGTTTCAGAAGTTCCTAGCTTTCACAACTCCATTCATTCTGCCTTTCATTACAGAGAAACAACTAATCAATCAAATGATGAATTAATTCAAAACAAACAGTCTGACAGGAAAAGCAAGCTAAAGTTTCTGAAGAATAGCATTTGACTGGTTTATTTGTTAAAAAAAAACTTTGTTTTTTTGCCTGAATTATCCTGGTAATTTAATTCATTTTCTATTTTCAGTTTAGACTTAAGCTTCTTGCTAGTTTTTAGAACTGATAGGTAACTGTGTTTACACAATGCTAACCATGTTGATTCCTTAAACCATCTAAAAGGAATAGATGTTTCTCTTTTTGTGCAGGTGCTAGACTTTATGCAGCGGCCTGGGGAGTAATGACACGCTGATTATTTGTCTTCAGTTGCACTTCTTGGTTTGAACCACCATTGCCAAGGTAAAAACAATCTAAGAAGCTTCAGCTAGTTAAGTATTTTATAAACAGAGGATTAACATATCTTGGTTCAAGTAGTTGACTGATCTAAAACTTGTTTTCTGTCTTTTTGAGACATGTGACAAAACTCCATTGCCAGTGAATTTCACCTTGAAAGTTTCAGAATAGATTTATTTTAAAGGTATTATAAACCATATAATTACACACTAAATTTTAGAATTAATAATGCTCTGTGCATAAATAGTATTTTTTATCTTTTCTGCAAAAGAACAAACACTTTATCTTTAACTTGGCCAAGAGATGACCCTATTTGAAACTTGCTGTGGATGGACCTGAAAATGATATTTGTCTCTGGTTCTTACAGCAGCAGATTTTCAGAATCATTTGTATGCCTTTTATTTGTGTTGCTAGATTTTGTTTGCTTGATACTCTTTTTGAATATCAGTGTAAGTACATTTGCTACCTTTGTTTGAAAGATTTCTCCCAAAGAGGAAGAAAAATGGCTAGTTTGGATTCAGGACAGAAATGGGGGGAAAAAGAAAGGTACTTGTCTCTCTTTCCCATTCTAGCATACTTTCCTAAAATGGCTGTACTCCACCACACAGACCACAAATACACATTTGTAATTTTGTCTATTTATTTTGTATTAGTGACTTACACTATCAAGATTCTCTTTTTTAAATTCCATTTAGTTAAGTACAAAGCTTATTTCAAAATACTGTGTAGAAGACCTTAATGACAGAAACTGATGAGCATGTTTTTTTTTTCCAGAATCTGGTTAAAATGCAACTTGAGTAATATAACCATTCTCCCCAACACAGGATGCAATTGTCTTAAAACATGGTCTGTTTATACTGAAATTTTATGAAATAGCTGGAAGTCTTCTTTATATTATTTCTTTCAATATGAACTGCAGTTGAAGATGCTTTTCAAAGTAGTGCTTTGATAGCTCTTCTAACACCATGACATTGGAAGGGGAAAGCCTCATCAATGCATATCAAGGTTTCAATGGCATGGTCACTTGTTACATTCTAGAAACTTGTAATCATATAACTGAACTAAGTAAAATGATTTACAGAAATTAGTCTCAAGGGATTAGGAACTTTGACCTTCAAAACCCTTGAAATAAAAACTTCTCACTTTTCTCAAAAATAAAAACTTGTTCTTAAAACCAAGAGGTCAAGTATTCATTGACCAATAAAAACCCCCATCAGCTAGAGAAGACCCTTTGAAATCCAGCTAATTCTTTCAAATAGACAGCCTTCATTTTCTATTTTATTGGAAAGTTAAATTTGCCATTCTCTATGCCAGTAAAAGTTAAGTTGTTTTGATCTGATAATTGTAAGATGTACTGTACATATCTTAATTTGTAAGTTTTTAATGCTAAAGCTTGCTGTTCAGATATAACAGGAGTGCTGGAAATTAGGTACAAAATGCTGGAATTCAAATTAACCAATAAATACATTTTAATATATATCAGCAGGACTCTAGAGGATTCCATTAATGTTGAAAAATAGAAAGGATTTAGGTTAATTTGGTAAGAAGGCAGGTCAGAACGTTTACAACAGTGGTATAGAATTGTATAGAGATGCAAAATTTTTCAAGAGAGCAGAATTTTTTCAAAAACGCTGACTCTAGCTGTCACAGCCCTGCCTTGGCTAAATCCAGTGGAGAGATAGGAGGACTTTCTAATTTGCTTTCCCTCTATTTTAATAATAGCTGTGCATAAGTAATTTATGAAAGGCCAACCAGGCAGTGGGCAACAGAAAATTAAACTCATTTTATCTGAAAGCAGGTGGATTTCTATATATCATTAGCATGCATAGAATTCTCACAATGTTATTTCTCATACTGATGGAATGTAACCAAATAATATATGAGTTTTTTGCTTATGCACGAGTGAAATTTTTAGATAAAAGTGCCAGCCCCAATGGCAATTTTCTGCAAAACGAAAACTAATTCTGTGAAGCTTCTTATTACTGGAAAGACTCATTTGGATTGCATTAGAGACTGACATAAGTGACTTTAGGATTTTACTAACAGATTAGATGAGATGTGCCACATACTGTAATATCATTAGAGAATGTAACGGCAGTGGACCGCTTTGGGGCACTTATTAAGGGTACCAGCACAAGTAAATTGTTTTCCTTTATGACACAAGCTTTTGAATTTTTTCTCTGATTAGAATGCTTTATTTTTATAGATTTTTTTCCCGTGACATTTAAAACAACTTTTATTTTACATTCCCCACAATTGCACCCAAATTATGTTTTGCATGATTCAGCTCAGTGTTACTAAATACATTATCTATGTCTTATTTCATGAAAATCACCTAGGCAGAGGGTGGATATGTATTAAGAAAACAGCTTACACAATACTAAAATCAGAACTCTTTTAACAGAATATTATCCTAACTTACATCAAAGACTAATCTTCAGTGCTTTAAGGAATTTTTGTTATTAATACCTTTCACTAACTCAATGTGTGCATTCTACTCACAACTTCTAAAAAAATCTTAGAATTGGATCATTAACAATGGCTATTATAATGTGAATACTCCTGTTATTTTAACTTCCATACCGAAATTCGTTCAAATATATGAAATATTATAGCTTTTTTATTCTGATGAATTTTCCCTTATCAAAAATTATGTATCAAGCAAAATATTTCTTGCTAAGGTAGGCAAAAATATAGGGTGAAAATGGAAATGCTCATTGCTTTACAAAAGAAGTTGTGGGAAAAGCTGGAAAAATTGGGGTAGTGATTTTATGCTCAGTGTTTTTTCCTTCTGTGTTATCTTTTCCTAATATGAGTTTTTACCTCTTCCTGGGTAGAGAGACAGTTGTTGTTTCCTTTTCCTTTTTAGAAGTCCTTTTACACTCATCATCAGACAAGGGAATTAACAAGAAAATGTACACGAGAAGCTACCTACCTAGAGAACAGCAGCCACAGACATGTGTTTGGGAATGCACTTCGTGTCCCAATTTGCGGAGGTGAGGTTAAAGGCTTTGGGTGTTTGAATCCCAGCTCTGCCATTTTACTACTCACCTGACTTTAGGCAAATAACTTCCCTTCTCTGAATTTTTATTTCTTTACCTACAGAATGAGGTGATGACAGCACTGACCTCGAAGGTTCTCTGTGAAGATCACACTGGGTCAGCCTGCTGTTCACATCCTATCTCTTCTGCAATGGGGGAGGTGCCTGGAAACAGAAGGTGGCCTAATGGGTGGAAAATTCTATCAAAGGTAGAAATTCCAGAATTCTACAAGAAGTACTCAAGACTGTAGTCATTAAGAAATAGAATGTGGAAATAATCAATGAGACAATGCTCCATGAAGTATCCCAAGCTAGGCACACTTCAGTCTAGGAATGATTGGAGTCAGCCATTGCCATGCTCCAAAGTCACCTCTCCTGAGAGCTGGGCTGGGTCACGCACAGTCGTCTGTGTGCTCCCGGTGCTGTTTTGATGCAGGTACTTATCACATGGCATGGGTAAGTATTACTTACTCAGTCTCTTCCTCACATCTTGAATTCTTTAAGGGCAGGGACTTTATCTTTACACCTTTTTAATTCTAGCTGCCAGCCTGCCTGATACATAAAGGTTACTAAAATGAGTGTCTATGAGCATTCTGTGAACCTGTGAAAATGTTTTAGACCTCAAAAAGAATTAGTCCAAAATTCAAAAACTTTAAAAGTAAATTAAGAAGTGCTTTATTAGAGTGTCACCGTCATGTATTATTCATTACCTGTGAAATTTAACATTCATAAACTGCATTATGTCAAAAAAGGTGTATCTTCTCATTACAAAAATTTCTAAGAATAACTAAGGATTTCCAAAAATTTCTGGTCAACCTTAAAAAAAACAAGTTAAGCATAGCTGAAAATTTTGGATATAAGAATATTATAATCCCTTTAAATTATTTTTACAGAAAAAAATATATTTAATGTGGGATATTGGTACATTTGATGTGATATGATGGGAGGTGGGCCTGTAGAAGGGGCAGGTCTTTGACAGCCTGATAACAGTGGAAGAGCGGGCCAGAATTCAACCAGGCCGACTAAAGCATGGTGAGACTAATCAAGAAAAGCTTCTTAGTGGAGTTTTCCTGATCTTCAGTATAAAGGTGGGGAGAGAAAGATGGTTTGGAGAAGGGGAGTTATGCCTTACTGGAACTAATCTTATAATAAGCAAAGTAAGAGATTGGGAGTATTTTCTGAGGTGCTAGATTAGACCCCTTGACCTACCTGAACCCACACCCCTAGGAAAAATATTTTCTAATATGTCTTCTGAGATTTAAAATTCGACCAATAAAGAATAACTTTATCATCTAAAACTCATGCAGGGAGTAAATAAATATAAATGTGCTTGGAAGACAGACCCTTTAAACAATGTAATTGATTTAGACCATATTGTGAGTTTAAAATCTTTCTTGGGGTTCAATTTGTTAGAAAAAAGCGTGTCAGAGCACAAAGTGACCAAGCAGGGATATGACTGGACAGGGATAAGCCAGCTGTTAGGGGTCAGTGATGCAAGGGGTCTAATGTAGATTATGTTTGAGCTATCTTGCATTCCTGGGCAGAACCTGAGATTAAAAACAAATTCTATTGAACCATCTATTGGAAAAGTGGGCGCTGTATTTGATGAGAGAACCACTGAGGACCGTGAGTTATGGAGCAACCTGGTCAAATAACTAGAATGACTTGCCTGAATCCGATGAAGGAACAGGGAACATACATAACCCACAGCAGCAGCCACATTCTTATTGCGCCATTGCAAGAAAGAAAACACAGATTCACCCTGTGAAGATGCTAAACATATGACAGGCAATCTTAACATATCTATAGCTAATCGTTTTATGTATTTAATTCTCAGAGTTTACCCATATGTCCCAACTAATAGGGGGACTAAAATGGTCTCTAGAAAAAAACCTAGCAATGTTTAATGGCCACTCCCAAGTTGAATGCTTGTGTAATTTTTAAGGTTAGCAACGTCTGGGAAAACACCCGACTAAGCACCACCTTCTTAAAAGAAACTTAATTCAAGTTAACAAATAGAACATACAGTAAAATGCCAGAAGATGGGTAGACAAAAAGTAATAGTAAGAGTATCTGTGACTATATATATCGGAAAATTCAAGAAGGCATGAAAATATTCAGACCTCACTTTTGGAGTTGAGTAGACCAGTAATTCGTAAAAGTCTTTGAGTTTATAACCATATTTCTTATTAACACCTAAATTTATTTTATTCTTACTC
Organism: Smutsia gigantea; assembly: GCA_032199065.1. Taxonomy (NCBI): domain Eukaryota; kingdom Metazoa; phylum Chordata; class Mammalia; order Pholidota; family Manidae; genus Smutsia; species Smutsia gigantea. The sequence continues at coordinate 194,381 of JAVSCE010014067.1, read as the reverse complement.
TTCAAATGGAATGCTGTGCAGTAGTTGAGAGAAAGGTAGTTGTTTTTACTCTGCTGTTTTATATTGTTATTTATCCTTTGTTTTCCATGGGTAAATTGATTGATGACCAAGGTAGTATCAAGGAGTCCTCCCATTCTTCTCTCACATTTTATTTCCAAATCTCTTTTCTCTCTTCTCACCATAAAATGCTAAATTTCATATGCCGTATTATTCAGACAATTTCAGCTCCATCAAACTGAGGGAAGCATAGAATTATTTTTTCTACAGTTTGTCTCTAATCAATCTTCTAATTTGAGAAGGAGTCTAATTGATCTTCAAAAGACCTTGAGGAATGTTCTGAAAATGGGTTAACATTTATTTTAGGAGAACTCATTAAGGATCTTATTTAAAACAAACAATTTTGTTCTTTCAAAATCAGAGAGCAAAGAAAGGATATTTTTCTCAAAGTATGAATGCCACAAGGGTTTCTCACATTGATTCATTGCTTATAGATAAAAACAACTTAAGCTGATTTTTGTAGTTTATAGAGTAAGTGTTAAATGTTCCACCAAGATAGGTAATGACATTTTTGTGTTCACAAATGTGCATGTAAGTCCAATTATGTATTTGTTGTCATTTAAACATCACCATCATTATTGAAACAGAAGTGCCAGTACTAATTCTTGCTGTCATATTTTCCAAAAATGAAAATAAGGCTTTTAAGTAAAATGCTAAGGTTTTCAATGTGAATTATTCATTCTTTGCATGGCCTTAGCAGAACACCCTCAGGAAAATAGCTAAACAAAAGCCTACCAGGGTTCTGGTTTCTAATCTGGTTAAGAAATACATTATAGGATTTTTTTTAACTTCACAGTTAATGGAAAAGTTTTCCTTTCCTGAACTCAGCAAAGAGTTCCAGAAAGCTTCTCTGTAACTGCCACAGCCTCCATCTAATTGAAGTACCATGAGCAGACCTTGAAAACAGTGACATTAGTTACACAGCTAAACAAACTACCTTTGATGGTACCAGTCGACCAATCAAAACCATTCCCCAGATGATCTTTATGGGAATAGCAATCCATTAATAATAACTGAAGCGATGATCTTTCATGCCACCTTTCTTTCATTCAGGACCACTCCACTGGTAATCTCTCAGGGGAACTATTAGCTACTTCAGTGTCCTTCATAGGGGGCACTCTGCCTGTTTCAATGTTTATTTCCACTGTAACATTTTTTTTTCTCTTTCCTACAGAAGTACCTTTTAGAAATTAATTCTCCCTGTGACTCTAGCAGGTAGATAGGGAGCAAAGAAAAGAAAAAATAGCTGGGAGAATAAATGAGTTGAGAAGAAAAGCACCTTTTCTCCTACATGTAGCTCTGAATTTCAAAGTTATTAAAAATAATACACTAAATTACAATATCCAATAGTTGTTTATCTTCACTGCTCTTTGCCATTAAGGAGAATAAATTTATGTGTTTCTTAATGACCCCAACTAATTCTAAATAAAGTTCTGCAGAATAATTCTTATCCCTAATCTTAATACATTTCAGTGGGGAGAAGGAGAGGTGATCAGATGAGAGTCCAAGTTCTGCCCATGGTTGCCTCTCATACCATGCATGAGCTTTTTGTTGGAGTCTGTGTATTACTTGTTTTCTCATGTCCAGTGCCTTGCAAAGCATAGGGGCTAAACAAATCTTTCATGAATAAATTCTCTGTCATAAGAGGACAAATCAGAGATGAAATCATCCACTGAATTACTAAATATTTCACAGTCCACATAGTAGCTACCTGCCTTTGTCATTTTTGATATTGATGCCAGCGTTCTTGTTCACATAACTGAAGAACGAATTTCCCAAACACTCAAGGTAGGAGAGCAAGTGAGAGGTTTTATTTAGAGATAAAGCAAAAGGACAGAGCTTCTGGGTCAGGCCAGGAGGGGACAAGAGAGTCCCGAGGTGGTGCGTTGACTAGGGGTTTTATAGGTGGTTGCGAGACAAAGGGCTAGGGATGTACACGTGCTAAGTGGTCCCAAAATGTTTATCTTGAAGAGACGTTAAGTTTTTTTTTTTTTGGTATTCTTAATGTACAATCACTTGAACAACATTATGGTTACTAGACAACCTATTATCAAGTCCCCCCCACATACACCATTATAGTCACTGTCCATCAGCATAATAAGATGCTATAGAATCATTACTTGTCTTCTCTGTATATACTGCCCTTCTTGTGTTCCCTTCCCACCGCTACATTATGTGTGCTAATTGTAATGCCCCTTTTCCCCCCTTACCCTTCCCTTCCCACCCATCCACCCCAGTCCCTTTCCCTTTGGTAACTGTTAGTCCATTCTTGGGTTCTGTGAGTCTGCTGCTGTTTTGTTCCTTCAGTTTTTGCTTTGTTCTTATACTCCACAAATGAGTGAAATCATTTGATACTTGTATTTCTCCGCCTGGCTTATTTCACTAAGCATAATATCCTCTAACTCCCTCCATGTTGTTGCAAATGGTAGGATTTGTTTTCTTCTTATGACTGAATAATATCCCATTGTGTATATGTACCACATCTTCATTATCCATTCATCTACTGATGGACACTTTGGTTGTTTCCATTTCTTGGCTATTGTAAATAGTGCTGTGATAAACATAGGGGTGCATATGTCTTTTTGAAACTGGGCTCCTGCATTCTTAGGGTAAATTCCTAGGAGTAGAATTCCTGGGTCAAATGGTATTTCTATTTTGAGTTTTTTGAGGAACCTCCATACTGCTTTCCACAATGGTTGAACTAATTTACATTCACACCAGCAGTGTGGGAGGGTTCCCCTTTCTCCACATCCTCGCCAACATTGGTTGTCGTTTGTCTTTTACATATTGGCCATCCTCACTGGTGTGAGGTGATATCTCATTGTGGTTTTAATTTGCATTTCTGTGATGACTAGCGATGTGGAGCATCTTTTCATGTGCCTGTTGGCCATCTGAATTTCTTCTTTGGAGAAGTGTCTGTACAGCTACTCTGCCCATTTTTTAATTGGCTTATTTGCTTTTTGTTTGTAGAGGTGCAGGAGCTCTTTACATATTTTGGATGTCAATCCCTTATCGCATATGTCATTTATGAACATAATCTCGCATACTGTAGGATGTCTTTTTGTTCTACTGATGGTGTCCTTTGCTGTACAGAAGGTTTTTAGTTTAATATAGTCCCATTTGTTCATTTTTGCTTTTGTTTCCCTTCCCCGGGGAGATATGTTCATGAAGAAGTTGCTCATGTTTATGTCCAAGACATTTTTGCCTATGTTTTTTTCTAAGAGTTTATGGTTTCATGCCTTACATTCAGGTCTTTGATCCATTTTGAGTTTACTTTTGTGTATGGGGTTAGACAATAATCCAGTTTCATTCTCTTACATGTAGCTGTCCAGTATAGCCAACACCAGCTGTGGAAGACGTTGTCATTTCCCCATTGTATATCCATGACTCCTTTATCGTAATTAATTGACCATATATGCTTGGGTTTATATCTGGGCTCTCTATTCTGTTCCACTGGTCTATGGGTCTGTTCTTGTGCCAGTACCAGATTGTGTTGATTACTGTGGCTTTGTAGTAGAGCTTCAAGTCATGGAGGGTAATTCTCCTGCTTTATTCTTCCTTCTCAGGATACCTTTGGCTATTTGGGGTATTTTGTCATTCCACATGAATTTTAGAACTATTTGCTCTAGTTCATTGAAGAATGCTGTTGGTATTTTGACAGGGATTGCATTGAATCTGTAAATTGCTTTAGGCAGGATGGCCATTTTGACAATATTAATTCTTCTTAGCCAAGAGCATGGGATGAATTTCCATTTATTAGTGTCCTCTTTAACTTTTCTTAGGAGTGTCAGGGTATAGGTCTTTCACTTCCTTGGTTAGGTTTATCCCTAGGTATTTTATTATTTTTGTTGCGATTGTGAATGGAATTGTTTTCCTGATTTCTCTTTCTGCTAGTTCACTGTTAGTGTATAAGAATGCAACAGATTTCTGTGTATTAATTTTGTATCCCGCAATTTTGCTGAATTCATATATTAGATCTAATAGTTTTGGAGTGGATTCTTTAGGGTTCATCTGCAAACTGGAACAGTTTAACTTCTTCCTTATCAATCTGGATGACTTTATTTCTTTCTGTTGTCTGATTGCTGTGGCTAAGACCTCCAGTACTTTGTTGAATAGAAGTAGGGAGAATGGGCATCCTTGTCTTGTTCCCTATCTTAAAGGAAATGCTTTCAGCTTCTTGCTGCTAAGTATAATGTTGGCTGTGGGTTTGTGATATATGGCCTTTATTACGTTGAGGTACTTGCCCTCTATTCCCCTTTTGTAGAGAGTTTTTATCATGAATGGATGTTGAATTTTGTCAAATGCTTTTTCAGCATCTATGGAGATGATCATGTGGTTTTTGTCCTTCCTTTTGCTGATGTGGTGGATGATGTTGATGGATTTTCAAATGTTGTACCATCCTTGCATCCCTGGGAAGAATCCCACTTGATCATGATGAATGACCTTTTTGATGTATTTCTGAATTCGGTTTGCTAATATTTTGTTGAGTATCTTTGCATCTATGTTCATCAGGTATATTGGTCTGTAATTTTCTTTTTTTGTGGTGTCTTTGCCTGGTTTTGGTATTAGAGTAATGTTGGCCTCATAGAATGAGTTTGGAAGTATTCCCTCCTCTTCTACTTTTTGGAAAACTTTAAGGAGGATGGGTATTAGGTCTTCACTAAATGTTTGATAAAATTCAGCAGTGAAACCATCTGGTCCAGAGGTTTTGTTCTTAGGTAGTTTTTTGACTACCAATTCAATTTCTTTGCTGGTAATTGGTCTATTCGTGTTTTCTGTTTCTTCCTGGGTCAGCCTTAGAAGGTTGTATTTTTCTAGAAAGTTGTCCATTTCTTCTAGGTTATCCAGTTTGTTACCATATAATTTTTCGTAGTATTCTCTCTTAATTCTTTGTATTTCTGTGATGTCCTTAGTGATTTTTCCTCATTTCAGATTCTGTTTATGTATGTAGACTCTCTTTTTTTCTTGATAAGTCTGGCTAGGGGTTTATCTATTTTGTTTATTTTCTTGAAGAACCAGCTCCTGCTTTCATTGATCCTTTCTATTGTTTTATTCTTCTAAATTTTATTTCTGCTTTAATCTTTATTATGTCCCTCCTTCTACTGACTTTGGGCCTCATTTGTTCTTCCTTTTCTAGTTTCATTAATTATGAGTTTAGGTGTGTTCATTTGGGATTGTTATTCTTATCTGAGGTAGGCCTGTACTACAATATATTTCCCTCTTAGCACGGCCTTCGCTGCATCCCACAGATTTTTTGGTGTCAAATTACTGTTGTCATTTGTCTCCATATATTGCTTGATCTCTGTTTTTATTTGGTCACTGATCCATTGATCATTTAGGAGCATGTTATTAAGCCTGCATGTGGGCTTTTTCATTTTCTTTGTGTAATTTATTTCTAGTTTCATAACTTTGTGGTCTGAGAATCTGGTTGGTACAACTTCAATGTTTTTGAAATTACTGAGGTTCTTTTTGTGGCCTAGTATATGATCTATTCTTGAAAATATTCCATGTGCACTTGAGAAGAATGTGTATTCTGTTGCTTTTGGATGGAGTGTTCTGTAGATGTCCATTAGGTCCATATGTTCTAATACATTGTTCAATGCCTCTGTCTCTTACTTATTTTCTGTGTAGTTGATCTGTCTTTTGGAGTGAGTGGTGTGTTGAAGTCTCCTAAAATGAATGCATTGCATTCTATTTCCCCCTTTAGTTCTGTTAGTATTTGTTTCACATATGTAGGTGATCCTGTGTTGGGTGCATAGATATTTATAATAGTTATATCCTCTTGTTGGACTGACCCTTTTATCATTATGTAATGCCCTTCTTTGTCACTTGTGACTCTCTTTGTTTTGAAGTCTATTTTGCCTGATACAAGTACTGCAACTCCCGCTTTTTTCTCACTGTTAGTTGCATGAAATATCTTTTTCCATCCCTTTACTTTCAGTCTGTGTATGTCTTTGGGTTTGAAGTGAGTCTCTTGTAGGCAGCATATAGATGGGTCTTGTTTTTTTTATCCATTCAGTGACTCTATGTCTTTTGATTGGTGCATTCAGGCCACTTACATTTGGGGTAATTATTGATAGGTATGTACTTACTGTCATTGCAGGCTTTAGATTTGTTGTTACCAAAGGTTCAAGGGTAATTCCCTTACTATGTAACAGTCTAATTTAACTCACTTCGTATGCTATTACAAACACAACCTAAAGGTTCTTTTTTTTTTTCCTCCTCCATTCTTTATATGCTATGAATCATATTCTGTACTCTTTATCTATCCCTTGGATGACATCTATTTAGCCTTAGAAATACTTCTATTTACAGGAGTCACTGCAAAATGCACTGTAGAGGTGGTTTGTGGGAGGTAAATTCTCTCAGCTTTTGTTTATCTGAAAATTGTTTAATTCCTACTTCAAATTTAAATGATAACCTTGCTGGGTAGAGTATTCTTGGTTCAAGGCCCTTTTGCTTCATTGCATTTAATATATCTATCGTGCCACTCCCTTCTGGCCTGTAAGGTTTCTGTGGAGAAGTCTGATCATAGGCTGATGGGTTTTCCTTTTTTCTCTCTCTAGCTGCTTTTAAAAGTCTGTCTTTATCCTTGATCTTTGCCACTTTAATTATTACATGTCTTGATGTTGTCTTCCTTGGGTCCCTTATTTGGGGAGATCTGTGCGCCTCCTTGGCTTGAGAGACTATCTCCTTCCCCAGATTGGGGAAGTTTTCAGCAGTTACCTCCTCAATACACTTTCTATCCCTTTTTCTCTCTCTTCTTCTTCTGGTACCCCTATAATGCGAATATTTTTCTGTTTGGACTGGTCACACAGTTCTCTCAATATTCTTTCATTCTTAAAGACTTTTTTCTCTCTGTGCCTCAGCTTCTTCATATTCTTCTTCTATAATTTCTACTCCATTTACTGTCTCTTCTACTATATCTAATCTGCTTTTAAATCCTTCCATTGTATGTTTCATTTCAGATATGGAATTTCTTAATGATTGAATTTCCAACTTAAATTCATTTCTGAGTTCTTGAATATTTTTCTGTACCTCCATAAGCATCTTTATCATTTTTATTTTGAACTCTTTTTCAGGAAGATTGGTGAGTTCAGTTTCATTAGGCCCTTTTTCTGGGGTTTATGAGATTTTGGTCTGAACCATGTTCTTTTGACATTTCATACTTCTGTGTGGTGCCCACTAATGCACAGAAACTCCAGTCTCTGGAGCTTCTCAGCCCGTAGAGTGAGGTTGGGGGTCATAGGGGAGCGGAGCTGGTGCCTGGAGGGAGGAGAGATCTATTTGCTGATTCCCGTCTGCAGGGCCTGTCTCAAGTGTCAGAGCCAGTGGCCCAAGCACACAGGTGTAAGCCTCTGTGCTTCGCATCCCTAGCTGTTGAAGGCGGGGCCTCCCTCTAGCTGGCCTGATGCCAGCACAGTGACTGCCAGGTTTGCAAACCAGTGCCAGCCGGCTATGAGGAAGGTGCAGCAGGCTGCGTGTCACAGTAGGGGGCCTCGGAGCTGAGTAGGCCGCCAGGGGGGTGGAGCACCTGATGATCCTCAAAGGTGTTAACCAGCTGGGTAAGTGCACCCAGACAACCTTGTCCAGCTCTCCCTTCTCCCGTGCAGCAAGCTCTGTGCAAACCCCACCCCTTCAGCAGCCCTCTCACTACTCGATGCCTCTCAGACCGCCTGCCCTCCTCTGACACAGAGCAGCCGGCTGTGGATCCCACCATCCACAAATGGCCGAAATGTCAGTCTCCCAAGCACTCCGCCTGTCCAAGCTTCCCAATATCCAGAGCACCACACAATATAGGCTTCCGCTCACAAAGCAGATCTCCAGGGCTAGGTGTTTAGCAGTCCCAGGCTTCCACCTCCTCCCTGCTCCATTTCTCTTCCTTCTGCCAGTGAGCTGGGGTGGGGGAAGGGCCTGGGTCCCGCTGGATTAAGGCTTTCCTACGTTACCCTGTTTTTTGAGGTCTGCTCTGTTCATGAGGTCTGTATGCAGTCTGGTTCAGCCTTCTTTCTTGTTTCTGTTTTAGGGTTAGTTGTATTAATTATTTTTCTACTATTTGTGGTTTTGGGAGGAGTTCTCCGTGTCACCTCTCACACTGCCATCTTGAATCTCCTATACTGTTGACATTAATTTTCTTATTAATCTTCCTGGTTATTTACAAGAAATTTACTGCTGTTTTCCTCCATGATAGCAGCTTCCTGGTCTGGGAGCATATCACTTAAGACTGCCTGCTTTGCTCCCAAGGTGGGCTGAGTTATTGTCTGTTTGTTAAAAAGTATGTTAAGAAAGTTACTTTTTAACCGATTGGGTAAAATACAATCTTATTTTCAAGATGGAATCTTTCCTGTTTGTTTTGGGCTTGCTTGTTAAATTTCCCACGTGGCAAATTACTTGACTAGGGCTGGAGGAAGAAAAGCAGCACCTGGGTAAAGTCAGAAAAATAAACTGGGCCCCCCAGCAGGCCAAAGCAAATCCCACAATGGATTACCTTGCTTTGTTTTTTCCAGAGGCCCTCACCATGGTCCCTATCTCAATATTGGGGTGAACATTACCACCACCTTATTTTAATACTGTTTTGCACTTACCAACTTCTTTCTCTTAAAGGAGATCATTACATTTCTAAGAGTGTGGTTAGATAAACGTACACAAATTCTCAGCAAGGGAGGCCATAACTAGAAAGCCATTTTCCATTAGCTAAACTGTGCCAAGTAACTCCCATGGTGTATTCTCTACCCAATGCCCTCCCCCTACCCCCCAGCAAAACTGCTGGCTAACACGTTGATTAAAAAAAAAAAAAAAAAAAAAAACTCCTCAACCCTACAAAGTATCTCAGCAGTTTCAACTTTCTGCATTGCTTTGCACACCTAACATGGTGAATACATAACCAATGTGAGGGAAGTATCAGTGATTCATATTTTTCATCATTAAATATATCTATATCCAAAGACTGAATTGACTGGTCAGTTTGTGTGATAGCATAAAAGTTTGATATATTAATGAGATTTCCCACTTGTAAGAATATTGTATTACTCTGTGACTCTTCTCACTTGGTCAGAACTAGGCATTATTCAGTGAAGGAAGGATGACCTAAAAGAAAGCAGAATACACAGTCTGTGCTGTTTTCTGATTGCTATGACAGGCTCTTAGAACTCAGCGCTTTTAAAAAGCATTTTCATTATAGGAATTCTCAAACAAATACAAAAGCAGAGAGACTAATATAATGAACTCCTATGTATACACCATCTAGTTTCAACCATTATCAACTCAGGGCCAATACTGGTTAATCTATACCCTTACCCACCCTGCTTCTGTCCTGAAGTTTTGAAAGCAAATTCCAGACATCATATAGTTTCACCCACTATTATTCAGTAAATATATCCAAATAATAAAGAGTTTTTTGTGATTTCCTCTTTCTACTCCAGTCTTTTTGTTGTACAAGATATATTTTTAGGTGTAGCTGGAAGAGCCTCATTTTTTAAAGAAAATAGAACCACAATACCATTATCACACTTAAAAATTAAACAATAATTCTTTAATATCATCAAATATCTAGTCAGTCACATTTCTTTCATGGCCTCCTACATGAAACACATAGCTTTCTACTTGCAAAATCTGAAAAAGCATTTCGAACATTAATTTCTGAGGATTCAGGATATAAAGTTTATCCATTAAAAAAAAAAGATTGGAGGGAGACTATGAGGAAGCATACCATGACCCCAAAGGCCAAACAGAGCTGTCCATACTGAGGGAAGGCAAACAGGGGAGAAGATGGAAAAGAAGACAATAATGCTAGAAATTTAAAATGGATTGGAGATTGGGTCTTGCATTCAACTCTTTGAACCAAGCCTCAGAAACTCCTGGTGGGTGAGCTCCAATGTAAACACTGCAGAATTTAGATGCAAACCTGCCTTAGATGGAAATTGAATTTCTGCCTCTCAGTGGAATGAGAGCTACACAGATATTAATTTCACCTATAGAAAAACAAAGTGCTTTCTGACACATCTGGGTGTGTGGACTATACATTTATTCTCAATCCACTTGATGATTTGTTTTTCTAGGTTAAGAACTGGGAATATGGGTTTGACCTGCCCTGCATGGCTAACCAGCCTCTTGGAGGACACAAAACTAATATTAAATCACATAGCTGTCCTGGAAAAGTTGTTTTCTGACCTGAGTACCCCAACTGAAAGTACTGTCACTCTGGAAAATGGTTCCTTTGGGCCTTATAAAAGTTTCTAAATTCTTAATCCTGGGATTGTTTGGTTTCCTACCTGTAAATTCCATGCAATGCCAAGGTAACAGGCAAATATAGACAATAATAATAATAATAATAGTTATCTTGATAGGTTTAAGACACTGCTAAGCACTTTATGTGGGTTACCTCATTTCATTTTTGTAAAATCCCTTTGAAGTAACTGCTAGTATTACTAAGTTGCAGATGAGGATACCAAAGTCATACAGCTAATAAGTGGAAGAGCCAAGAGATTAACTCACTCAGGTGTGTCACTCATTGGAACCTTATAGGTCTAAACACCGTATTACTCTGAATCCCTCTCTTGGTAATTAAAAATATGTATATTACAAATATACATTTTGTCAAGAATTTAGTCTCGAGAAGTGACTTTTCCTTGAACTCTTATCTATTCATATTTTATAAAGAATTCTCAGTTTAAACCTCAAAATATAGAATGAGAACAAAAGATACTTAAAAAGTTAACTTCAGAATCCCAACCCATATTGATGCTTTACTATTGTTTAATTACAATAAGCTTTGTATTTATTATCAAACTGCTTTTTCAAGCTCCAAGTATAGAATTTGACCTGGTATTCATGACCAGGACTTCTGTAATTCCAAGTCAGAGTTATGAAAGAAAATTATGAGACAATGGTTGATAATATTGAAAAAAAATTCATATTTATAGGAGATTTCTCAAGTGACTTACTATGATGTCTATTCATGGGAAGAAAACACTTGAAAAGACAAGTATATAAAGAAGTTATCCTACAGTGAACAGAACAAAGCCCATTAATGACAATGATGTGAACATTCAAGGAATTATTAAAAGAACCTTTCAGTTTGAGGGAAAATTAATTTACCTAGATTTTAGTGCAATTGTTGAAATAAGAAAATTGGAGAGGCAAGGCAGTAGACCTTGTGGCCAAAGTTTTGCCTAAAGCTGTAGCAGTTTTAGCAGAAAAAAGCAGAACAACTGTTTTTCCCCTTCACATTTTGTAAAAAAGCACTGGAGGTATATACACATTAGTGGCTCTTAACATTCTTCTGTCTTTAGCAATTGTTTTGGTTTTCCTGTGAGAACTTAATATAATTAATCGATCTATAGACTTTTATCTGTTTTGTCTACACATGTTTTAAAACTCCTATTTTCTGAATTTTAGGGAAAACAGCTTTATTTCATAAAATAACAGGTTTTATTTTCAGAAATATTTAAGTACATAGAGCTTTATAGAAAAGAGGTAGGTGTTTATCAAGGATACTTGCCTTCAGGCAGAGAGATGGCTTCTCTGGCTACCGTCACACTTTTGTAGCCATTTGTGTCCAGAAAAAATAGCTTCCTAGTTCTAATTCTATATAGGTGCTTCTTTCCCCAAACTAATGAACTAACCAACAAGGAATAATCTTGGGAACAAGATTTAACAAGAGTTAACAGACACATCCCTTGACCTGAAATTTCATATTGCCTCCACACTTAGAGAGAAATTCCCATTTTCTCTGCTGTCAATCTATCGTTAAATTGAAACCTTGGACCCCACTGATTCAAGGAAGAGAGGACACAGCCAAAGAATTAGCATAGAAAAAAAAGGTGGCCAATTCTTGTTTTTTGAACTTCAAAGGGCTCAGGCCCTCTCCATTAAATGGCAATTTGAGACTTACAGGGATCATTCCCACATAAGAGACAACTCTAGTCAATGAGTTAGTTGTGTGTCTGATGTTCTCTTTAGACCATAAACATTTCATAAATTCAGAAAAAGTGGTACTATTGGACTACAGTAGTCAGGGAAAGTTTCACACTAGGTATGTATGAGATTTGAATTTCTCTTTGGGAGAACTGGTTAATTTCGGATGAAAATAGATTGGCACTCCAATTCAAGAACTAGTCTAAGCCAAGAGCACAAATGATACACTCAAGACTTGGCAGTGACCATGTGGGTTCCCAAGAAAGCCCACCAGGAAGGGAAGCCATCAGGGTGACCACAAAGCCCTTTAGATTCCCCCATCCATAGTGTATTAAGTGCTCACTTCTTTCATAAATGTCACTATGTCATGGATGGAAAATTGTTTTAAGAATTTACCTCCAGTTCTTTATGCCATAAGAGACCATGTGCTCCTATCAAATATGTATGCTTACTGCTTCCAGCTGAAAATCTGCCTGTAGAATTCTATTATCCTTCAGGCTGGAATTCCAAGCCTTTACATTTCAGGCAACTTTACTCCCTGTCTCACCCGAGGGTTTCAGCCCCAGGGTATTTCACTCTGGATTCGGTGAGACTGAAAAATGACAACAGAACGGAATGTTCTTGGGGTAAAAGGGTTTATACCCAGCTTTATTCTCCTAGTGGCAGGTCAAGCACTACAATCCTGTCTACCTCCGGGGCCACCTGCAGCCATCAAGCTAGTCTCTGCCTCCAGGCCTCTCCTCCCGTCACAGCCCCAGAGTGCTGGGCAGAACTCTTTAGAGTCAATAAAGCTCACTGCTAACCTGTGAGCATTGCACGTGCACAGTGGGCAAGTATATCAGAGTCAGGTGAGGATCCTGGCCATAGGAACTTCCATTTTCCCTACACTCCTTCAAGAATTAGCTCAGCCATAACTTATTACCCAAAATCTTCCTGATAACTTGCAATTTCTGAAACACTGCCCCTCATACACTGTAAGTGGTACATATAACCTAATTAACATTACCAAACAATGATAATCATGTGCTTATGTCTATTTCTTTCTTACTAGATGGTTGTTCTTCAAGGACATAAGCAATTTATTGTTCACCTTTCAACTCTTAGCTCCAAATGCCCAACACCTGACATACATTAAATATCCAATTCGTTTCTCTTTTTTGATAGAAGGAAATGTTATGGAAAATACTGAAAATCCATTTCTGAAAAAATTTTTAAATAATTTATTTTGGTATCACTAATCTACAATTACATGTGCAATATTATGGTTATTAAACTACCCCCTTCATCAAGTCCCCCCCACCAACCCCATTACAGTCACTGTCCTTCAGTGTAGTGAGATGCTATAGAATCATTACTTGTCTTCTCTAGTTGTACAGCCCTTCCCGTGCCCACCCCCCAACATTACGTCTGCTAATCGTACTGCCCCTTTTTCCCCCTTGTCCCTCCCTTCCCACCCATCCTCCCCAGTCCCTTTCCCTTTGGTAACTATTAGTGTGTTCTTGGGTTCTGTGAGTCTGCTGCTGTTTTGTTCCTTCATTTTTTTTCATTGTTCTTATACTCCACAAATGAGTGAAATCATTTGATACTTGTATTTCTCTGCCTGGCTTATTTCACTGAGCATAATATCCTCTAGCTCCCCCCATGTTGTTGCAAATGGTAGGATTTGTTTTCTTCTTATGGCTGAATAATATTCCATTGTGTATATGCACCACATCTTCTTTATCCATTCATCTACTGATGGACACTCAGGTTGCTTCCATTTCTTGGCTATTGTAAATAGTGCTGCGATAAACATAGGGGTGCATCTGTCTTTTTCATATTGGGCTGCTGCATTCTTAGGGTAAATTCCTAGGAGTGGGATTCCTGAGTCAAATGGTATTTCTTTTTTTCTGAAATTTTTGATCATGGTGTCAAGAACTATGGGTTTGCTGTGCCCTGACCCCATGATGTGTCCGTGTAATGGTGCCACAACAACAGACAAGGGAAGGGGTGCCCCCTTCAGAGAGGAGACCAGTCAGATGCCCGTCTGTTCACTTCCTCGCAGAGAATTTGGTCAGCCTTGACTAAGGTGTACCCGGGCCAGGCCAGCCGAAGCTGAGTCACCGTTATGTGGTGGTGGCTGACCGCAAATGCGGATGAGGGTGCACTGATTCCATAACACATGCCATGGAGTCACAGATTCAGTGCACACTGAATGGCTTCAGCCACCCTGCACACTCACTCACACACTCAGACCAGAGTTTAAACATTCTGCCCCTGGGAATGTCTACCTGTGAGACTTCTAAGAAGTCTCCGGGGGGTGATCAGGCTCCCCTTCCACCCCAATGGGTGGGACTGGCTTGGTCAGTGGCCCAGGGGCCTTACCGGATTCGACATTGTAACCAGATCTTCACCTGCCAAGCCTCCTTGAGTCCGGCGGGAACAGCGGGGCGACCGGGCAGGAGACTGCCGAAAGATCAGGCAGGGTGCGCCTTCTCCGTTGTGATCTCCTGTTCCATCACCACCCGCCATTGCCCCAAACCAGTGGCAACAATGAGCCAGTGCAGTTGGGTTTCCTACTCGGGGAACCAAATGTTACGGAAAATACTGGAAAACCTGGACTGGATCACTGACGGAAGAAGCAAGCAGCACTCTGAGGTCTTGGAGTGTTGAGGTTTTATTCTTACACCAGCAGGCTCAGAGGGGAGTAATCTCCCAAGGTCTGAGCCCTGAGCACAAGCAAGGGGAGCGATTTATATTATTTTTATATATGGCATTTTGGCATGTGCAGGGCAAAAAAGGAGCCTGGAGGAGGGGAGAATGTTGCTGGGAGTGCTTTGCCAACCGAAGGAACAAAGCAGTTTGCTGACCTTGACGGCTGTGTTGAATATTTTCCTTACCAGAAGAAGGAATTAACTTTAACTGGGAGTACCTAGGTGACCTCAACTAGGCAGATCAGAAACTGTGAAGATAAAAATAAGAACAGAGAAAGGAAGTATGGAACTTGTTCTTCCAGCGAAGCAGTATTAGACTACACTGTGACTAAGGCATTTTGACTTTGACAACTTCTTACTTAGGGCTTCAAGCTCCATGCCCCTTGTTAACCCCATGATGTCCTCGCTGCTGTGAGCTGCTCACTTGAATTTGCCTTCACCAGGTTGGATTCCATGTCCCATGCCTTTTCCTATTCCCTCTATCCCAAATCCATCATTTTAGTATCTCTCCTAGCTTACTGCTTTTTGCTGGCAAATCTAAAGCTTCAGTGTTTGGAAATATGTCATTATATTTCCTAAGTGTGATCTGTAGACACAAATTTCCTAACACGTTTTTTTAAAAGGGATTTTCCTGCTAAATTTGGGAATTATTTATACAAAACCCCCCTGTCATGGACTCAAAATGTATATTAAAATATTTAAGGCTCAGAGAAGTCTTGCACTCAAGAAACTTTATTAATTTTTGTTTAATTCACAATTTCCCAAAATTATTTGACCATGAAATTTTTTCTTTCTTTTTTTTACCATCTCTTAGTATACCACAGGACTACTGTTCCAGGAAACATACCCCAGGAAGCACCAGGTAAGGATTAGCCGTTCCAAGTGACTGATTTGAATCACAGTGAGGGTTTTCTAAAGACAATATTTTAACCCAAAGACCTGATTCTTTTGTTCTATCAGTGTCTTCATGCTACCTGAATGTCTAGGTCAGCATTACTCAAAGCTTGGTCCTAAGATGCTTGTCAAAAATTCAGATTTTGGGGACCTATCCCAGATGTACTAAATCAGAGTTTGGGGAATGAAGCAGGAACAGGTATGTTTAACAAGCACCCAGCTGATTAACATACACAGTAGAGTTTAAGAACCACAGTTCTAGGTATAGAATAGGAAGTTCTTCATTTGGTGAAGTTAATAGTAAAGATGAAAGTAATCAGGATGAAGAATGGATATTAGAATAGGCATCTAGTTGGCACACAGACATAGACTAATGGCTGTATATCTGATATTCATTCTCACCTTCTTCTTTACTAATAAAACTCCAGCACATTACTGCCCAGAATAAAGAATACAGTCCCAGCTCTCCTTGGAGCTGGCTGTAGCCATGGAAATAAGCAATGGCTTTCAAAATACAACAGGAAGAGCTGTGTGTCAGACTCTGGAATCTCCTTTGCCACCTTCTGTGTCCCCTCTTCCTTCCTTGGCTAGAATGCAAACATGATGCTTGGAGCTAATAACTGCTGTTTTTGGACATAGGATAAACTCAGAATGACAAAGTGGCAAGAACAAAGGAGTTGGGAAACCTGATGACCATGGAGTCAGCCCTGGACTTGAGACATCGACCATGGGTGTAGTCAGAGTAAATTGAGGGCCTCTGGAAAAAACAAATCAAGATCATCCCCTGTGGGATTTGCTTTGGCTTGGGGGTGGGGGGGGCAGCTTGTTTTTCTGACTTTACCCAGGTGCTGCTTTTCTTCTTCCAGCCCTAAACAAATGATTTGCAACCTGGGCAGTGTAGCAAGCTAGCCCAAAACAATGTAGAAAAAACAGGAAGGATTCCATCTTGAAAATAAGATTGTATTTTAAAACCCAATTTGTTAAAAAGTAACTTTCTTAACATACTCTTTAACAAACAGACAATAACTCAGCCCACCTTGGGAGCAAAGCAGGCAGTCTTAAGTGATATGCTCCCAGACCAGAAAGCTGCTATCCTGGAAGGAAATCAGAGCAGTAAAATTCTTGTAAATAACCAGGAAGATTAATAAGAAACTTAATGTCTCTTCAAAGATAAACATTTTGGGACCACTTAGCAGGTGTACATCCCTAGCCCTTTGACTCTCAACTGCCTATAAAACCCCTAGTGAACGCATCACCCTGGGGCTCTCTTGTCCCCTCCTGGTGTGAGCCAGGAGGTCTCTCCTTTCACTTTATTTCTAAATAAGGGTCTCTGCCTTGCTCTCCTACCTTGAGTGTTTGCGAAGTTCATTCTTTGACTCCATGAACAGGAACCCCGGCATCAGACACATTACCTCCACTTTAATTTCATTTGAAAGAAAATAAGCTTTTAGTCTTGTTTTTAAGGCTCTATAACTTTGGGCTGGTTATCACATACAGTACAGCCAAACCTATGCTAACTGGCACAACCTCTATTCACCCAGGGACTGCATGCAGCATGATTCTGGACCTGAATTTGCTGTGATGTGAGTAAATAAAAAAGAGATTCCTTCTGTAATATTTTTGTTTAAAAATAAAACATCTGAGTTGTCTTAACAAGATATTCAACTCACAGCTACAAAGCTAGGTGATTCCATGATTTTTCAAGGGAATTACTTTGAGGGCCATAAAGTGGTATAGGAGATCGCAAAAGAAGCTTTGTGCATTTTTATGTGATTTAGGCAACTGTTTCTTGTATAAAGTGCAGTGTCCAGACTGACTCAATTTTAAGTTAAAGCTAGATCACCACTGTTCCTTAAGTTCTTATACCTTGGTTTTTCCTAATCTGTTTTAAATATTATTTTCCTTGCTGTAACACCTGATCAACACTGAAAAATTTAAAAACATGAGTGTTTTTCTTTTCCCTTGTTTCTCTTTGCTTCTCCCAGGAGTACACAGTAAGACAAGGGCATGCCAAAATCTAAAGGAAGTTCTCAGGGACCCAAGGGAAAAGAAGGGGTGAAACTTCCAAAATCCTTCATATACCGCCATTGTCATAAACTGGGTAGCAGTTGAAGAGGACCAGTTTATGTGCCTGCTTTGTTCAGAGGAAGTCACAGAGGCACCTTCCTCTTGTTTTTCTTAAACTTTTCCAGCTCTTCTTCTTATGTAAATATGTAAGTCCTGCACCCCATTTCATGCTTTATTATTCCCAAATAGCAAATGCATTAGGCCCTTTGATTCATCTGTGGAGAATGCATTTTGAAGCAAAGCTTAATACCCTAAAATGGTTAGTTCATGGGGTTTTAATTTGAGGTATATCAGAAAAGCATTGATTCATAGTCTTCAGCTGGCACAAAAACTCAACAGATCTCCTCATGGAAAATCCCCCCCTCCCGTCCTTCACTCAGAAGTCTGTGAGAGACTTAACAGAAATCAAAGCCCTCATAAAACTTGTATGCCACCGCTGCTTCCTGGAGAGCCTGTCTGGGCCATATTCTTGAAGAAAACTGTCTTCATAGGGGAAACGAGTCCTTGAAGTCTTACAGTGGTCAACCAAAAGGAAACACATACTCTCTCTGGGTCTTTCAAAATGTTTTTATTAGAGACCCAGTTATAGTCTATGATGAAAGGTAAGACCTGAAGACCCAATTTTGTTTTTATTTTAGGCACTGATCAGATCACCCTGATTATCTGGCCTTTTGTTTGAAAACATTGTTGTCAGGTCCATATTACAGGAATATTAGTTTAAAATAGATGATGGCTCATAAAGACTGGATGATGCTGGTGGTAATTTTGTGGCCAATAAACCAGGGGGTCATTATTTTTTCTTTTTCTGCACAAGCATAACTTTTTTGTTGTTTGTTTCCTATATTATAATGTTGTACATCTATATTCATTACAAAGTGACCACCCCCAAAATCTAGTTTACAACCATCACCATTTCACCCATCCCCAAGCCCCTTCCCTTCTAGTAACCCCTATAATCTGCTCTTTGTATATATGAATTTATTTTTGTTCTGTTTGTTTCATTTGTTTTGTTTTGTTTTCTTTTAGATTCCATATATGAAATCATACTGTTTTTGTCTTTGTCCTTCTGATTTATTTCATTTAATATAATGCCTTCCAGGTCCATCCATGTTGTTGCAGATAGCCAGATTTCATTCTTTTTTCTGGCTCAGTAGTATTCCATTGTGTATATTTACCACATCTTTTATCTAAGCATAACATTTGAGAAAATAATCCTCCATGAAAATAACTGGTTTCATAGTAAAAGAACAGTTGGGAAATACTTAAAACAAAACAACAAAAGAATTGCTACTACTGCCCTGAAGTTTCTCAATGTAAAACTAAACTAAATTTCACCCACAACAATCCTGCTAATAAATTTAGGGGGAAATGAACAAGGCATTTTTAATAAAGTGAGATTATGTGTGTCTATCAGTTTCTTTTTTAAATGACCTCTATATTAGTTGGTTGTTTCACTCAATATCATACCCCACTGGCTATCAACTGTAGAGAAAAGGTTCTGTACACACTTCCTGGCCAAAGTCAGTACTGGGCTCAGTCTGTTTTAGAACTCATCTGAAGACTGATCTAGGAAGGAGCAGTTGAAAAATCATAGTTCATTGTCTTTGGTGTTTTGTGCTTCGACCTTGGGCCCCATTTCTGGTAACCAGCCTTCCATCTTGACCAGCCCTCTACCACGTAATCCTGAGCTGGGTCCTGACTTCACCCACTGCACCATGTTCTTATCTTGACACCTGCTTTGTTTTCCCCAGTCATGTGTGGTACTGGAGGCTTGTTCCTGAATGCCAGTCTGGAGATGGGGGCCTAGCTACCTGCTTCCACTTTTGTCTCTGGCTTCTTCATGAATCTCCACATAAGTCCTAGTCTGGGATTCTCCGTTGATCTTTGAAGTCACCTACCTCTTATCATATTAATAAGGAAAATATTCAACACAGCCGTCAAGCTCAGTAAACCGTGTTTTTCCTCCGGTTGGCAAAGTCAACAGAGCACCTCCAGCTCTCTCCTCCCCTCCTTCTCTGGGCTCTTCTTTTGCCCTGCGCATGCTAAAATGTGCCACATACCAAAATAATATAAATTGCTCCCCTTGTGTGTGCTCAGGGCTCAGACCTTGGGAGATTACTCCCCTCAGAGCCCGCCAGTGTAAAATAAACCTCAACACTCCAAGACCTCTGAGTGCTGCTTGGTTCTTCCGTCAGGGATCCAGTCCAGGTTTTCCAGTATTTTCCATAACAATATCACCTTATTTTGCTTTCTAACCAGACAACCATCTACTGTCTCCATCCTCTCTGGACATTTGTCTATCTAGACTTCCTCCAGGTGCCTGCACATTCAAAATGGCATGGAGATTTCCTAGGTTTTCTTTGTCCTGCTGGCCAGACTCTAAGCTACCCACCAACCTCCAGTCATAACACTGATTCCTTAAGATTATGTTTTTCCCTGGTCTGTCAACATGTTAATTTTATCGTTTTAGTTCTATAAAGGAAAAAATAATAAGCTATCATCTTTACCTAACCTCAGGATTCAAGCATCTGGCACCAAAACAAAACAAAGACAAACAAAATAAACTCCATATTTATTTTAAAATCTCACAGTCCCAGAATCGAGGAATGATTGTATGTGAACTTGTAGCTTCCTACTCACTGCAGACATTCTTGACAGATGATCCTTGAGCCTTTCTAGACAACCTGTCCCATTGTTAGATATTTCCTCTTTATACTGTATTGAAATCTGTAGCACAAAACATTCTGTCCATTAATGAAAGATGGAAACAAAGAGCGTGTGAAACTTCATAATCATTCATCCACTCAGTGAACACGGTAGCAGGCACTGCATTATAGCTGCTGAGGAGGAGTTAGGGCGACAGAGAAGCAGGCTGGAGGCCGGAAGATTGTCAACCTGAAGGGGAAAGCTGAGACCCCAGGTAGGTGCAGGCAACTTGGAGGAGCTGGGAGACTGGGAAAAGAGATCTTTTGGATCAGGATGGAGCAAGGATCTGTCACTTTCATTGTTGGAGGGGCCTGGTAATGATAGGTAATTTCTACATCAAAGGCCAGGCAAGTCATAGGAAATCATGCAGAGCTACAGGGGGTCAGGGAGAGGGTGGGTTTGGTCCTTCAATTCCAGTTTCCATTGGAAATTAGGTTTTTATTTTTCCATTTCACAAGTGAAAGTAGTAGTTTCTAAAATGTAGATAAAAATTGGTAATTTTTGAAGGGAAAATTATTCAGCCTTCAATTTCTTCAGCTCCTAGAAAAATAATCAAAAGTCAGAATAATAATAATTAGATCCAGACACCAGTCCCAGATTCTGTCTGATCTTGAAAAAGCCATTTAACCTCTCTGAGCCTGAATTTCTCCATCTGTAAAAAATTAGAGTTACAATATGTCTGGCCACATAACAGCATTGTGAAGCTACAAAAATAAGAACACCTTTCATCAGCTCTGACTGGACCAGACTGTGAGCTCTGCAATTTAGATCCCAGGTTGGTACCTCTTAAGTCCTCACAACAACCCCATAATGACAATTATCCCCATTTTCCAGATGGAGAAACTGAGGCTTCCTAAGGTTCAGCAATTCCATTGGAACTTTAATTTATACGTATCTAACTCCAACGCCCTTTCTCTTAACTAGGTGCTAAACTGTAGGAAAGGTTTAGCAACTGGAGCTCTGATGTAAGCACATGAAAGGAAATGTTAATATGAACTTTTGTCTTCCCCACAATATACCTTGTTTTTATGAATTCGACAGTGGGGTTTCTTGTTGCTGTTACTTTCACTGCAAAAGAAAAAAAGACTATGTAAAAAAATTTTCAAACAATACGGCCATATCACAAGTAAGAACTTCACACACATACACACACACAGCCACCTACTCCCTAACCTGCAATCTCTGTCTTGCTCCACCTCCCATTATTAACAATTTGGACGTATATCTTTCCAGAGCTTTCTGTGCACTACACATAGACACATATAGAGAGATTTTATATAAATAGGATTATGCTACACGTTATTCTGAGATTTGCCAGAATCACCAATTTGTCCCTAATCAATAGACCTCTTTCAATCTGTAAGTATATCTCATACTTATTAATGGCTACATAATATTCTACATGTGGATGTACCATATTTACTATCTTAATGTTGATGAATTCTTAGTATTTTTCCAATTTTCTGTTATTACAAGAAATGTTATTGTGGGCACCTTTGTACATGTATCTTTGAGAACATGTGAAAAATATTTCTATAGGATTATCTTTAGAAGTGGATTTCTGGGTCCAGTAATTTGTGTATTTTCAATTTGATGGTTATTGTATCAATTCACATTCCACCACAGTATATGAATGTGCTCTTTACATCCTTCCCAGCACTGGACATGAGAAGACTTTTAAATTTCTGCTTTTATGTTTAATGGATAAAATGGGTTTATGTTTAGGGGATTAAAAAATGGTAACTTGTTCTCATTTACATTTTCCTGAATCCTAGTGAGATTATGTATCTGTGTTTACTACCCAGTTGTATTTCATCTTCCAAGAATTAATTGCTTCTCCATATCCTTTGTTCAATTTTCCAATAGAATATTTTTCTTTTTATTGTTGGATTTGCAGGAAAACTTTATGTATCATAGATATTACTCCTATGAATATTATATTATTACATGTATTGCAGATACTGTCTTTTAACATTTTTTAAATGGTTCTTTAATTAAAGAAAATATTTTCATTTTTATGTAGTTAATTAAGCTTGTCACTTTTCATTTATGACTTGGTAGTTTTGTGTTTTGCTTAGGAATTTCTTCCCTGGTTAAAGATCATAAAAAAATATTCCTCTATATATCTTGAATTTTTATGGTGTTATTTTGTTGGCATTGTTGTGTGTTTATGTGTTTGTTACATTAAATTATTTCCTCCTCTGGACTATTGGTGAACAGTAAGGATCTAATTGCATTTTTTTAAATGGGCAACCAATTGTCTCAATATAATGGACTGAATAGTTCACCTATTGCACTGATTTGAAACATGCTCTTATTATAACTGTTTCCCGTGTAGCCAATGATTTTATTCTAGATTTTTTATTTTATTTCTTTGATTGCTTCAGCTATTCCTGTATTATACACCTCTGCATAATAGCATATCTTCTTCATTTGCTCCTGGTAAGGGAAGTCTCCATAGTTCTCTTCCTAAATTTTCTTAGCTATTATAAGTAATGGCACCAGCAGGTCCATATATATCCTATATGCCCACTTACTCTTGGAACTTTGCTAAATTCATGAGGAAAATGTGCTACTTTGATGAAAACATCATTAATGCATATCATGCTGAAAAAAAAAATCTCTGTTTGAAGCTACCTAAAGTAGCAAATTCAACTACTGCATCTTCATACCAAAGCCACTATGTCCCTGTTTGAATAATCCTGAGAACTCCAGTCCTCTGCATCTTTCTTCGTAATGATATGGTCAAGAGATAGTCTCTCAAATCTTGTTCCCTTGGAGAGGCAGGAAATTAATATTTTTTAAATCCTGGTTTTCATAAATAATAATATAACACACTGGCAATGTGGTTTGAAACATTCATTTCAACACACATTTTTAAGTAATGAAGATAAATAGGTACATTTCAATAATTAGAGCCAGAGTAGTCCAGTGATTTAAATTATGGGCTTCAGAATCAGACACTTAGATTCAAATCATGGATCATGGGAAGTTCCTTAACTTCTCTAGAGACTCAATTCCTCATCTATAAAAAAAAGATTAAAATGCCTTCCTTGTCTTCTGTTTGTAAGGATTAGAAATAACATATGAAAAGCATTTAAATATTGCAGTACTTGGGTACCCAGTAAATTATGATTGCTATCATTGTTATTCTGTTGTATTTCTTGCACACATACAGCAGTTTTTCTTTTCAAAGTGTTTTTGTGGATCTCTTTGCATCCTGTTCTTTTTATGGATGAAATACGGGTGCAGGGGCATTAAGAAGGAGAGCTGCTGGCAACTGTTCACTGCTGTGGAGGGAGGCAAGGGCAAGCTTGAGAAAGCACCGTGCTCTGAGGAATCTCAAGGACTCAGATTCCTCTTACATCACCAGATCAAGTCCTGAAAGGCAGAGCATTTGAGTGTTAGAAATTTATGAGGTTTTTATAAGATGAACCATTTTAAAATAGATCATATTTAATCCCATTTAGGATCTGGTTTAGATGAGCTTTTCTTTTCTATGTAACTATTGTGAATGAAAAATACTGTCAAAATTCTAACGTCCTTACATTTACACAAAATCAGTGGGAAAATGAAGTTGTATTTACATATTTTGCATCATTTGGTCTTCCTTTTTAAGCCAATAAATTGCATATTAAAAATCCTCAGTTTGCTTACCTGCTAAATTAATGGAGGTGCTATTCAGAAGTAAGTTTAACCAAGGAAGTGGTGGTTTCAGTTCAAGCGATAAACAACAGTGTTTTTTCAACAAACATTGTAAAAAAATTCACTTTCTATCCATTTGTTAAGAATGACTTGCCTAGATATTTAACATAGAATACCAAGGCAATACAAAAATAAACCTCAATTTGCTCATAAGTAGGTCATTTTGGAACCAAGATAGAAAATGTATGTCTCTGGGGTAAGGAAGGGGTTGTGCAAAAAATATGTTGTACACATTAATTATTGTTTATTTCAAAGTAGAGTGTTACCTCCTGGGATCCAAGCCTAGTATAGATCCTTTTGAGGCATAAGATTATTTGCACTCTGATATCTGATGTAAAAGACAAAGTGACTAATACATATTTTAAAAGTTTGCAGTATAGTATCTGAAATGTATTTGAATCTATAGATCATTTTCCTTGTGAATGGTAATGGTACAAAAATACAACTTTGAGCCAATTCTTAAATGGACAAAGCAATAACCACCATTAAATGAAAAACAAATCAACACTGTAAAAAATGAACAAAAAAGCCACTTGGTGCATACATGACCATATATTTTTACATTTTGTGTTTGCAAATAATGAAGCCTCACATGGATTGTAATAATTGTTACTGGGTTTTAATACTGGGCACAGCACACATATAAAATGTACTTGAAGCTCAGCTTTAAGTAGATTATGAACATTTAATATAGAATGTTATCATAATATTCAGAGCACCAAATTGCAGACTTCTGTCACCCACTTTCAAGCATGCTTCTGAAGATCATAGTTAATTCTGCTGATTTATGGTAATGCTTCAGCATTATCGTCCACAGCATCAGAAACCACTAACAAGCTTAGTATAAGCTTGGGCTGAAATGGTTTGAGGTTTAAATTTCTGTAACGATTATAAAGTAGAAGGAGTAAAATCCCACTTCAGCAAAAAGAAAAAAAAAAGTACCACAGTTCCACTCACCATCACAACCATCCCCCACCTCCCAGTAGCTTTCCCCAACTGTATAAAGAAAAGTAACTTTTAATGCACTGGCATTTTAAATTCCCCACATAGTCTTTTCTGAATGATAATATTCCTAATTCAAATACATAATGCTCAGTTTTTGCTTGCTGAGGAAGACTACTTTAAAAGAATTTACTCTACACTGTCCCTGTAAAATGGTTGTTCTTTTTAAAACAAGTCCACTCTGGAATCTCTCTTTTTGAACACTAATTTACATTACATCCAGTCTTCTAGAAAATGGTTAGAAATCTGAACATTTTAATGGCCTTTGTCCTCTTCGGCCAAATGATTGAGCCGTGTTAATGTGTGGCCCTAGAGCAGATGAGACCCGTTTGTCTTTTCTCTGGCTGTTGAAGTCAAAAGAAGATTCAGCTTGAATCAGCACAGTAAAGTAAGAGTCTGTCTTCCCAGAATATTTCCCCAAAAGTGAGTGCATCATCGGACACAATGAACCGGTGCTGAGGGCGGCAAGAGATTTGCAGTATCTTCCAAGATGAAAAATCCGGTAACATCAACACCATTCCTGTTGCAAGACAAGAGTAGCTGCTGTGGTCGCGAAGCAATTTCCAATACAGTGAGCTAAAGGTCAAACCCCTGTCACATACCTGTGGCTTTCTCCTCCTGCTTAGAGTAAGACTGAAACAGATTCAGCAAGAACTGGCCTTGTGTTTTCTCTAAGAAAGTAAATTCATACTACCATTCAAACCTTGAGCAAGAGTCTTTCTATGAAAAAGCCAATCCTTGCCCTTTGTTTCTTAAGAAATAGCCACAGAATGAAAACTAGGATATGCCAGGGAGCATATGTTCCCCAAACGTGCTGATGGCCTTGGGTGGGGAGGGATTGAGCACAGGTCCACCACGAAAGCTTCCTAAAAGAATCAGATGGTCTAACTGTATGTAACTCCCTGAACTCTATAAAAGTCAACCAGAAAACCGGCTGGTACTTAGGACATGGAGAAAACACCCAAGTAAAGAGAATAATAATATGCATTAATTTACACTGTTCATCTCTGCCAAAAACAGAGTACAAAGGAGTATCTCCTAACACCTGGTTTCTTTTGAGAAATTTTAGTCTCCCTTACCAAATTTTACTATCCTTGATGGCAAAATCTCGTTCAAGAAAAAAAACCTGAGATCCCCCAAATTTCTTCTCCTCTAAGAGGGTAAATGTTTTTTGTTTGGGTGAAGAGGTTTGTCCTCAGTGTCTACCCCGGAGGCATTCAACTCTGAGGACTGGCAGGCGGTCCGCGTGAATGACAGCGCAAGAGTGAGGGGTGATGTACAGTTAGGCGATGGCCCAGTTAGGAAGAGGTCAGTAGTGAAATTCATTATCAAATAGGTGATGGGCCAAAACAATCAAATAAAAAACAAGCCCCAAAGGAAAGGAACGGGTGATTTCACGCCTTTTAGAGCCCCGAGCTGTAGCGGGGAAACCACGGGTCTCCCTAAGATGCCGGACGGCTCATCCGAAGTTCAAACACCGACTCCTCACTACCGCTTTCTTTTCAAGACGTCATTCTCCCGCCTCCACACTCACTACCAAACAAACATAGAAATCTACTACTGTTCTCCCCAGGCACTCCATTTTCTTCCAATCTGAGAGCCATTTGTGTGTATAATTGAAAATTAGCAGTGCAGCTGTTTGAAGAGAGTAATTTATCACAGCGCATTGTTCGTGCCTGACACTTTAGACCTGGCTCTAACAAGCCAGTGGTTGCTGGGGGTTGAGCTACAGAAAGTGATTCGGCTGTAATGCTGCGTTTCCCCTGCTTTGTTGCTAATTGTAGCCTCTTTTTCTCCATTGAATTGGGAGTTGAGTAAAAGAGCTTGTTTGCTCTGTGCGGTGAGGCTGCCAGGGCCGCTTGGGCTATTATCACAAGATACTCTTGATCTTTTGAAAAGCAGGAAATAGAATTTTTCTCCAACAGGGAAAGTAATTTGCGATGCGTCCATTAGTTCTTCATTAAAGCAAGATTAAATTGCACGGCAAATCACATCTGTGTTTGGATGATTAAAGGGTGGCATTTTAGAGGCCAAAACTAATTACTAGTCAAAATGAATGGGAGTGAAAAAACAGTCATGTTTTTACATTAGATAGTGTGGCTTGTAATTAGATTCAAGCTAATTCCACTATTTCTTCTCTTTTAATGAGATGAGCCTGTCCTCATCTTTTTCTAGGCCATGCTAACAGCCCCAAATGTATAATTTTGATAATACTAAGAGTTTACTTTATTGAAATTTCTTTGCTACCTGCCACAAGTGATGGTTCTCTCCAGTGGATCTTCGTTAAATAGAAACACAAGCTACTCAGCAATATAGTTTACAACAAAAGTCATTCCTACAGGAAAAAGAGTAATTTTAAATGTGTATATGTAAAAATGTGTATTTTTAAATGTTACTGAAATTAGCCATCTCGAGAAATTGGTCCAAAACAAATCCTTCTCAGTTGGGCAACTAAAACAAGTTTCTTTAGCAATGAAGAGGAAAGAACAAGGTTTATATGCAGTAAAGTACTGAAGGGCTCCAAATTCATGGTGCATTTGGGTGTTGTTTTCTTTTTCCTGCCCTGCAATATAATTTTTCTTGTACCTCCTGTGTATTTTCACCTTGTCTTATTTATGATTCCCCCTCGGATCAGTTTTTATTTTTATTAAATACAAACACTAGAAATTAAAAACGTTGCACCAAGGAAAAGGAAAAGAGTCTAAGACTCTTTAAGCAACTATGATATTCCTCAAAAGTAGGTGAAATCTGCTCTCAGAAATTTGTTTCAGTTTTGGATGGTGGGAAAATGATAATCTCTGAAAAAAGCATAGACCACATTTAGGTGAGTCATGCAGTTACTGAAGGAAAAAAAATAAGTCAATGGCCATTTACTCTGACCTAGTGCTCTTGGGTATATTGCCTTGTCAGAAACACCTTAGGAAGACCAGAATCCATTTGGCTCTCTGAACTTGGTTTCTCAACAGCTTTAGTGGCCTCCATCAAGTAGGAGCCTGTGAAACAAGACAACACAAGGTTTCCCTTTCTGGCAATTAACTCAAACTTTGGCATCAAAATTCCCCAGTCTCTCAGGATTAAGGCATCATTCTAATAAAACTCATTGTAGTGAAGCCCCCATTGCATCTTCAGGCCGAAGACTGTACTTTCTTCCCCAGGGCACTTGCAGAGCCTATAATACCTTTTATGGCAATAGGATAATGAAGGACCAAAAGAAGAGGGAAAGAGAGAGAGAAAGGAAGAAAGACTTGGAGAAACAATCTTTGCAAATCAAATTTTCCTCAGTAATTCATGAAATGTGGGCACTTCTTCCTACGGTGACAAGAGACGAACAGCACAGAGCATGTAAAAACATGAGAGCATGTAGTTTACATGTGTGGGCAACATGGAGGTAAAAATAGGAACAGCATTCCTAAGACCTAGTAGTTGTAACAGCTACATGGGTTTTTATATTAACCAATTTGACCATTTTCTCATTTAGCCAGTCATTCCATTTTTGAGCTGATTTTTATTAGTTTAATTGCATTCCTTAACTTTTAATATAGCAACACTTCATACATGATGTTTCATAAGACAACACTAATTCCTATTCCTGTTCCTGTTTCATCCTAATCTTTTGCATCTTGTCACAAAAATGTCACAGTAGAACAGATGGGCATTCAAAAAGGCTTTCTGGTACAAAGCAGGAGACATACAATACAACAAATAGACACAGTCACAACAGGGCAGTGTGTATACAGGTTGTTCATGTGTGTGGTGCTTTGACTGCAGTGGAAATGAATATTTAGAGATGATTTCATTTGATACTAATTCAAGAAAATGGATAAAACCAAAGTTCATTATCCATGGTTTCACATAATCAAGTGGGTACTAACTGGTGCTCTTATTGGCCATCTCAGGAGAGGATTCAGTTTGAATTGGGAGCTAACAAATATTTCTCCTCTAACATCCAACTCCTAATAAAGTTATTTTTATAATATTTAAAAATAGTATTTCTCCTCTAGGAAGCAGGCGTCACCAGAAAGAAGTCTGTACTCAGTAACCTTCACTGAGGACCTACAGAGAGCATTAGGAAAATGTTTCTTACCTTCAAGGAGTTTTCAGAAAGGATCCTTGATGGAGATCAAAAAAAACAAAAGCAAACAAACCTAGTAAGTACTATACAGAGTGCTAAAAGATCTCTTATGGTTGAGACCCTTGAAAGATGTAAAAGGATAATATCAGTTGTCATTCTACAAATAGTCACTGAGGGTCTACTGTATGCCAGGTACTTATCCTATGCACTGGGGATACAAGAGTGCATAAGAAAGCTTCTGCTCTCGCGGATCCTATAAAACATAGAAACAGATAACAATAACTTCAAAATTCTTTAATAAGAATTAAGAGGCCTATTAAATGCAATATGCTAGAGGAATATCATGATGTTCATGAAGCATGACATATCCAGTTCATCATGGCATCCAATTCAGGTACAACAACATCATTATAAGTTGTGGCATGTGGCTTTGTTTTTATCACTGCTGCTCCCCTCAGCTCACTTGGGTGACAGGGACAATGCCTGAATTAATCATGAAGAGAGAAGGAGAGCGATTGTCCTTTTGATAGGTAGCAGCTGTTTGAGGGAAGGACCCATCGGTTGTCCAAAACACCCTGCTACTGGCTGCTAGTAACTCTTTCCTCAGGTACTAAAGGCAGATCTCCATTAAGGGCCAACCTGGAAATGGGCAGTAAATCAGATCTTAACTATATATATTTTTGAAAGACCTGGCAAGTTTCCCTGAGGTCAAACAACTTGATGCAGTGCCAGAATCCCTATTTGCCCCACTCTATAGAACTAGAGAGCTCCTTGCCAGTTTTCTGCAACTAATATTGGAAGCTACGGGATGGCTGGTGGGAAAACCCATCCTAAATCTTCTTGTACTGTGTTTTTCCCAACTATCTGCTTCCTAGAGGAGAAATATTATTTTTAAATATTATAAAAATAACTTTATTAGGAGTTGGATGTTATAGGAGAAATATTTGTTAGCTCCCAAGTACCATTCAAGATTCTGAAGCCCATTTGGATGTGATTATTTTCCAATTATTGGCTTAATCAGAACCATGAGCACAAATAACTGCTCTGTGTATCCTCAGAGAACAAAAGGACATAAGCCTTAAATTGTGACATAAGTAATTTGTTTTAGAAATATTTTTTAATCAAGTTATTACAATACCTGGCTGAGGGGGGCAGAATTCAGTGAATGCTGTGGAAACTCTGTGTCCCTCAGCTTGAACCCAGGGTTGTTTGACTAGACACAAAGCCAACAGACTAGGATAAAGACTTCGGAATCAAATACTAAAATTATTTCCTTTTTTACAAAAAATAAATACTAAAATTATATGAAGACACCTATTAATCTCCAAGGGAGTGGAGGAAGAAAAAATAAAAGGAAATGACAAATACCTGGGCAAGTGCTAGCGTTTTCCTGCACAAACTACTCTTGGAGAAATAAGTCACCGCTAAAACTATTGGCATGTCTAAGAAGAAAGATCTTAGCAAGGCTTTCCAAGGCCTACCTGCCCAGAAACAGGAAGGACAGGCAGAGAGAGGGAGGTTTAAATGTGTGGAATTCCTTTTATAAGGTAATAGAAGCTAAGATGCCCCTATAATTTTATGCCCAGCCACCCTAACACCAGTTACACTATCCTATGCACAAATAAAGTGATGACACCATTTTTAGCAAAAATTATTTACATACACAACCAAATAAGTTTAAGGGTGTGTGTGTGTGTGTGTGTATGTATGTGTGTGTCTGTAGTGTGTGTGTGTGTATAGAGAGAGAATGTATGTGTGTGCGTCTCTGTATATAGGGTTATATAGGATTAAGGACATGTATTTGTATTTATATATATGTATCAAACTATGCACACTGGTTATTTTAACAGTATGGGGAAGGGGAGCAAATATGGAAGACTTTTTAGTCTTTTTATTTTTGTTTTTGTTTTTTCATCTTTGGTTTCATATGAATAGCTTGCAGTGACTATGCTTTACTTTTTTTAAGAGCAGAAGGGGAGGAATTTGCCTCTAACACTGAAGTGAAGGACTGGAGAGTATCCTGTGCTCCCAGGCTTTGGTGGGGATACAATGGTGAACAGTCTGCTGCCAGGTCACTTTCTCATGCTCTAGGGAAAGCTCCCAGAAAGCCAAATGCTCTTGCCCTATAAAGGCCCCCCTTCAGAACGAGGCCTTCTGCGGGTCCTAACCCCAGGTTAGTCTGGGAATAGACCTGGCATGAGCGTGGGACAGGGACTCAACTGCTTGTAGGAGCAAAACTGCCCGAGGGCACTGCAGAGCCGCTCAGATTCTTGCCAGAGGAATAACTCAACCCGCCAAAATCTATCCTGACCTTTTCTTGAAAAATGGCCTGGAGTTAGCAATATTCATCGTCTCAAAATAACTTTTAAAGTGCTTGCATAACAGAAAAATCCAAGTGTGCACAGAGAAAAACATTTTAAGGGAGAGATGACACAGAGCTGGCTTAACCATGTGTAAGTTGGTTCAAGAGAGAATTCCAATTTTATTTCTTATATATTTCATACACATTCAAAGAAGAGCCAGAAGCACATAACACAGACTACAGATTCTTCATCATTGTCACATATAGTGAGAAATACATGGTGGGTTAGCATCACAGCACATGATGTGGCACGTGGGCTTGTCACTCCCTTGATCTCTAATTCTCACAATTCTTTGTTTAGCAGTTGAGGAAACTGAGTCCAGAGAAGGAAAGTTAACCTTTTTGAGTCATATAGTTCAACTGGTTTTAAAACCCACATCCATCAAACACAAAATCCCACACACATTCTCCATGACACACAATTTCCCCCAAAAGAAGCTTCTGTTTTATGTAAATAAAGTAATCATGGTGATGATGATGCAATTAAATGTAGCTTTGGTTATTGTTTACAGCAAAACTAAGTAACTTACATGATAGCTGACTGATTTGTCCTCTTCGCAGCGGAGCAGATCTCACCAACTCTGATGCAAGACTGTGCATGGAGACTGAAAAATAATGCTCAGCCTCCTTACCAAAAAAGTGTGAGGCAAAAAAGTGCAGCAAGTTATTTTTCAAAGGAATAAAACTGTATTTCCGCCATCTAGAAATGAGCACTCTTTACATTTTGATTTATTTTCTTCTTGCCTTTAAAAAATGTATATGTTTTATTTATTCAAAACTAGGTTTATACTGTACTGAGTTTTGTCCTTGCTTCAAAATGTTAAAATGATAGCACAGACAAAAATAATGAGAGTGACCTAGCCATCCTTCAACAAATGGTGGTATGGCAAGGAATCTTTAGTAGCTATGTAAAATAATGAACCAGATCCACATGAACCAATTTGGGAAGCTGCCTAGGATGTACAATAAAGTAAAAAAAGCAAAATGCAGAACAATATGGAATGGTTGACTCCACTAAAACCAAAAAAGAAACTGCACCTATGTGGCTACATGTATGCATGTATAAGTTATAGTATCCTCACCTCATATTCGTTTGTAGAAGCATCGGAAAAAGACTAAAACAGTGGCTGTCTCCAGGGTGGAAGAAGAGGGGATAGGGGACCACTTTCACTATTTTACACACTCATTTATGTTATTTAAGTCTTTACAGTAAGAATGTGTATTATGGCTGAATATATTTATCCCCCCTCCACCAATAGATACATCTATTAGAGCCCTAATCCCCATGTGGCTGTAGTTGGAGTAAGGTAGTAATTAAGATTAAATGAGGTGATAGGGTGGGCCCTGATCAAATAGGATTAGTGTCCTTATGCAAGAGACACCAGAGAGCCCTCTCCTCCCATCAACCTTCCTGTCTCTCAGGAGTAGTCATATGCTGTCTCAGGCCGAGGGCAGGCTGAAGTTCAGAGCCCTTGGGAATGAAGCTTAACCAAAGTTTGGTTAACAAGTGTTTTGTTCTGATTGATCGGGGGTGAAAGTAGTTTAACTGATAAGACAAAAAAAAAAGGTAATTTCGAGGGTCTGTGTCTGACTTTGTTACATTTAAACAAGGAGCCATCTATGAGTCTTAAGTCATTTTCCAGAACACAAAGGGCAAGGAGAATTCTTTTTTTTAAATATAATTTATTTTGGTATCATTAATCTACAATTACATGTGCAATATTATGGTTACTAAACTACCCCTTCATCAGGTCCCCCCCACCAACCCCATTACAGTCACTGTCCATCAGCGTAGTGAGATGCCACAGAATCACTACTTGTCTTCTCTGAGTTGTACAGCCCTCCCCATGCCCCCCCTACATTACGTCTGCTAATCGTAATGCCCCTGTTTTCCAGTATCAGGGGGCTCAAGTAAACTTCAACCAGTGAGGTTCAAAATAGCTATTATTCCACTTCTTGAGAAGTTACTGGGTACCTTTAGTATTATATGCTGGGCATAGTACATAAATATTTTCATACCCTTCATGACATTCATTTTATTTCATAACTACCTTCTGAAGCTACTGTCCCCATTTTCACAAATAGGAGCCAGGCTCATGAAAGATAACATGCTCAAGGTCACAAGACTAGGAAGTAGATACAGCAGGCACTCAGACCCGGATGTCTGTGACTCACCCAGTTCCTTACGCCCCAGTGCCTTCATTACGTTGCAGGGAAAGGAAGGCTGGTACATGGGAAGTCAGTAGGTTCCTCAGTGATCTTTAAGGAGAGGGTGGATTTAAAGAACCAACTTCTTTGGAGTTTATACAGTCTAAGTGGAAGGTGACTGGAAGAAATGGAACTTTATGTGGTAGAAAGAATACAGATCTCCATATCAAATTCCCTGACTCTGAGTCCTCGCTGCATCATTTCCTTAATAAAACATTTTACATAAGTCACTTAATTTAGTTGAGTCTCAGTTTCTCCACCTTTGTTAAATACAGATAATAACAGCATCTTCCTCACAGGATCATTTCAAGTTTTCTCTGATTTGATCATTATATCAAATGCCTTGTGAATTATAAAGAATCAATACAAAGTTAGCTAGTTAATCTTCATTGTCCTTCTTAATATTATCAGCCAGCCAAATTTAAGACTACTATTAAGAAGATAGGACTCATCCAAGCTGGCTAGAACCTTCTACTGCATTGTTCACATGTTTAGTTTAAGCTGTTACTTACTTCTACAGACAAATATGTAGAACAGTTCTAAGAGGGGAATGATCCAGTGCTAATAATTTAAACCTGGCAGGGTCACCTGGGATTGTGGTGCTTCATATGCAGAGGATATATCAAACAATTAGATGAAAAGAAACAGGGAAACTCACAGAGCACTTGACCAATAACACTGTGTATAAAAGCTAGGAGTGCTTTACTGAGATAGTGAAAAGATACACTTGCATTCATAATATAGCAATGCACTCAATCCTCATTATACAGTGCTGCCTACAAATACTGTTTGAGTTTATTCTAACTCTTTCCATTATAATAAAATCCCACTTTTGAGGACTTATAATTCAGCCAAAATAATTTGCTACAGGAGTGTTTCAAAAGACCTTTTTTTATAACCCTTTGAATAAAACCCCAACATCAAATTCTAAACAACAAAGACCCTACCACTTCTAAAGTAGTTGTTCTTGGATGAGTGTTAGAATTTTGGTCACATGGGCTTTATTTCTATTAGATGAAATTCTTCCAGATCACATCAGACTTTACTTAATAGGCACTAATAGGGAAACAGAAGGCTTCCGAACAGTTTTCTTTGGTATACTTATTAAGACAATGAACAGAAAAAAGCATTTGAATATAAAGAAAAAAATTAATATGTATTTGTTAAGAAGCCACTTAGTCCAGACCTGATAACTTAGATTTACAAAACAAAAGATTTTACTTTGACAACTATAGTAAAAACCATATGCCTAAATTTTCAAGATACTAAGGGAATAATGGGAATACTGTGGTTGAAAACTCACTTAATCAGGATTTCCAAACTTTGTTCCTAGGAACACCAGATGTTAATAGGTGGTCTCCCCTGAGACAAATTAATAAAACAACATGATTTCAGTGTATTATATACATTTGTAATATTCTACAAAAAGATAAGCCATTCTTGGAAAGTCACAAAGCATCTTAAGCATATTAAAAACTCTGAAAAATATTTTAAATCTGTTTAATACATTTAATTTGACATTGCCCACATTTATTTTTGCCCCATGGCTCCCTTTTCACAAGCAACCACTGTTAATCACAAAGGAAACATTAAGAATCAGTGGTTTAATTCATAGAGCATAATTTCTCTTCCTAGGGCACGAATATCTTGTTAAAAATACAGATTCCAGGGCTCCCACCTAGACCCACTGACTAACTGTAGAGTTCAGGTCACATGCTGTACATGGACACTATTCCTGTCTGCTGTCCACCTAACCACATCCCTAAGATTAGTATGCACACTAAAGCTTGACAGCCTCTGTGATGATGTCCAATAGAATATCCTAACAATGTAAAATTGGTAGGTTGTGCCTCTGGGTACCATAGATACATTTTTTAGGGATGAAATATCTTTTATTCAGAGTAAGTCTCCTATGGAAGACGTGATTGGATGGGCAAAGCAGTCAAATTAGTGTGAGTAAAAAGGCACCTGAATAAGGTGGCTCTACAATAAGATAGAAAGCCTCTTATTGAAAATCTCCTGTTGTCAACCACAGTATCCAAAATTCCAGTATTAGAAATTCTAATATTCTTGGAAATAGAAATTGACAACAATTTTTTTCAAAAGCAATTTAACATTAGATGTCAAGACCTTTAA
Organism: Smutsia gigantea; assembly: GCA_032199065.1. NCBI lineage: Eukaryota > Metazoa > Chordata > Mammalia > Pholidota > Manidae > Smutsia > Smutsia gigantea. The sequence continues at coordinate 158,563 of JAVSCE010014067.1, read as the reverse complement.
AAAAAAAGTGAATGCCCTTTAACGCAGGGATTACACTTCTGAGAAAAAAAATTACATTCAGAAAAATAAACTTGTACAAAGATGTTCATTACAAAACTTATAATAAGAAAATACTGGAAACAACCAAAACCTCTGACAGTGTTTAAATAAGTTCATGTATACTCATATAAAGTTACATTAGCTGTTTAAACCAAAGATTGTAGTAACATGGAAAATATATTACCATCAATAAATTAACTGGGCTTAACTCACCTATTAAAAGAAAAACACTTTCTATTTGACTCACAAGCAGTACCCAGCTATATGTTGTATACAGATGACACACCTAAGAAAAAGTGATTCAGAATGATTAAAATAAAAGGATGAATAAATGTATCAGACAAATGGAAATAACAAGAAAACTGTAACAGCTGCCTTGACACCATAATTCAAACGCAAAAAACATTAACATGACAAAGAAGATAATGTTTATATCCACTGTGTATTTTACACTTACAATTCTAGACTTTCATAATTCTAAAAACCAAAATCCACAAGAACATATGTTATGAATTTCTTTTTTAATTAATTAATTTTTTTATTTTTGTATCATTAATGTACAGTCACTTGAACATTATGGTTACTAGACCCCTATTATCAAGTCCCCCCCACATACCCCATTACAGTCACTGTCCATCAGCGTAGTAAGATGCTATAGAATCATTACCTGTCTTCTCTATAAACACTGTCTTTCCCGTGTCAGCCCCCCCCCCGGTACATTATGTGTGCTAATCACAATGTGCTTTTCCCCTCTTATCCCTCCCTTCCCAACCATCCTCCCCAGCCCCTTTCCCTTTGGTAACTGTTAGTCCATTCTTGGGTTCTGTGAGTCTGCTGCTGTTTTGTTCCTTCAGTTTTTTCTTTGTTCTTATACTCCACAGATGAGTGAAATCATTTGATGCTTGTCTTTCTCCGCCTGGCTTATTTCACTGAGCATAATACCCTCTAGCTCCATCCATGTTGTTGCAAATGGTAGGATTTGTTTTCTTCTTATGGCTGAATAATATCCCATTGTGTATATGTACCACATCTTTATCCATTCATCTACTGATGGACACTTAGGTGGCTTCCATTTCTTGGCTGTTGTAAATAGTGCTGCGATAAACACAGGGGTACATACATCTTTTTCAAACTGTACTTCTGCATTCTTAGGGTAAATTCCTAGGAGTGGAATTCCTGGATCAAATGGTATTTCTATTTTGAGTTTTTTGGGAAACCTCCATACTGCTTTCCACAATGGTGGAACTAATTTGCATTCCCACCAGCAGTGTAGGAGGGTTCCCCTTTCTCCACTTCCTCGCCAACATTTGTTGTTGTTTGTCTTTTGGATGTTGGCCATCCTAACTGGTATGAGGTGATATCTCATTGTGGTTTTAATTTGCATTTCTCTGATGACTGGTGATGTGGAGCATCTTTTCATGTGCCTGTTGGCCATCTGAATTTCTTCTTTGGAGAAGTGTCTGTTCAGCTCCTCTGCCCATTTATTAATTGGCTTATTTGCTCTTTCTTTGTTGAGGTGCATGAGTTCTTTATATATTTTGGATGTCAACCCCTTATCGGATATGTCATTTATGAATATATTCTCCGATACTGTACGATGTCTTTTTGTTCTACTGATGGTGTCCTTTGCTATACAGAAGCTTTTCAGCTTGATATACTCCCACTTGTTCATTTTTGCTTTTGTTTCCCTTGCTCGGGGAGATATGTTCATGAAGAAGTTACTCATGTTTATGTCCAAGACATTTTTGCCTATGTTTTTTTCTAAGATTTTTATGGTTTTATGACTTACATTCAGGTCTTTGATCCATTTTGAGTTTACTTTTGTGTATGGGGTTAGACAGTAATCCAATTTCATTCTCTTACATGTAGCTGTCCAGTTTTGCCAACACCAGCTGTTGAAGAGGCTGTCATTTCCCCATTGTATATCAATGGCTCCTTTATCGTATATTAATTGACCATATATGCTTGGGTTTTATCTGGGCTCTCTATTCTGTTCCACTGGTCTATTGGCCTGTTCTTGTGCCAGTACCAAATTGTCTTGATTACTATGGCTTTGTAGTAGAGCCTGAAGTCAGGGAGCACAATTCCCCCCACTCTATAATTCGTTCTCAGGATAGCTTTGGCTGTTCAGGGTCTTTTGTCATTCCATATGAATTTCAGAACTATTTGCTCTAGTTCATTGAAGAATGCTGTAGGTATTTTGATAGGGATTCCTTGAATCTGTAGATTGCTTTAGTCAGGATGCCCATTTTGACGATATTAATTCTTCCTAGCCAAAAGCATGGGATGAATTTCCACGTATTAGTGTCCTCTTTAATTTCTCTTAAGAGTGTCTTGTAGTTTTCAGGGTATAGGTCTTTCACTTGCTTGGTTAGGTTTATTCCTAGGTATTTTATTCTTTTTGATGCAATTGTGAATGGAATTGTTTCCTGATTTCTTTTTCTCCTAGTTCACCATTAGTTTATAGGAATACAACAAATTTCTGTGTATTAATTTTGTATCCCGCAACTTTGCTGAATTCAGATATTAGTTCTAGCAGTTTTTGAGTGGATTTTTTAGGGTTTTTGTGAACAATATCATGTCACCTGCAAACAGGGACAGTTTGACTTCTTCCTTGCCAATCTGGATGCCTTTTATTTTTTTGTGTTGTCTGATTGCATGGCTAGGACCTCCAGAACTATTTTGAATAAAAGTGGGGAGAATGGGCATCCTTGTCTTTTTCCCAATCTTAGAGGAAAAGCTTTCAGCTTCTCACTGTTAAGTATAATGTTGGCTGTGGGTTTGTCATATATAGCCTCTATTATGTTCAGGTACTTGCCCTCTGTACCCATTTTGTTGAGAGTTTTTATCATGAATGAATGTTGAATTTTGTCAAATGTTTTTTCAGCATCTATGGAGATGATTATGTGGTTTATGTCCTTCTTTTCGTTGATGTAGTGGATGATGTTGATAGATTTGCGAACATTGTACCATCATTGCATCCCTGGCATGAATGCCACTTGATCATGATGGATGATCTTTTTGATGTATTTGTGAATTCAGTTTGCTAATATTTTGTTGAGTATTTGTGCATCTATGTTCATCAGTGATATTGGTCTGTAATTTTCTTTTTTTGTGGTGTCTTTGCCTTGTTTTGGTACTGTAGTGATGTTAATCTCATAGAATGAATTTGGGAGTATTTCCTCCTCTTCTACTTTTTGGAAAACTTTAAGGAGGATGGGTGTTACGTCTTCACTAAATGTTTAATAAAATTTATCAGTGAAACTATCTGGTCCAGAGGTTTTGTTCTTAGGTAGTTTTTTGATTACCACTTCAATTTCTTTGCTGGTAATTGGTCTATTCAGATTTTCTCTTTCTTCCTGGATCAGCCTTGGAAGGTTGTATTTTTCTAGAAAGCTGTGCATTTCTTCTAGGTTATCCAATTTGTTACCATACAATTTTTCATAGTATTCTCTCATAATTCTTTGTATTTCTGTGGTGTCCATAGTGATTTCTCCTTTCTCATTTCTGATTCTGTTTATGTGTGTAGACTCTCTTTTTTTCTTGATAAGTCTCGCTAGGGGTTTATCTATTTTGTTTATTTTCTCGAAGAACCAGCTCCTGCTTTCATTGATTCTTTCTATTGTTTTATTCTTCTCAATTTTATTTATTTCTGCTTTAATCTTTATTATGTCCCTCCTTCTACTGACTTTGGGCCTCATTTATTCTTCCTTTTCTAGTTTCATTAATTGTGAGTTTAGACTGTTCATTTGGGATTCTTCTTCTTTCCTGAGGTAGGCCTGTATTGCAGTATATTTCCCTCTTAGCATGGCCTTCGCTGTGTCCCACAGATTTTGTGGTGTTGCATTATTGTTATCATTTGTCTCCATATATTGCTTTATCTCTGTTTTTACTTGGTGATTGATCCATTGATTATGTAGGAGCCTCCATGCGTTCGTGGGCTTTTTCGTTTTCTTTGTGTAATTTATTTCTAGTTTCATACCTTTGTGATCTGAGAAGCTGGTTGGTACAATTTCAATGTTTTTTAATTTACTGATGTTCTTTTTGTGGCCTAGTATATGATCTATTCTTGAAGTTCTATGTGATGTGCACTTGAGAAGAATGTGTATCCTGTTGCTTTTTGATGGAGTGTTCTGTAGATGTCAGTTAGGTCCATCTGTTCTAATATGCTGTTCAGTGTCTCTGTCTCTTTACTTATTTTCTGTCTGGTTAATCTGTCCTTTGGAGTGAGTGGTGTGTTGAAATATCCTAAAATGAATGCATTGCATTCTATTTCCCCCTTTAATTCTGTTAGTATTTGTTCATATAGGAAGGTGATCCCGTGTTGGGGGCATAGATATTTATAATAGTCATATCGTCTTGTTGGACTGACCCTTTTATCATTATGTAATGTCCTTCTTTGTCTCTTGTGACTTTCTTTGTTTTGAAGTCTATTTTGTCTGACACAAGTACTGCAACTCCTGGTTTTTTCTCCCTATTAGTTGCATGAAATATCTTTTTCCATCCCTTTACTTTCAGTCTGTGTATGTCTTTGGGTTTGAAGTGAGTCTCTTGTAGGCAGCAAATAGATGGGTCTTGTTTATTCATCCATTCAGTAACTCTATGTCTTTTGATTGGTGCATTCAGACCATTTACATTTAGGGTGATTATAGATAGGTATGTACTTTTTGCCATTGCAGGCTTTAGATTCGTGGTTACCAAAGGATGAAGGGTAATTTCCTTACTATGTAACAGTCTATTTAAGTCACTTCATATGCTATTACAAACACAACCTAAAGGTTCTTTTCTTTTTCCTTTTTTTCCTCCTTTTTCTTCCTCCTCCATTCTTTAAATGTTATGAATCATATTCTGTACTCTTTGTCTATCCCTTGGGTGACATCTATTTAGCCTTAGGAATACTTCAATCTATAGGAGTCCCTCCAAATTGCACTGTAGAGGTTGTTTGTGGAATGTAAATTCTCTCAGCTTTTACTCTCTGAAAATTGTTTAATCCCTCCTTCAAATTTAAATGATAACCTTGCTGGGTAGAGTATTCTTGGTTCAAGGCCCTTCTGCTTCATTGCTTTTAATATATCATGCCACTCTCTTCTGGCCAATAAGGTTTCTATTGAGAAGTCTGATCATAGCCTGATGGATTTTCCTTTGTATGTGATCTTTTTTTCTCTCTCTAGCTGCTTTTCAAAGTCTGCATTTATCCTTGATATTTGCCATTTTAATTATTATATGTCTTGATGTTGTCTTCCTTGGGTCCCTTGTGTTGGGAGATCCATGCACATCCATGGCTTGAGAGACTATCTCCTTCCCCACTTTGTGGAAGTTTTCAGCAATTACCTCCTCAATAACACTTTCTATCCCTTTTTCTCTCTCCTCTTCTTCTGGTACCCCTATTGTGGGAATATTGTTCCATTTGGATTGGTCACACAGTTCTCTCAATATTCTTTCATTCTTAGAGATCCTTTTTTCTTTCTGTGCCTCCATTTCTTTGTATTCTTCTATAATTTCTACTCCATTTACCATCTCTTCTACTACATCTAATCTGCTTTTAAATCCCTCCATTGTATGTTTCATTTCAGATATGGAATTTCTTAATGATTGAATCTCCAACTTAAATTCATTCCTAAGGTCTTGAATATTTTTCTGTACCTCCATAAGCATGTTTATCATTTTTATTTTGAACTCTCTTTCAGGAAGATTGGTGAGTTCAGTTTCATTTGGCCTTTTTTCTGTGGTTTGTGAGATTTGGGGTTGAACCGTGTTCTTTTGATATTTCATATTTCTGTGTGGTGCCCACTCGTGGGCAGAAACTCCAGTCTCTGGAGCTGCTCAGTCCCTAGAGGGAGGTTGAGTATCAAAGGGGAGCGGAGCTGGTGCCTCAGGGGAGAAACGATCTATTTGCTGATTCCCGTCTGCGGTGCCTGCCTCCAGTGTCAGAGCCAGTGGGCCAAGCACACATGTGTAAGCCTCTGTGCTTTGAGTCTCTAGCTGTTATGGGCAGGGCCTCCCTCTGGCTGACCTGACACCAGCATAGCGACTGTCAGTTTACAAACTGGTGCCAGCAGGCTAGGAGGAAGGTGCAGCAGGCTGCATGTCACAGTGGGGGTCCTCGGACCTGAGTAGACAGCCAGGGAGGTGGAGCACGTGAAGCTCCTCCACGTTCTCATCCTGATGGGCAGAGTGAGCCCAGACGACCTTGTCCAGCTCTCCCTTCTCCTGTGCAGCAAGCTCTGTGTAAACCACACCCCTTCAGCAGCCCTCTCTCTGCTAGGAAGCCTCTCAGACTGCCCACCCCTCCTCTGACACAGAACAGCCAGATGTGGACCCCCTTTCCACGGCCGGAATGTCAGTCTCCCAAGCACTCAGCCCATCCAAGCTCCCCAACATCCAGAGCCCCACACAATATAGGGTTCCACTCACAAAGCAGATCTCCAGTGCTAGGTGCTCAGCAGTCCCAAGCTTCCACTCCCTCCCTGCTCTGTTTCTCTTCCTCCTGCCCGTGAGCTGGGGTGGGGGAAGGGCCTGTTTCCCGCCGGATTAAGGCTTTCGTCCATTACAATGTTTCTTGAGGTCTGCTCTGTGAGGTCTGTATGCAGTCTGGTTCAGCCTTCTTTCTTGTTGCTGTTTTAGGGTTAGTTGTATTAATTAACTATATTTTTGTACTATTTGTGGTTTTGGGAGGAGTTCTCCAGGTCACCGCTCACGCCGCCATCTTGAATCTGTATGTTATGAATTTATATCCACCAAATAATTTAGCAATTCCTTTTATAATAAAGCTACATAGATGTAAGAAGACATAGACTGAACTACACCAATAATAGGAGACTAACACACCATTTTAAGTATAACACAGATAAAGTACTGTCCCATAAGTAAGGATATAGACCAAAACAACATAGTTTATAAGTTTGTTCTTATAGCTACATATCAGATTTTGCACCCTGACTAGAGAGAACACAACTTGTCAATATTCATAGAACATTACAAAAATTAATCATATATTAGGACACAAAGAAAACAGTACATTTCATGAAGGAGAAATATTAAAAACAACATTCTTTTGATCACAAACCAATAAAATTAGAAATTACATAAAAATTAAAAAGTAGAAAGACCCCTCCACCTGGAATTTTAAAAAGAAACAGCTGTTAACTCTTAAGTGAAAGAGAAAATACAATTAGAAATTACCAAATGTTTAAAAAATAATGGAAATGGGAGTGCTACATTGCAGAATCTATAAGATACATTTACAAGTGACCAGAGAAAAATGCATAGCATTAAAGATTTCTATCAATAAAATGAAAGAATGAAAGTAAGTGAATTATATTCCCAACTCACAAAATGAGGGAGACGAAAACACAAAGTAAACCAAAAGAAATCACAAGCAAGAAAATAAGGATGACAAGCAAAAATCAAAGAGAAGAGGAAAATAGCAGAACTAAGTAATACATCAAAATTGTGTTTTTTGGAGAAAAATTACCAAAACAGACAAACTGCTGGTTATTTTGGTCAAGAAAAGAGAAAAGGAAAGTATAAATATACAAAATAAGAAATTTAAGGAAAAAATAACTATTGAAATAAAACAATTTTTTTACTCCTAGCATGTTAATTTGTAGATCTATAGGCAAATAGATTTGAAAACCCAGAAAAATAATTTCTAGAGAAGTAAAGATAACCGAAATTGACCCCATTAGAGGCAGAAAGCTTAAAAAGAACAACTTCTATAGAAGAAGTAGAGAAAGTTATCAAGAAATTACACAACCGAAAACCAAATTGTATGAGAGGATATTTCTACCAAACCTTCAAATGCCAGGTAGTACTAACAATCCATATATTGTTCCAGAGCACTTAAAACTAAGTAAAGCTACCTAATTTCTTTAAAGAAGTAAGTAGAACATCAATAAATACATCTACGAACAGTACAAAAAATGAGAACTACAGACCAGCATCATTTATAAATATCAATGCAAAAATACTAAATGAAGTGTTAGCCAATAGAATCCAAAAACACAGGAAGAAAATGAAACTCTATGATCAAATAGGATTTATTCCAGAAATGCAAGGTGTATCACATGTCATGAAATCGATTAACCCAATTAACCACATTAATACATCAGACGAAAAATGTATTTGTTTATCTTCATAAGTGCTGAAGAAAATCTTTGTCAAAATTCAATACTTATTTCTGGCAACAAAAGTTATTATTGAGAATAAAAATTAATATTTTATTAACTACCTAAAATATAAATACCTTAGCCTTAAAGCATTTTACTTAATGCGGAAACACTTGAGGCATTTCCATTGTGATCAGAAAAAGGCAAGAATGCCAAATATCTCCATAACTAAAAAACTTTGTACTAGAAGTATTAGCCAATGAAAAAGATAAGGGGAATCAATTGGAGGTATAAGAACTGTTAAAGAACAAGTAAAACTATTTCTATGATATGATAGTATACATAAAAATCCCTAGAAATTCAAAAATAAAACTAACTCAAACAATAAAATAATTCAGTAAGCTATGAAATTAACATACAATATTCAATAGTCATATACAGAAATAATAACCAGTTAGAGAACATAATGGTAGAGAAAACCCCAGTAACAATACCAACAAAGAAAACTAAATGCTTAGGAATTAACTTGACAAGAAATGTGCAAAACCTATGTGAGGAAAACCTTAAATCAATCCTGAAAGATGCAAAAGTAGACAAAAACAAATGAAAAGACATCTCATCTCCCATTCTTGGATACCACAACTAAACATCATAAAGCTGTGAGTTCTCCCAAAGTGAATTTATTAATTTCATGAAATCCTATCAAATATACCAATAAGTTTGAAAGAATATCTATGAATAAAATATGGCCCTCAGTTAATAATAATGTATTAAGCTCATTAATATATGACACAGATACCATACTGTTGTAAGATGTTAATAATAAAGGAAACCAGGTATGAAATGTATTGGAAATTCCTTGTATTGTCTTCACAACTTTTCTGTATATCTAAAACTATTCAAAATCTAAAAATTGTTTTTTAAAAGCTCATATGGAAAAACAAAGATGCAAAAGTAGCCAGGAAAACTGTAAAAAAAAAAATCTGTGAAGAATTCTAGTCCTATGTGACATTAAACATACAATAGAGCCTCTATAATTAAAACAACATGGTACTGTTTTATGCACAGCATGGTGCATTAATAGACTAATGGACCAATGAAACTGAATAGAAAGACCATAAATTGGCCCAAATACATGTAGAAATTTAATATATGATATAAGTGTCATCTAAGATCACTGAAGCAAAGACTTAATAAAAAAAGTGGTGGGTCAACTGGTTAACCATTTGAAAAAAAACTGAAATTAGTTAACAGATTTCATATCATATACAAGGATAAACTCCATGGATTAAGAATTACAAATAATTTTGGTAAAATTTTACAGGACTAGAAGAAATCATGAGTGAATTCCTCTTCAAATCTGATCTCTGAAAGAGACTTCCTAACTATGACTCAAATCCAGTAGCAATTTTTAAAGTTGATAAATTTGAGTACAGTTTTTAAAATAAACTTTTTTTCATGTCAAGAAACACCATTAACAACATCAAAAGACAACTGACAAACTGGGAAAAATATTTGCAACATTATTGCAACAGAGATATCCCTAATATAAAACAGAATTTTTTAAAATGGAGGGTAATATCCAGAATACATAAGAACACTTATAACTCAAGAATAATAACTTATTAACTCAAGCAACCTTATTTTGAAAAACATTTGGACAACAGCTCACCAAAAACGATATACAGAGGGCAAATAAGCACATAGCAAGATGGTTGACACCATTAGTCATTAGAGAAACGCAAATTAAAACAATGAGATACCCCTACACATAGACTAGAATGCCTGAAATTCCCAAGACTCACAATTTCAAGTCATGACAAGAAGGTGGAGCCAATGGAAATCTCAGACATTAATGGTGGAAATGCAAAATGATACAGACCATCTGGAAATAGTTTAGCAGTACCTATAAAGTTACTTGGTGAGTAGAATTCCATTGTATGGATTGATACACCACAATTTGTTTATTCATTTATGCCATTCAAAAATGAACTATACTCAGGGAAATGCAAATTAAAACCACAAGGAGGTATCACCTCACACCAGTAAGGATGGCCAGCATCGAAAAGACTGAGAACAACAAATGCTGGTGAGGATGTGGAGAAAGGGGAACCCTCCTACACTGCTGGTGGGAATGTAAGCTAGTTCAACCATTGTGGAAAGCAATATGGAGGTTCCACAAAAAACTAAAAATAGAAATAACATTTGACCCTGGAATCCCACTCCTTGGAATTTACCCAAAGAATACAACTTCTCAGATTCAAAAAGACATATGCACCCCCATGTTTATCACAGCACTATTTACAGTAGTCAAGAAATGGAAGCAACCTAAGTGTCCATCACTAGATGAATGGATAAAGAAGATGTGGTACATATACACAATGGAGTACTATTCAGCCATAAGAAAGAAACAAATCCTACCCTTTGCAACAATATGGGTGGAGCTGGAGGATATTATGCTCAGTGAAATAAGCCATGGGGAGAAAGACAAGTGCCAAATGATTTCCCTCATTTGTGGAGTACAACACGAAGCAAAACTGAAGGAACAAAATACCAGCAGACTCACAGACTCCAAGAAGGGACTAGTGGTTACCAAAGGGGAGGGGTGTGGGACGGTAGGTGGGGAGGGAGGGAGAAGGGGATTTAGAGGTATTATGTTTAGTACACATGGTGTGGGGGATCACAGGGAAAACAGTGTAGCACAGAGACGGCAAAAACTGAATCTGTGGCATCTGACTACACTGATGGACAATGACTGCATTGGGGTATGGGTGGAGACTTGATAATATGAGTAAATGTAATAACCACATTGTGTTTTCATGTGAAACCTTCATAAGAGTGTATATCAATAATACCTTAATTAAAAAACTGAACCATACTTACTATATGATCGAGCAATCTCATTCTTTTTTTTTACAGAGACATGATTAAAATTTTTATTCTTTACAATTTCCAACATTCCCAATGTTTGGATATTTCAATAATATGCAGAAGTTTTGAATTTATAATGTTCAACAAATGTGAAATATTAATAGAATCTTTAAAGATATGATTAACTCTCACTAGAATGTGATTACTTAGCAAAAGGGGTAAAAGTAAAAGGAATCCACACTTGCCAAGATTATTTTGTTAATGGCATCAGGAATGCTTTCTGAAACTATTTTAATAATATACACAGGATGATAAGCATATTGCAGTAGTACCTGACACCTATAGATGCATATCTGTTTACATGCACTGGCATGTAAATATTAACATGGTGTGATATAGAACTGGAGCAGAGTTCTCAACTTAAATTGAAAGTGCTTATTTAATCAATTCAGTACAGAAAGTTTATTACACAGAAACAACACCTATGTATAATTCCAATTTTAAAAATATTCATTTTTTAGTGTGCCAATAAAATATTTTTAATTTGTATGCTTCCTTATTTTCATAGTATCCCTTTCTTTTATTCTTTTTCATAAAAATGTCATGAGACACTGAAACAATGATAAGGAAATCCAACATAAGGTTCTGCTGGGCTATAGGTTTCTAAAACTTTACATTTATGATTGTCTATGTATTTCTTGTTGTTTTTTAATTAAGGTATCACTGATATACACTCTTATGAAGGTTTCACATGAACAACATTGTGGTTTCAACATTCACCCATATTATCAAGTACCCCCCACCCCACTGCAGTCACTGTCCATCAGCATAATAAGATGCCACAGAGTCACTACTTGTCTTCTCTGTGCTACACTGTCTTCCCTGTGACCCCCCAAATTATGTGTGCTAATCATAATACCCCTCAATCCCCTTCTCCTTCCCTCCTCACCCACTCTCACCCACCCCTCCTCTTTGAAAACCGCTAGTCCCTTCTTAGAGTCTGTGGATCTGCTGCTGTTTTGTTCCTTCAGTTTCTGCAATCTCATTCTTATGTATTTATACAAGAAAAATGAAAAAATATGGCCACACAAAGTCTTGTATGAAAATGTTCAGAACAACTTTATTCATAATCACCAAAAAGTAGGAACAACAAAAATATCTATCAACTGGTAAATGAATAAACAAACTGTGGTACATCCAATCCTTACAATGGACTTCTACTCACCAAAAAAGTAACAAACCACTAATATGTGTACCATGTATGAATTTCAAAAGCATTATGCTTACTGAAAGAAGCCAGACATAAAATGCTACATACTCTGTGATTCTAATCATCTGATATTCTGGAAAAGACAGCAGTACAGGGAGAAAAATCATATCTGTGGAAGCTGGGGATGAGAAGAGAGAATTGAATTTTTAAATATCCTTAAAAATTTGTGAAAAAATAAGGAAAGGGGAAAAGCTAAAATAACCATTGTGGATTTGGAATGGAATTGGAGTTTTTAACATATAGTTAGATATAGGTGTGTTTGTGTGTACATGTAATTCCTCCTTTTATTTGCTGAGAAGGCCCAGAGGCAATAACATCCCAGAACCAATGGGTAGTGTCAACAAGTAACGGAGCAGTAAACAAATGGTGGAGATATGTCAGAAGGCCAGAACAGCCAACTTGAAGGGATTCCCAATGGCTAAATCTGTGACAATTTAAGTAACAAAATAGTGCCAATAATGGATTAAAACTCCCCAAATAAAATATTTATCCATAAGTCCATGCCAATGTATGTAATTGATTAATAAATAAATTGGGAAAAAGAAAGGCTATTTCTTACAGTAGAATTCCCCCTAATAAATGCTAAAGGAAAAATGGAAATAGAAAATTACCATTTGGCAAACACCGCAGGAATAATTATTTCAAGCAAGAATCATCAATGGATGTTAAAATTCATGGGTAAAATTATGATGAAAACCAGCTGATTTATGTAGTTTCAAAATATCTCTCCACAAAAGATTTATTAATTACAAAGGGGAAATCTTACATTTACAGCAGAGAAAACTTCAAAGACGCCACCATGACCAAGAGATCAGTGTTAGCATTACTAGCCAGTTGGACAAAATCATATCAGTACCTCCTGATATGATGCACTAAAAGGGGCCACTTTCATGATAATTCCTGTCAAAACTGCACAGTCTGAATTTAATAGTGAGGAAATATCAGACAAAACAAAATTGGAGGACTTTGTAGAAAATAAATAGCCTGTTTTCTTCACAAGTGTCTAGGACAGGAAAGACAAAGGATGGTAAAATCTTCCAGGAGATGATCGACACATGATAACCATGTGCAACATGTGTTCCCATAGCAGAAAGAGGACATTAATGGAACCACTGGTGAAATTTGGTAAGGTTTTTAGATTAAGTAATAGTACTATGTCAAGGTTAATGTCCTGATTTTGAAAAATATACAGTGGTGGTTGTTGAACAGAGACACTAACTACCTTTGTTTTGAACTATGTGTGCTTACTGTCCATTTTGAAAGAAGTAGTTTCCCTAAACTCAGGGTTCCTTTGTTGTAGTGCAACCCCCTGCATGTGTGGGCATCTATCTGTCTAGCCCCCTTCCCATGGCCCGGTGGGAAGTGTGGCCCAGGAAGGCTATGCAAATGATCATACTCTGGTTACTGCTATTACTGTGAGTGGTAAACTGTCCGTAACTTCTGACCTAGGAGTCTCATGGGTCACATGAGGACAAAACTGTGGCAGGCTCAGGGAACTGCAGGTAGCTTCCAGGAGCTGAGACAGCCCTAGGGCTCATCACCTCAGCAAGAAAATGATGACTTTAGGCCTACGACCATAAGATACTGAATTCTGTCAACAAGTTAATTTGGAAGAGAACCCTGAGTTCCAGAAAGGAGCACAGCCCAGCCAGCACATTGATTGCAGCCCTGTAAGACTCTGAGCATACGGCCTAGCTAAGCCATGCCTGGGCTCCTGACCCACAGAAACACTGAGACAATAAACATGGCTTTTTATGCCACTAAATTTGTGGTAATGTTACTCAGGAATAGAAAATTAATACATCATGAAACTGAGCTCCCCTCTGATACCAGTATCTTAAAAAAAAAATTTTTTTTTATTAAGGTATCATTGATATACAATCTTATGAAGGTTTCACATGAGCAACATTATGGTTGCTACATTTACCCATATTATCAAGTTGCCCCCATACCCCATTGTAGTCACTGTCCATCAGTGTAGTAAGATGCCACAGTCACCACTTGTCTTCTCTGTGCTACACTGTCTTCCCTGTGACCCACACACACACCATGTGTGCCAATCATAATGCCCCTCAATCCCCTTCTCCCTCCCTCCCCCTTGTCTGATACCAGTGTCTTTAAGAACCTACCAGAGCGGCATGTTTTAGAAGTGGGAACACTTTCCTTCTGCACTTCAGCAGTTAAGAAACCTCAGGCCTCCACAACAGGTTAGAGCAAAGCTAAGTCTTTGGAATTATTCCATGAGTAATAGGGTCATATGCTCCCTGTAATAAGTAATTCTCAGTGATCACACCTTCTCATCCACTACTCTACAGGGAAAGAACAAGGACTTTCTTCTTTTTGTTTGTGTGAGCATGTATGACTTAACACTACTTCTCAGTAGCTAGAATGAAAATTACATTAGAAAAAGAAACAGGGACCAACTCTACGAAATGCTACTTGGATAGCCCACTTTAGGCTAAATCAAGTCTCAGATGGCTCCCATCTTTCATGAGAAGATAGCCTTTTTCATGCGAAGAAAGAAGATACTCTGAAAAATGCAATGGGGGAAGAAAAACAACCAGAATTAAGAGTTTCTTGGGGGCAGATCAGGGCAGGGAATGGGACACAAAGCAATAAGTACCTGGTGACTAATATCTGGGATGAGATTCCTGGGAGAAAAAATGGTTTGTGGGGATTTTTCTGGAGAAATTCTGAGTTTTTGTGTGGGGACCCACCCCCTCAACTCATCAGCAAAAAAGCAAACATTTTGCTACACTTGACTACCGAATTTCCTATGAACGCAACGAGGGTAGCTGCTGGCTGAGATAGTCAGTCTAAGCAGGTGGAGTCAGTCAACATCTGGCTTTTGTTTCAAGATTCCAGACTGAAAAGATCTTGCAGTGCACGGTTGCTGAAGGTAGCCTGCGAGTTTTATAAAGCACAGCTCTAAAGACGTTGACAACTTTGAAAGACTGTAGTCTTTGATCCTTTTATATCAGCTTTATTTTATCAAAGAAATAATAGTAGAGAAGCTTTTCTCAATCTAAGGAACCGTTATAGTTCTCTAATGTTTATTGCAATGATAAAAATGAAGAATTAGAAGGAGGCAAAATTGCACAGAGTGACACTGTGGCAACTTAGCCTGTTAAGACAACGTTTGCATTCAACAAATTTAATTTTAATTTTAGTTGTTTTCTTTTCTCCCCCATTCAATTCCTTTTTGGAAAACAAATCCTTTCCATATCTGCTTGACACCAAGTCTGAACACATAATTACTTTCTTCTGTTGTACCAAAATAATGATGGTCTCTTTAATTTTCAAGTTTTTCCTTGCTTCATTTGTAAAAATAAGTAAATAGCCTGGAATGTGTAACTTTAATTAGTAAGCTGGTAAATACTGTTTAAACAAGCTGTATTTTTAATATTCAAAAATAAAATTTTTTTATTAATCAAGTTTTGTACAAAAGAACATTACATTGCAAAGTCCATGTGTACTTCCTTTTGAAGTATATGTTGCATAATTTCTATTGTGTCCATCCCTTCCCCTTTCTCTTTTGGTGGAAGGAAATCTTTTTTTTTTTGAAGTTTCACATTGTCCAAAAAAACTGATACCAAATACCCACACAGTCTTCTTGAAATATGCCGAATAAGTCAGGACATAACATCAGGCTGATAACTAACTAAAAAAATGGCAAGCCCCAACCACATGGCACCCAAGGCGTGATACAGGGATCACTACAGCCTCTCAAAGTCCAGATTTCTTTTTTTTTTTTGCTATTATTAATTACAATTACATGACAATTACATGAGCAACATTACGGTTACTAGACTCTCCTATTATCAAGTCCCCACCACATACCCCATTGCAGTCACTGTCCATCAGTGTAGAAGGATGTTATAGAATCACTACTTGTCTTCTCTGCATTATACTGCCTTCCCCCTATCCCTCCACTCCACCCAACCCCCACTACATTATGTGTGCTAATTGTAATAGCCCTTTTTCCCCCTTATCCCTCCCTTCCCACCCATCATCCCCAGTCCCTTTCCCTTCGGTAACTGTTAGTCCATTCTTGGGTTCTGTGAGTCTGCTGATGTTTTCTTCCTTCAGTTTTTTCTTTGTTCTTATACTCCACAGATGAGTGAAATCATTTGATACTTGTCTTTCTCCGCGTGGCTTATTTCACTGAGCATAAAACCCTCTAGCTCCGTCCACGTTGTTGCAAATGTCTGGATTTGTTTTCTTCTTATGGCTGAATAATATTCCATTGTGTATATATACCACATCTTCTTTATCCATTCATCTACTGATGGACACTTAGGTTGCTTCCATTTCTTGGCTATTGTAAATAGTGCTGCGATAAAAATAGGGGTGCATATGTCTTTTTCAAACTGAGCTGCTGCATTCTTAGGGTAAAATCCTAGGAGTAGAATTCCTGGGTCAAATGGTATTTCTATTTTGAGTTTTTTGAGGAATCTCCATACTGCTTTCCACAATGGTTGAACTAGTGTACATTCCCACCAGCAGTGTAGGAGGGTTCCCCTTTATCCACTTCTTCACTAACATTTGTTGTTTGTCTTTTGGATGGCACCCATCCTAACTGGTGTGAGGTGATATCTCATTGTGGTTTTAATTTGCATTTCTCTGATGGGTAGTGATGTGGAGCATCTTTTCATGTGCCTGTTGGCCATCTGAATTTCTTCTTTGGAGAAGTATCTGTTCAGCTCCTCTGCCCATTTTTTAATTGGCTTATTTGCTTTTTGTTTGTTGAGGTGTGTGAGCTCTTCATATAATTTGGATGTCAACCCTTTATCGGATATGTCATTTATGAATATATTCTCCGATACTGTACGATGTCTTTTTGTTCTACTGATGGTGTCCTTTGCTATACAGAAGCTTTTCAGCTTGATATACTCCCACTTGTTCATTTTTGCTTTTGTTTCCCTTGCTCGGGGAGATATGTTCATGAAGAAGTTACTCATGTTTATGTCCAAGACATTTTTGCCTATGTTTTTTTCTAAGATTTTTATGGTTTCATGACTTACATTCAGGTCTTTGATCCATTTTGAGTTACCTTTTGTGTATGGGGTTAGACAGTAATCCAGTTTCATTCTCTTACATGTAGCTGTCCAGTTTTGCCAACATCAGCTGTGGAAGAGGCTGTCATTTCGCCATTGTATATCAATGGCTCCTTTATCGTATATTAATTGACCGTATATGTTTGGGTTAATGTCTGGACTCTCTACTCTGTTCCACTGGTCTGTGGGTCTGTTCTTGTGCCAGTACCAGATTGTCTTGATTACTGTGGCTTTGTAGTAGAGCTTGAAGTCAGGGAGCATAATTCCGCCTGTTTTATTCCTCCTTCTCAGGATTGCTTTGGCTATTCGGTGTCTTTTGTGTTTCCATATGAATTTTAGAACTATTTGTTCCAGTTCATTGAAGAATGCTGTTGTTATTTTGATAGGGATTGCATTGAATCTGTAGATTGCTTTAGGTAGTATAGCCATTTTGACGATATTAATTCTTCCTAGCCAAGAGCATGGGATGAATTTCCATTTGTTAGTGTCCTCCTTAATTTCTCTTAGGAGTGTGTTGTGGTTTTCAGGGTATAGGTCTTTCACTTCCTTCATTAGGTTTATTCCTAGGTATTTTATTCTTTTTGATGCAGTTGTGCATGGAATTGTTTTCCTGATTTGTCTGTTAACTCATCATTAGTGTATAGGAAAGCCACAGATTTCTGTGTATTAATTTTGTATCCTGCAACTTCGCTGAATTCAGATATTAGTTCTAGTAGTTTTGGAGTGGATTTTTTAGGGTTTTTTTATGTACAATATCATGTCATCTGCAAATACGACAATTTGACTTCTTCTTTACCAGTCTAGATGCCTTGCTTTTCTTTGTTTTGTCTGATTGTCATAGCTAGGACCTCCAGTACTATGTTGAATAACAGTGGGGAGAGTGGGCATCCCTGTCTTGTTTCAGATCTTAGATGAAAAGCTTTCAGCTTCTCGCTGTTAAGTATGATGTGGGCTGTGGGTTTGTCATATATGGCCTTTATTATGTTGAGGTACTTTCCTTTTATTCCCATTTTGTTGAGAATTTTTATCATGAATGTCAGAAATGCTTGGAATGCGGACATTGGACTTATGAATGCACAGGAAAAAGAAGATACTTACATAAACCTTCAAGAACAGTGGAACTAAAGAAAGGTTTAAAAGAAAAAGAAAACAGGTTATTATTATTTCAACAAAGCGTTGGAGAAACTAATGTAGAAAGAAAGACCAAGAAAAAATGGTCAGAGTGTATCCAGTTCCAGTTGCAGTAGCAGTGACAATTCAGCCAGTGATTCTTCATCAGAGAGTGAAGAAACGTCTGCCTCGTCCTCCTTGGAGGACAGCGACGCCGATGCAAGCCGCTCCAGTTAGTCATCTTCAGCCTCTTCCACAAGCTCCTCCTGTCCTCTGACTCAGACTCGGATTCCAGCTCTTCCAGTGCTGGCAGTGCCAGCACAGAGAGCACATCTGAGGATGTACCACCGAGAAAGAAGAAGAAGAAATACAATTGCTGCATCCTGGGGGACTAACGACGTTAAATGTGTTTCTCAAAAGAGTATTTAGAATATATTAAGGTCAAATAGGTTAATTGGTCAAATTTTCTAGAGTTCAAAAGTTTTCCATTGTAAGATCATAAAGTCTATTAATAATGGATCATACCAATAAAGACTTTTTTATTTTAAGGGTGTATCTTTTATCTTTAAGGTGTACCTCTAAAAGTTAAAGCTGAAATCCCCAAAATATGTTTTTTTGTGATGAAATTATCTTTTCTTCCTGTGAAATAAATACCATACTTTTTTATATGTTAGTGCCATGCATCAGACATGTTTTCAGGATAATACGTCAAGTATCTGGCAGTGACTTTCTAATTCTTTGGGCTGTGTATTATTATGTAAGATTTCATACATTGTTATGATAAGCTGAGGAGTTTTCCTATTGTTAAAAAATGTGCTCTATTTTTGTTTATGTTCAGCTAGTTATTCTGACTTGTCCTAAATGAAAAGTTCAAAGAACCTGTTCATATATTTATACCTTTTGGATAGTACAAGTTTCAACTCACTGTGTTGTGTCATTCATTTTCTTCTGGTACTTAAAGTTACCCTTTCTGAGGAAAATCATTCTAGAGGAACCTAAAAAGGAACAAACTTCTGAAACTACTTAGGAGTCTAATCTTGGTGACTTTTGATAAGTTCAGTGTCAAAAAAGATAACAGTCACTTAAAGGCTAAATTAAATTAATATAAATATCTGTATGCTATAAAAGATACCATTCAACAAGAAAAAGAATGTAGAGGGAAGAGGTAATTTTTACAGAAAATTTAGGTGATGTCAGTTGCCTTTTATTGAGATTTTTTTTTTGAGCTTTCATAAAGATTTCCTTTTCCCATTTTTTCAATTGCAGTATGACAGTTTATATGGTAACTGGTCATATGTGACAGTCTACTGTATAAATATGAATGATGGGTTAATCTGGTGTGTTTACATAGTGTATACACAGTTGAAATCTAGCATGGAAAGTTAAAAAATTCTGCACAATATTTCTTATAAGTAAAATACTTTGCTGTGGTGAAATTATTTGGATTAACATCACAGTATTCTGTGATATCTTTTAAACTTTTTGGAAAGGTATTGTAGAAAAATCTTGATTTGGGTTAAATACAGATTTTTAAAACTAAACGTCTTTTTAAAAATATTTTTATGAGGAAGTAGGAAATTACTTTTGAAGAAAATGGGCTTCTATTTAAATGTTGAAATATATGTATGTTGTGAGTTTAAGGAGCCTGTAACTACTTGTAAGGTTTATGTACCATCTGCTTTCAGTGACTGTAAATAAACTCTCAAAACATTTCAAAGGCTTCATACAGAAAGTATCAATTGACAGGTAAACTTAATAAATTACTAATTAAACACACACACACACCCCAAAAAAGATTTCCCTTTGAGAGCAGGAACAACACAAATATGCACAATACCACCATTTCAATTCAACATTGTATGAAGAATTTACATTAAAAATATATAAGCAACTCCTAAAAACCAGTAAGAAAAAAATAGAACACAATTTTGTTTAATGGGAAAAAGTCTCCAACTTCACAAAATGGGAAGTCCAAATGACCAATAAACATATGACAAAACATGAAATTCTACACACTCTTGATGGGTACATGAATTGTCTCTGAAACTTTAGAGAACAGTTTAGCATTATTAGTAAAGTTAAAGATATACAAACTCTATGTCCTAGCTGTTTTTCTCTTACATATATCTTTTAACGAAATTCTTGCACATGTGCACCAAAGCATTTGTGCAGGATTTTCATAGCAACATTGTTCATAATAGCAAAAAAATGTAAATAACCCAAATGTCATAGAAAAGTGATGGATAAATAAGTTGTGGTATATTGATACAACTGTATACTATAAAACAGTGAAAAAGAATAAAACTGCAACCCCACAGCACTATGTCAGTGGATCACACAGACTAACATTGATGAAAAGCAAGTCCAAAAGAATACATATCATGTGATTCCATGTATCTTAGGTTCAAAAACAGGCAAAACTAGACTTTAATATTTAGCATGGTATTATATGAGTGAATTGTGGCCCCCAAAAAGGTATGTTGAAATCCTAACCCTCAGTACCTATACCATATTTGGAAATAGGATCTTTGCAGATGTAACCAAGTTCAGTCGAGGTCATCAGGGCGGACTAATCCAATGTAACTGGTGTTCTTATAAGAGACAAAGACAGAGAAAACAGCCATATGAAGATGGAAGTGGATATTGGAACTATGCTGTATAAGCCAAGGAACACCTGGGGCTACCAGAAGCCAGAGGGACAGGCAAGGGTCCTCCCCTGGAAACTTCAAAGACACCAGGGACCTGCTGACACCTTGATTTCAGGTTTCTGGTCTCTAGAAATGTGAGAGAATACGTTTCTGTTGTTTTAAACCACCTAGTTTGTAGCACTTTATTACAGCCCTAGGAAATGAATAGGGATGAGAAAATTGTAAAACAAACAAACAAAAAACAAGCAATGAATTTACTATCTCAAAAGGAAGTGTTTACCTCTAGAGTCTAGAGGTCAGGGATGAGGTTGTGATGGGAATGGTGCTGCACATATCTTCTCTTCCTGGCTGCTGCTATTTTTTGTTTGGCTTTTGTAATAGATGATGATGTATCTGGGTATGGTTTTCCTTTTATTTATTTTGCTTAAGAGTCTTAGACTTCCTATATCTGAAGTAGGTATCTTTCATCAGTTCCAAACTATTCTCAGTCATATCTCTTCTAGTATTGCCTTTCCCTCCTTTTTTCTGTTCTCTCCTTCAGGGATTTCAAACTAAGATATGTGATAGGCCACGTGCTAGACTCAAAATATTTTATATTTTTCACATCGTTTTCTGTGCTGCATTCTGTGTAATTTATGCATATTTCACCACTTTGCAACGATAACAGTCATGATTTGTTTGGGCAAATTATCATCAATGGGTGCTAATTCTAAGGGGAAAATTTGGGGAGCAGCAGGATATTTGCATGATCTCAAAGGGTAACCCCCCAAAACTGTTTATTAGTTGCAAGGAGGAAAACAGTAACTATATAGTGGATAAACTAGAAGACCCCTTGATTGCATAATAAAAATTGGCATTGCCAATGAGGGGCAGAGGACACATCAGGTGTTTCCAGATGTGATATCCTGAGAGAGACACATCACACATGTAGTATTCTGACCTGTGAGGCATAACCTGAACCCAATCAGGGGGACCAGCCAGCCTTTCTCATGCAGGGTTCCAAACAGAATTAAGCTGTACAGAAAATGACTTGAGTGACTATTTCCTCAATTTTCCATTCTAGATACATAAGAGAAATCAATTAATTTTATACAATAGCTGCTCCAAGGCCTAAATCTCTCAAGGAACCCTAGTTGAGAAAGGATGCCTCAGACAAATCCAAAGTGAGGCATTTTATTACAAATAGCCCATATTTTTCAAAGATGTTAATGTCAAAAAAGACAAAGGAAGGCCAAGAAGCTCTTTCAGATTCAAGAAGATGTGACAACAAATTGATATGTGATCCAGGTGATCCAGGACCAAATTCTGTTCTGGAAAAAAAAAGTTATAAAAACAATATTGAGACAATTGACAAAATTAAAATATAGACTGTAGATGAAAGTACTTCCTCAATGTTAAATTCCCTAAATTTAATCATTGTACTGTTTTCTTATATTCACAGTATTATTGTTCACAGTAAATATGCAATGAAGTATTAAGTGGATATAGGGGTATGATATACGCCATCTACTCTCAAATAGTTAAGAAAATAAACACACACACACAATCAGCTATATTAAAAATAAATAAGTACAATATTGACGGTCAACCTCTCTGGTTCTTTTTAAAAAAATTAAAATAAGATACAACTTTATACCCATAAACATGACAAATATTAGGCAATCAGATATTCAGAAATGTTGGTAAGGATGTGGGGAAATGGTAACCCCCATGTACTACCAGTGAAAGTTTAGACTATCACAGAAATTCCAAAGAACAAACTGTTAAAACTTAGCAACTCACATTCAGATCCATTAAAAAAATTCAAATACAACAACAATCTCAACCAATCTTAAAGAACTAAATTCTCCAGTTAAAAGACAAAAATTCTCAGACTGGATACAAAGACATAAAATCTACCTATATGCCATTTAGAGAAGACAGGCATGAAATAAAAGGAAAACAATTACCATAGCTCACTGTTTTTCTAAGAGAAAAAAAGTCAGGAAACAACTCAAAAGTCCAAAACAATTAAATGAAAAGTAAATTAATATCTGTAGTACTTTACAGAAATAAAGATGAATTAATTACAGCTACACACATTGATATGCAAGAATTTCAAAAACATTTGCAGGAAAAAGCAAATCAGAAGAGTACAAGAAATAATATTCCATTTACATAAGATTCAAAAACAGACAAAATTAAGCAATATATTGTTTATTATGCATATTATACAACCTTGAAGAAAAACAAGGTAATGGTAAAGAGAAATTCAAGATAATGTTAGCTCTGGGGAAAGAAGGCACAACATTTCAGCCAATAAGAAAATCTCAATATATTTAAAAGCAGGCAGACAGCATGCACACTAAATTAATTCATTGCAATGCAATAAAATTAGAAATTACCATAATAGCCAAACGTACATATCTTTTTGAAAATTATAAAATTTCATTTTAATAACTCTTGGATTAAAGAAGAAATCAAAGGAGCAATTAGAAACTGTTCTGATATGAACAGTAACAGCAACATATGACAAAATGTGCAACCCTATGAAGCAATCATAAAGGTGTAGTATCCGGGTGGTCCTGACCTAATCAGGTGAGCCCTCTGAAAGATGCGCTCCTGCTCGCCTTGAAGGAGCAAGTGCCGTGAGTTCCAGAGATGTAAGGAGATAAATTCTGACAACAACTACGTGAACTTGGAAAAAAGCTTTGTGAGATCCTGAACAGAGAACCCAGGGAAGCTGTGCCCAGACACCTGACCCATGGGAACTGTAAGATAATAAATGTATGTTGTTTTAAAAGCAAAATAAAACGTGCAGCTCTAAAAGATGTCCCTGTCTTGACATAATTACATCAAACTTTTGGAATGATTTATCTGTTAAATTGATAGCCATCATGTGATTAATAATCTCAATAAGTAGAAAATTTATCTTAGAATCAACATTATTCATTGTTTTTAAACAATACTCCATACTGCTGCCCTCATATTTTCTTATTGTTTTTCTGTAATTTTATTTTTAACAATTGCTGAAGAGTATAGGGTGTTCATTGCACTGTTCATTAAAAAAAATCCTGTAGATGTGAAACTTAAAACAAAATTTTAACTTCAAGAAAAAAAGCTCATTAAATTAAATGTAAAAAAGTGTATTACCTTATGAGTATGAACCAAAATTCCACTTAATTACAGACTAAAATATAATTTTTTAGAGTTTTAAGAAAAACTGTGTGTATGTAGGCTTAGAGTAAGGATGGGCTTCTTTATAAAATAATACAAGAATTGAAAAACCATAAAGGAAAATATTGGTAAATGCTAAAAATATGATGACATCAATATGAAAGCTTCCATAGGATGAAAAACAACCTAAAATAATTAAAATACAAGTCACAAATATCAGCCAAAGAAGCTTATAATACTGGGAAAACTTTACAAAAAATATGCAAGAGCTACATAGGAAAGCTTTAAAATATGTAGAACATAACAAGAAGCATGAACAAATATATCAGCATACCATGTTCTTGGATGTGAGCACTGAACTTCAAAAGATGGCTAATGCCCCCAAATCAACCTTTAGATAAAATACAGTCCCAATAAAAAGATTGGCAGATTTTTTAAAACTAAATAAGTACAATTGATTGGGGGAAATAAGGAAGCAAAAATTTGTGGGATTTTTCTTGAAAAAGAAGAGCAAGAAGACTGGCCCTAGGACAAGATATTTAGTATAAAGATAACAACGGTATTGCTCCTGCATATGAATAGAGAAATAGCTCAATAGAAAGAAAAGGAAGAGACCAGAAATAGACCAAAAACCTAAAAAAAATTAGTATGTGATATACAAGTAGCACTTTAAATCAGTAGATTTTAAATGAGTAAGTGGGTCACCTGAGTACCTATGGGGGAGGGGTGCAGGCAAGCAACAGTTGGGGAAGGAAGTAAATTTTAATTCATTCCTCATATCTTACTCCAAAATAGATTCCAGATAAATCACAGATTTAAATGTAAAAAAAAAAATGAAGCCATAAAGAACTAAAGAAACCATAGGAAATATTTTTCCCTAATGGCAGAGTAAGGAAAGGCTTTTATATTTTGCAAAACCCAGAAGCCACAAAGAAAATGAGTTTGACTATGTGCAAATTTAAAATTCTGTTCCTGGGAAAAAAAGAGCACAAGTTGAACATGACATGACAAACTGGAAATTTTTATTTGTAAGTCATATCAATGGAAACGGATAAACTACAAAACACATATTTAGGATCCAAAAACAAATAAGAAAATGAACAAAACGTAATAGAAAAAAATGGGCAAAAGATATCAACAGTTTACCAAAAAATGAATACAAATTTCTCTGAAATACATGAAAAAATGTCCATCCTTTCATTATGAAAAGAAAGAAAATTACAACTATGTTGAGATACAATATTCCCCTATTTGTTTGGCAATGGTTAACAAAGTCAACACATTGTCAAAGATACTATGGGGAAAAGTCACTCTCAGATATGACTGGGAATGCAACTCTGGAGGGCAATTTAACATCACTGTCAAAATTACTAGTTCACATCTCCTTTGATTCTAAGAATATATCCTAGACTTAGGCTCCTAAGTGTGTAAGATGACATCTACACAAGGTCTTTGTTGCAGCATTTTTTGTGATAGAAAATGAATGAAGACAATGCAAACATTTGGAGTTTTGGTAGAGAAGGACTACCCCCGAGGGAGTACTCGGTCCAAGCTGAGTGTGCTTATACAGCAGGGCACTAAGGAAGACACTTCTTTCAAAAGCGAGAGATCAACAGTTTCAAACACTGATGTGAGGTCAAAAAAGATGAGAATAGAAAATAGGCAATAGATGTTGGGAAGATACACATAATTGGTCATCTTTAAAATAATGGTCATGAGGACCAAATGGAATGGTAAAATCAAAATCTTGGTTGGAATAGGTTAAGAAAAGAATGGGAGATGAGGAAGTGGAGGCAAGGGATATAGACTGTAGCCGGAAAGTTTGGGTTTTTTTTTAAAGATGGGTGATAGTATAGGAATGGAATAATCTTGTAGAGAAATGATCATTTATACCACCATCATAAAAACTTGGAAGAAAGAAGGAAAGAACAAAGGAGGAAGGAAAGAAGGGAGGAAGGGAAGGAGGGAAATAAAAGCATTTATGATGGTTATCCCATTTAAATTGGAAGTCTTAGTAGCCCCTCTTAGAAGGCTGATTCATGTTAAGATCTTTTGACTATTATTGCACTTAGATCAGTTGGACTTTTTTTCTGATGCTTTCTCATAATCAAAGACTGTGTGAGTGATAAGTATTATATTTCTGATTAGTAAGTACTGCAGGATTTCTTGCCACATAAATAAACTTCAGTGTCATTTAGCTGATCTGTAGCCATTCCTCAGACTCATGTTTGTCTGATTCACAGGCCATTCGCTATGCCAACGTGGCCCAGATGACACGTTATTTATCAGGAGTAAATGTAAATGGTGCTTTCTTTAAGGTTTAGATTCGGCCCAATTTGGGCTGACTTTGTAACTTCTTTTACCGCATTGTCATTGCTGCTGTTCTACGATTTTCTCCACTTAGACTGATCATTTAGATATTCAGTTATCATCTAACAAGTCATGTATTTACTCCATGCTGAGAATAAGGATCTCGCAGCTTTAATGCTGGTGGCATGCCTACACTTCAGAAATTTAGTATGGTTTGTTCAAACATGTCATCTAATGTAGGTATGGTTTAAGTGATGCTGAAGACAGTCGTAGCAAATTCAAGTCTTAAAACTAACAGTTTGAACATTTCTCCTTTCTATAAACTGTTCTATTTGCATAAATTGTAATGCTATTACAATAATATTCAACATTGAATTATTTTGAGAACAAGGAGAAACTCATATAAATTTTAAAAGATAATACCATTTATTCATTGTTATGGATTTACTCAGAGCTTCTTTATGAATGTCTACTCAGCATAAGGACAACTCTTCCTGCCCTCAGAAGGCTTGTAACCCAATGGGGAAGAAATGACAATGAAATAATTACTATAAAGTGAGATAGACACTCTTTTAGGGACATTCTGGGTGCAATGGAAACACATCATAAAGTCATCAGAGAGGGTCCCCTGCAACAAGTCTTTTGTGTATTAATATTGAAGTTTCACATGATGTCATCAGTGGGGTTATGGGCAGTCTTGCTGAAAGCCAAATTCTGAGGAACTAAACTAGGTAAGTCCTCAAGTTTTTGTAATTTTATTGCCACTTGGATCTGAATGCATTCAACCCACACTGTCCCTATATAGATGCAGAGAGGTGACAGGTCACACATCTAGTTGATTTACCCTTTACACCTGAGTATAAATGTGATCATCAGATCCTGTCCAGAAAGCATATGCTGATGAGAAGGAGAAGAAAGCATCTTCAGGCCCAGGAACCCTGCAGAGATACTGGCAAGTAAGAAAATGGGGAACAAAAAAGAGGAGGCAGAAGGTACTCCAGACAGGCACTACTTATTCATTACTGAGCCTGAAACAGGTTATGGAAGTATTGCTAGAAGCACAAATACATAAAGGAGTACCATTTGTGCTAGTATGAGCTCTGAAAAAGTCCCTCATTGTTCCCTGTTTCTGATTGAATCTGGATTCTCTGCACTACTTGGTTAAAATCTGTTTCCTTTGCTTTGCTTTTACTCTAGATGGCAGCAGCAGAACAAAATAGAGGAGAAAAATCTATTTTCAGTGAAATTTGGTCTTCTGTGTCTACTAGGTAAAAAGGTCTCAGAATGTTATTTGAAATAAAATATGCCCTTTTAAAATGTTTCTGCCAGCACAGAATTACATCCTTAATAGTTCAATAATTAGAAGTCAAGATGCCTTCACAATTGTGCAACTTGACAGGTCACTGATAATGTGATATTTATAGAGAACTTTTATTATAATAGTACCTCTTGACTCACTGTTTATATCCATAAGTTTACATTTGGAAGCTGAGACATCAAAGTTGAATATCAAAAATACTTTTAAAAGTGATGCAATTTCTTCCAATAAGGAATAATAATCAAATCAGATAATCAAACAGAAATAGAAAGTTTCTGGCTGAATATGTTAGGGAAATAAAACTTTATTATTTATTTAATAAATTTATGTTTTTAAAGTTGTTTCAAGTGAACATGAAACTGGCTTTTTTTGTATATATCAAAATTACAAATAGTTCATCAATATTTTTGTTTATTAAGGTATCATTGACATACAATCTTATGATGGTTTCACATAAACAACACTGTGGTTTTGACATTCACCCATATCAAGTCCTCACCCCCTTTATTGCAGTCACTGTCCATCAGCGTAATAAGATGCTATACAGTCACTACTTGTCTTCTTGTGCTATACTGCCTTCCCTGTGACCGCCCCCTACATTATGTGTACTAATCATAATACCCTTCAATCCGCTTCTCCCTCCCTCCACACCTACCCTCCTCACCCTCTCCCCTTTGGTAACCACTAGTCCTTTCTCGGAGTCTGTGAGTCTGCTGCTGTTTTGTTCCTTCAGTTTTGCTTTGTTTTTACACTTTTTAAAGTATTTTCTTATGAAATAATTTTATCATAGAATGAAAGTTTCCACCATCACTATCTAAGCTGAGAGGATTTATGATTCCAAATATGGTTTGTAGATGAGATTGCAGAAACACCAAGAACATAGTAAAAACAAAAGTCCTGAAGAGGAGCCAGGAAATTAAAAGAAGGATGAAAGTGGTAATTTTCAAAAGGAGTTTCCAGAAAACATAGCCTACTTAGGTTGAAATATTCTCACATAATTCTAGGCTGGATTGAACAGAGGATTTCCAAGAGTTGGAAAATACTCTTGTCCAGGTTTGTGTTTCATGGCTCTAGAGAGGAGAACTCACATCTCTGTAATATAGGTTTATCCATTGATTAAGTTAATTTTCCTTTGGAGAGTATTGAAATATCTTGGAGAAGGGTCTTTCTTTTCTAATTCACACAAAATTGACATTTGGACTAGCACTGGCCCTGTTATCATGAGTCAGAGAGGTCACATTAAATTCAAGTCTTACCAAACTAACACTTCCTTTTTGTCAGAATTAATTAATTAGAATCTTCAGATGACCGTTGCTCCATTACTCAGTCATTTTTTAAACTAGATCGATGGAGAGGTAGCATAGAATGGTGTCAAGGACCCAGGCTTTTGAGTGAGGGTTTTAGTTGCATTTGTAGCTCTGCCATTTACTCCCAGGTCCTGCTGCTGTTGGGGTGAGTTGGAAAGTAGCCTGGCACTGTGTAATTGGAGCATTCATAATTTTTATGCCTTTTGACCTAATCATGGCATTCAAAAAATTTAACTTGGGGAGAAAAATCGGGGTGGTAGATAATGCTTTATGGACAAAGAAGTTCATCATTATGTGATTTACAGTAGTGAATAAACTGGAAATGATGTACAACAGAGGAATGGTTATATAAATTACAAGATATACTAAGATTTGGTAATCAAATAAATATTTATCAAGGGTACACTAACATGCCATGTATTCTGCTAGGCACTGGAGATTCAGAGTGAACGTGATAGATATGGAACCTGACTTTTGTATAGTAACAATTTAATATCAAGTTTTTAAAAAGCAAGAAGAAAACACTTATAATACTATATTTTACAATGCTACAAAACACTTATTATATACTATCCACTAGTAATTTATACAGAGAAAAATATTAATAATCATTACCTCCAAATGATGGTAATACAATGCTTTTTCAACAATTTTCTGGTATTTTTCTACAACAAGTTACTGTTAAAAAACTTTTTTTTATTATACAAAATGGCACTGTAGCAAAGGTGGGCCATGATAGAAAGAGAATCATATCTAATAATGTACACAAAAACCAGGATCACTTTATGGAAGGAAAATCCCTAAGTATATAAAGATAAATTATACTGTCTTTTTTTGTGTTTTGATTTCCATCACAGAGTCCTTTGCAAAACCTGCTTCCTCGTCAGCATTGGGAAGGTCGTCTGTTCTTACACAGAGAAAGCAAGCGGGCAGCACATTCCACCCAGCTGACACAAGAGGGTGCACAGACCCTGCTCCCAGATGCTTCCCTTTGTCTTTCAGGAAACAAACAAAAAAAACCCTGACATTTGACATTTTATTTGGTGACCGGTTTAAATATTTTAATAGGCGTTTATATATATGGAACCCACAGCACGTTTCTAACCTGAGAGATCTTTGAGGGCAAGATCCTCTGTACAAGTCACCTCTACTCCCTGGCATTTATTTCATAAGAAAAAATATTGCAGGAGAGTCAAATTCTTTTAAAGCACAATTAATAAAACTGGCGACAGCCTAAACAACTAAGACTAAGGTGTTGTTAAACAAATTATGGAACATTGTAAACAAATTAGGAAATCACCATTAAAAATTATATTGACACAGAAGGGGATAAAAAAAGCAATTTTTAAAAAAGCAATTTATACAGTAATACATACAATGTGGTCTAATTTTTATTTAAATATATCATATGTATAAATAAACACATCTAGAAAGACATATGTCAAAATATTATAGCATATTCTTAAGAGGTGAGTGACAGGATGTTTTTTTTATTGCTGTCTCTCTGCATGTCTACATTTCATAATTTTTGTCTACAAAAGATTTTTTTTATTTAAAACAAAAAAATACTGGTTCTTATAAATACCAAATAAGAATAAATACTGGTCCTTGTGATCTTAGTTAAATATATATGTAAATCACTACAAATTACCCAGAGATATGGTGACAATACTGCCATGTTTGCTGAAGACAGTCCACTTTAGTGACTGTTGCTCTGGTATAATAACTATTAATAGTGTCTCTTTCACTCTCAAAAGTTTAAATAAGTCACCCTACTCATATATTTTTTAATTTCCCAGGAAGTTAGCAAGATCTGAAGTTTTTTCCTGTATGTCAGCAGGCTGCTTCTGATCCAAAGGATCCTAATGCTTGTCTCTACCAATGGAATCAGGTGCCTGGCTGGTCCAGAAATTCTGAAATTCTCCAGGCTGCATAAGGGTCAGTGTGGGGCCAGGGTGCACTCCAAGACCCACCTGAATCACAGTCAAGATGAAAAGTCTGAGACCCAGCTTGACCCCTTGGCTTATGTGCCCTTAAGGCTGACTTATTTATTGAGCACCAGGAACCCTCCACGGGACAGTGACATGACACCCTACAATCACCACACCTTCTGACATGTCTTTTGGGATAGAATCCTGACACTGCTAGGATAGACAGTCATTTTCAAAGCACTATTATACATGTAACCCTACTGCCTTGTTGAAAATTCCTTGGATTAGAAGTAACAAACACCCCTCAAAAAATAAGTAAAAATGGGAAACATTCTAAATTAATCTAAAGATATCTCCTGGGACTTAGAACATAGAGCCCAGCCAAGCCCCTTCAGGACTAAAGCCAGAACTGGAAAGCACAGGCAGGTAATTCCTTTACTCTTGCTCTTTCCCTTCCTTTTCCTTCTCTTCCTCTTCCTCCTTGACTCTGTGGGGTTGAGTTTCTCTGCACATCTATGTCATTCTTCTCAGTCTGCAGAAGTCTTATTCTGCTGTTCCATACACAAAGACTGAGACAGCCATCCTGAGTATCTCTACATGTCCTCTCAGGTCTAGCAACTCTGAGTCCAAATCCCCAATTCCCAAGGGATAGACTTTGATTGATATATGTAAATGAATGAACTGGTTTCTCCTGAGTCAGGTGTCCACTCCAGCTCAATCAGTATGGCCAGCAGGGATGGAATAATAGAACTAAAATGCTCACCCTTGTAGATTAGGGCAGAGGAATGTAGCCAGAGCAAACATCCCCACAAGAATTTGCTAGCTTTCCCTCCTTCAGAGTACGTGACAAGTTTCTCCCCTTCAATGGCATACTCTGACTAAAGAGTCAGAAAAGGAGTTCTCAGTAACTCAAAGCCACACAACACAGGTATTGTGAGGACACTTCCAATGACACCCTCAACAGTAGTTTTCCCCATAGCTGCTCTCTATTCTTGATACTATTGCCAACTTCCAAGGGAATTAGGAACATAGTCCTAACCTACTTTCTTCCATAACTTAAATCCTGTGATGAAGAGTCATGAGGAAGTCATGGGTCAACCATTTGAAGAGCAAAATCTTTATTCTTTTGCTGTTTCAAACAGTTATTGCATTACTGCCCTTTGTCAGTGCTGTGGGAAGAGAAAAGACTCACAACATTCACAATGTACAGAGAGGGTCAAAGAGATAAGAGAATAATTATGTTTCAGTGTGATATGACCTACAACAAAGGTATATACAAAGTGTATCTGAGTGCAGAAAGAGTCTAAATCATCCTTGGGAAAACCAAGAAAAGTGTCAAAAAGATTATATTCTATATGGGTGCTGAAAGAATAAGACCTTTCCTGATGGAGATGAAGGGGAAGATTCTAAGCTAAAATAACAATAATAAACACCTACCATACACTTACCACTTACTACATATATAGATGCTCTACCACCTACCGTATGTGGATTATCTTGTTAAAGAAACTTTGTAACCCAGCTGATCTGCCTGTCACTCCACTATGCATATCCACTATGTATGTGCTCCACTATGTATATCCAGTATGTATTTCAGGATCAGTCATTTAGAATACCAAATCCTCAGGAAGACAGAATTATGGGCACATAGAAACTTTAATAAATGCCAATTGATAAACTGAAAATATTCCATGTCAGCATGTATGTGAGGAAACAAGCACTCACATCCACAGCTGGTGGAAGTATGTATGACTTCCTAAAAGACAGTCTGTTAACATGCATCAAAACTCATTCCTAGAAATTTACTTTTAGGAAATAATTGAGAATTTAGGCAAAGTCAAAACTACAAGGGTGCTAATCACAGTGTTATTCATGACAACAATGTAAAATACCCAACAATATTTCCATAACAAATGATGTTGTAGAAGTATATTTATTGAGTGGAAAGATATCCATGACAAGTTTTCAAGAATCAATATATAAGCAGAATATACAGAATAGTATCAATTATTTTATTTTATATTTGTATATATGCAAATATATTTTATGGGTATTTATAAATTAAAAATGTTTGTATATTTTAAATATGCCTATGTATCTATAGACTACATTTTACTTTATATGAAGTTTTTAGTTTTATATGTTTATATGTTTGTACTTCATATATATTATATATATTTCATATTTCATATATATGTCTATACACACACACACACGCCTATACGAAATGCTAGAAAGATATACACTAAAATTTGTCAGTGTTTTCTCTGGCCAAGAATTTGAGGGTTGGATAATTTTTTTTTTTGGTTTATCTCTCTTTCTGAATTGTTTGACAATAACGTCCTATTATTTATGTAAGCAAAACAAAAATAAGAACTTAAAATGCCATTTATTGATAATAATTTAAACACTTATTTAAATTTACCAAGCCAGGAACAAGATCTCAAGGTGTGACTTACACTCAACATAAAATTATTTGGTATTCATATTGCAGTGGTACCCCTGAAAGCTGTGGTAAATTTTTGCCAGCTTTGAATAATATTTCATAGAGATTATTTACATGCTCAGATTAAGTCTTACTTCAACAAAGATGGACAACCCAGAAAAGAGAAATTCCCAATCTGTCACTTACGAATACTTTGAGTTTTGGTAAATCACTTAACCTCTCTGAGCTTCAAAAAAGGAAATAATAACTTCTCTTCTGAGGATTGAATGAATGTACCTGTGCATATTTTATAAAACTTTATATTAATATTCAATTGAATTTCAACTAAGATAAAATATTAGTTTCTTAAGTTACCTTTTTGGGAATCTTCTAATGTTTAAAAATGTCCAACATCATTATAGACCACAGTTATGTGCAGAATCCTCTTTGTTAATCAGTCATGTACAATCTGTGAGTCATTGCCAGCCCAGGAAAACTGTTGTTCTCCCTAATTGGCTTGGCCACTGCTCTTCCTAGACCTACCATAAAGAAGGAATTTCCTTGCTAGTTGCAATCTGTGAAACTGATTCAAGCTTCTTAGTAGGCTGACTTGCCACTAAATAGCCAGATGCATACAGCCTGACAACATAGCCAATAATAATATGCATGTTAATTTTAACTCTTGGGCTTTTTGTAACCATTTGCCAGTGGATCCAAAACTATAGAGTCACTCTTCTCCCTGGTGTGGTAAAAAAGTCAGTTATTTCAGTAATTATAATTCCTTTCTCACTCTAGTCCTCTCTGATCTCCCTAATCTGAGAAACCAATTTTAATCGTGCTGACCATAAGGTCTGATTTAGTCGAGTTCTATCTATGTTTTTTATGGCTTCATTAGACACCTGTTTCCTGTACATTATTGGAAATCACAATGTAGTATGACTAGTCTGTAGTCATAGAAAATTATTTTCTTTACAACGAAATTCTGTTCTACTTTTCACAGTCGGTGTCCTTCCCTCAGCTCAGCTTTTGACAAATACTCACAAAATCATACTGGCATTCCTGATAAGCATATTCACTTGGTGAAACAAGGAGGTCCTAATTTTGGAACTTGAAATCTTGGCATCTCTGAATTTGAAAGATGATCTGGGTGGTGAGCTGAGTGTGTTCTAACCTTCTTTGGGTGTATGACACCATTATGAATATACTAGGGCACATCTAAAGGGTGTTTCCCTTCTCCAACCTGCCTGTCATCCACCAGCCTGGCCAACTGTTTTGATATACTATTTTCTACTCTTAATGCTTTCCAAAATGGATAGTGGAAAAGCAATTGCAAAGGGAAGCTGAATATGAACTATTCTTTGTCTATTAAACAACATCCAATGCCTGTTAGTATATTTGCTTACTTAACTTGAAAGCATTCCCCCTCACTTCTTAGATCAGTATTAAAACACCTCCTTAAAAACCTTCGATAATTCCTACATGTATGTCATCTTGGCAGCTACTGATTGCCTTCTCCTTGTAAATGAGATTTTCCTGGTTCTTTGTAGGCTGAGTAATTTTGGATTTTAACCTGGAAATTTTTAATATTGTGTATGAGACTTTGGGTCTTCTCTAAATCTTGAGAAGAATGTTGATATTTTTGTTATAGTAGGCAATCAACCTAACAGGATGCATGTTCCAATCTGCTTTCTGTGAACTGTGGTTCAGGTGTCAATTCAGTTTTCAAAGACACTCCAGTACTATTCTAATCTGTCCCACATGTGCACCACCCAGTGGCCAGTGTGGGACCTGGGCAGTGTGGTCTGCTCCATAGTTCAATTTTCAAAGCCTTTGATACTCTTTTTAGTATCAAATCAACCAGACACAGACTGGAGGTGAACCCAGGAGTTCACACCACTTTATAGGATCACTCTCTTGAGTGCCCTTTTTCCTGCAATCTCTGTGACATTTTCCAGCTTCCCAAGGTCCCTTTTTCTGGTCCTCTGTCCAAAAAGCTAGGGCCTTAGTTTCCCCAATCTCCCATGTCTACCATGACTTTCCATGACTGCTTGTGCATCTGGGACCAAGCAGCAGGAGACAGAGAGAACAGTGAGAAAAAGTGCAATGAAGGTTTGGGCTCTTGGTCTTGGGCCACATTTCCTGTAGTCAGAGGGATTCTTCTCTCTCAGCGTTTTAGGCACCTGCCTATCTACCGCTATCTAATGTAGAGTAAATTGATTCTCAGTGAAGGCTTCTTTAAGAATGAATGAACTTTAATAAAAGGGAATTAGTGACACATCTTCTATTGTTTAATAGCCTCATTTATATTTTAGGGCAGGTGGCAGTTATAGCTAATCAAAATCTCCAAATAACTTTTCGATGATAATAGGAATTATTTTTACAATCACAAGTAATAAACACTATAGTATTTTTAAATAAAATAAAATAAAATAAAAACAGATTGGAGGTTACCACAGGAGAGGGAGTTGGGTAGATGGGTGAATTAGGTGTAGGGAGAAAAGAAATTAGTGAGAATGTTGGATATCTTGATCCAGGCAATGGTTACATGAGTGTATACACATGTCAAAATTCATTAAGCTGTATACTAAGATTTGTGCATTTTATTGTATGTACCTCAATATAAATACATTAAAAAAACTGAACAGATTGTTAGGCGGCTTCTCTTAAAGTAACAGACACATACCACTATTCCTGCACAGACACCTGACCTTTCTAACCTTGGAGCAACATGTGACTGAGCTCCAGTTAAAGCAAGGGAATCATAGCAACCTCCTAACTTTGGAAAATTCCATGCTCTCTTGGTTCCTACATTATTGTGGCTTTCAACAATGAAAGATAAAAGGTAAAGACCTTGCTTTCAAAAAACCAACTTGGACAAATCAAGATAAATACAACTCTGAACTTGTTAGCATGACTGAGTCCCTGGTCAGTTCCTCTAGATAGAAGATGTCCTTGAGGGGAGTATGGCTTGAGCACAAAAATATTATTACAAAATTCGTGCTTGACTCCTTCCTCTTTCCAATTCATGATTGAAATTCAATGGGTCAGAAATAGGTAAACAGTTAATGGTTCGATGATATGGAAACTGAATAATAAAAATGCACATTTTGAGGAGAAATATAATATCAGAAACAATTCTCCTCTCTTCAAGAAAGGAGCTTTAGTTAAAGGAAGGCTATGAAACAAATCACTTGACCTGATAATAGCTGGTGTTTTTTCAGACACTGTGTTGATGAGAAAATTAAATGATAAAGAATCTTTATGACTTAAGGCAACAAATAAAAATATTTTGTCAATTCTGTCCTGACATAGAGGTAGTATCATCTTTTCAAATTTTAGGTAATATTAACTGAAATACTACCCTTGAAAAGTGACTAAACTATAGGGACAGAAAGCAGGTAAATTGCCAGGAGCTAAGGGTAGGGGAAGGAGGTGATGTTAAGGGACACAGAGACATTTTTGCAGTGATGAACTATTTCATAATTTAATTGTATGCACTGGTCAAAGCTTCTAGGGTGAATATTACTGTACTTAAATTATACCTTAATTAAAAATATTTTAAGTGCCTAACACATAGTAGATCAATAAGAGAAATACAGAAATTAGTTTTTCTTTGGATGACATATGTTCTAGAAAATGGAATTAATCTGAGGGCTAGTGCATAAATTCATATTCCTATCTCAAATGCCAACATAATCAGTCTCACAAGAGTTTGGATGCCTATAGACCTTGTTTCTCTCATTCCCTATGGATAAAATATGAGAATAGGGTTTTAAAAGGGTGGTGATCATGTAGGCTCTGCCAGGTCTGTCTCTAGTTTAGAAGTGAGAAAAGGAAATTTTTCAAATAAAATGATTCAATAGGAGTGTATTAATTGGGAATTTTAAAATTGAGAGCTGAGAACTGTACAGTCATTATAACACTGCGTCACAGACACAATGGCCAGTGACATTTGAATGAATGAAACATGAGATTTTCATACAGGTCTTAGGTACATACTTCCACAGATAATATGACTGTGAAATGTGGCATGTGGCAGCCACTGAAGTAGACAATAGTGAAATAGGGTCAAACAATGGAGCATGATGCAAGCTGAAGCTTTTAGAATATTATAGGTTTATTCAGTGTGAATAACGGTAAAAAGTTAATATTTCTCAAGTTCTTACATATTATGTCAGGAACTTTGGTAAGTTACATTTATTACTCAGAATAATCTATTACTGTAGGTATTTTTATTGCTCCATTTTACAAATGGAAAAACTGAGGCTAAGAGGTTGAGTTACTTGTCCAAAGTCACAGAGTAAGTGTGGCAGAGCTGGGATTTGAATTCAGTCTCTCACTCTGAACTTCCTGCCTCTAGTCACTCTCCAACAATGACTATTTGCTCAGTGGAAATGTTTTTGATCAGGTCTTCTAATAGCAGTGTAGTATTTATTGAAGAAAATTCTTTCTTTCTTTTATAAGTTGCATATTGTAGAAACACCTTGTGGAGGACAGATGGATTGAAAAGTCAAGGTATTTTATTTTTAAGTAGAGACCTAGGAGTTTACATTTTTAGCCTGAGGATTAATTATTTCTAGGAGAAAATAGCAAAACATTGTGGAGATTGGCCACATTCAGCAAAGGGTCCTGAGTCCTGCACTTCCAACAGCCATGCAGGGCATGCTGACCTTGCCCTGAAACACTAGACAAGGCAGAAACCAAGGGCTGCAAAGATGTGCCTTGTAAAAATGGGATGGAATAAGACAGAGTCTTGAAAGGTAGCCGAACAAATATTGAGGTCAAGAACCCTATGTGAGTCTTATTCTAAGTTCAATTCAACATCTGGAAATCAAATTCTGTATTTCTTAAGACTGACAATGATCCTATACTTCTTCAGGCCAATTCATAGAGTAATAAGGTATCACAGGTATCCAGGACCAGAGCTTTTATTATTTGATGGTTAAACTTTGATGAAAGAAAGTTCTGAAGAATCAGAGCTACTTTCCCCTGTTCAGAAAAAATTAGAGTCAAATACTTCTTTTTCTGTGAAATGTATGAATGTTCACATTAAGTAAAATAGGCTATAAATTGTTGAATTTTACAGTTCAAGTGAAATGTCTCTACAAAGTTGTTACAAAAAATTTGTTTTTTAAAAATATTTTTGGTTGTAGAAATTACAGACCATTTCATGGACCTGTAATACAATGATACAAAGGAGCCTTATTTGTTTATACTGAATAGTAGTCATGTTTTAGAATTAAATAAATTATAATCCTAGGGTTAAAAATATACATGTGCATAAACATGTGTATAAATTGCAAACAGATACTAAAATAATTTTCTTACCTAAAGCCTTAAAACGAATATATGTGTTTGCAACATTTAATTAGAGACTTGTTTTGAGAATGTTGGTGATGATAGCAGGATAATAATCGATTACATCTGCATATTACTTTATATTTTGTCAAGGACTTTTGTATTTGCTATCACATTGATCTTCACGCCAATTCTCTGAAGTAAACAGGCAGCTATTGTTACTTTTATTTTTAAAATCACATCAGTTTTTATCTGGTTACCAAAGGAAGACATTCTAGCAAATAATGTGAAAGATAAAAGAAGAAAGACAAAGTTGGGGTGTTTCTCCCCTCATTTTACAAAAGAAGAAACTTGAGAGCTAGAGAGGTTCAAGGGCTGATTCTGGGTCTAGCAGCTAGAAAGTGATAGAGATGAAGTTGAAATCTAGCCTGCCTCCTAGACTTGTAGATTTTATGCTTTCAACAATATTTAATGAGCACCAACGTTGTTGGGCTCTCTGGTAAGCATATCCACTATGCCAGTGTCCCTCAGTTAAGAAACAGAAGAAAAGACAAAATTTCACAGCCTAAAATATCAGTAGGAATCTAGGTCTAAAGAATGTCATAGGACCATACTGTTAGCAGAATGACTTAATTTCATTTTAGGGGGAATGTTTCATTTGCTAATTAAAGTAGAACTTCCTTTCCCAAAACTCTGTTTAAACTATTTGTGGGTTACTTTGAATCCAACAGTCACTTTGGTGCTGGTTGGGGACCTGTGCACTAATATAGATTGGAGCTACCTCAGACCAGCCGTTCCTGTAAATGACCACACTTATTTTATAAGATGTGAACTTTAAGATGTTCAGCTACTAGACTTTACTGATGGTCGAGGTGGGAAGGGGTGGAGGCAAGCCAGTTTGATGAACTGTTAAAGATATTCCAAAAGTCTTAGTCTTACACCTAATACTGTGATGAAATTGCTATCATTAAACTGTTTCTGTAAAACTGACTTTTAGTGAGTTGACCTGGAGACATTTCGTCCAAGTGTCAACTTTATGAGGAAAGACCTCAAATGTAGTTTTTTAATGTTATCTCCAACTAGGGTCATAGTCTGTATTTAATTTCCTGGGCTATCATAACAAAGTACCACAAACTGGATGACTTAAGCAAAAGACATGTATCGTTTCAAAGGTTTGGAGGCTAGAAGTCTAGAATCAAGGTGTCAGCAGTGCTGGTTCCTTTTGAGGGCTATGAGGAAGAATCTGCCCCGGCCTTTCTCCTGGATTCTGGAAGTGCAGGTTTTCTTGGTTTATTGATGGCATTCTCCTTGTGTTTTCATATCATCTTCCCTCTGTGCATGTCTGTGTCCAAATGCTCCCTTTGGATAAGGATATCAGTCATATTGGATTAGGCCCACCCTAATAAGTTAATTTTAACTCTGTTAATATCCTATGTCCAGTTAAGATCACATTCTGAGGTATGAGGAGCTAGAACTTAAACATGTCTTTATTGGGAGTTGTGATGGTTAACTTTATGTGTCAAGTTGGAGGGTGTTTTGGATGAGATTAAGATTTAACCTGGTGAGTTTTGGGTAAAGCAGATTTGCTGCCATAATGCAGGTGGGCCTCATCAACTCAACTGAAGGCCTGAATAGAACAAAAAGACCAACCTCTTCAAGCAAGAGGAAGTTCTCCAGCAAACTGCCTTTGGGTTTCTTCTGCATCATTGCCTCTCCAAGGTCTCCAGTCTGCCAGCCTTTGGACTAGAATTTCCCCATTGGCTCTTCTGGGTCTCCAGCTTGCATATTTTGGACTTGCCAGCTTCCATAATTGTATGAGCCATTTCTTTATAATAAATATCTTTATACACACACTCATGTAGCCTATTGATTCTGTTTCTCCGGGGGGGGGGGTAATACAGGGTAGAGTACACAATCAACCCATCACACAGTCCCAAGGTATTCTAGCAAGATGGAAGAGAAATATATCATAGGACTTTAAAACTTGTGCCCTCTTGTTATAGCACACCACCTATGGTGTGTTATTAATTAATATCCTTTTATAAATTAAGTAATCATCTTGTGAATGGTACAATTGTATTGCATTATATTTTTGGTGTTTAAGCAACAACTTTAGCTGTCTCTGAAATATACCATACATTTTGTAGACTTGTTCTGGAATCTTTCTATTTTAATATTCTGGAAGCCTTGAAAACTGGAAATAGCTTAGATCTTTCCCAACCTACTTAGTTGTCACTTCTCCACTTGGTACTCTCCCACTTGCTTCCCGTTGCCAGGAGAGCCTTGCTAATTCTTGCCTATTGGCCTTTATACACATGCTTCTTCTACTTTCTCTCCAGGTCATGTTTCTCACCTGCCTTGAGGAGTGTTCCCAGATCAACTCCAGCACTATTTAACCACTATCCAAATTATATATTTAATTCATGGTAGTGTAAGAAAAATTCTTTCCTTTCCTTCCATTCTCCACACAGTGTTTCCCAGCTTTCTTTACAATGAAGTGTGCTTTTGTGGCAAAGTTCTCTCCAATGGCCTATAGGTCAATCCAAGGAATTTGGATCTAAAGCTTAGTGGGAAGCCACTGAAGTACTAGAAGCAAGTGAGTGATATGATTTAATTTAAATTGGAAAGATTACTCTGGCTGATCTGTAGAAAATGGGCCAAAAAACAAAAACAAAAACAAAAATGAAGTGGGAAGACAAGACAGAAAGTCCGAACATGAATCCAGATGAGAGAATTTTCAGCTTTTACCAGGATGGTTGTAATGCAGACTGAGAAAGAAAAAAATACTTGGTAATGGGTTAGATATGGGAAGTGAGGCAAGTAGGAGCTATTAGTAATGACTAACAGATATGAAAAGATGGTCAGCCTCACCCGTAATAAGATAAATGC
The DNA here is from genome assembly GCA_032199065.1 of Smutsia gigantea. Classification (NCBI taxonomy): domain Eukaryota; kingdom Metazoa; phylum Chordata; class Mammalia; order Pholidota; family Manidae; genus Smutsia; species Smutsia gigantea. Next base: position 116,826 of record JAVSCE010014067.1, on the reverse strand, counting down.
AGATGAGATCCATAGTGAGATGGCTTACTTGGGGAAAAACTCCAAATTTTGGTAACATGCTCTGTTGATTAACACCTGGGGAAACAAACACTCTCATTTAATGCTGGTGGGAATGACAAATGTCACAGCCTCTTTGGAGGAAAATCTAGCAATATAAGCATTTATCCTTTCACTCAGCAATCCCACTTCTAAAAGTCTATCCCAAAGATACACTGGCAAATATACAAAACTGACACATGTACCAAGCCTTTCATCACAACAACAAGCAATGATTAGACTGGAGCTGGCTTGTATTGTTTACAAGAATTGATTGTTAAATTTTCAGGAATTTTGCAAGCTGGCTGTTAAACATACAATGGTTTAAAAATAAATTATATAAGCTTACAGTTAAATAAATTGTATTTAAGAACATAGGTAATACATATCCCAAATTCATCACTTCCTAATTATTTTACTATATTATTATCTATGCTCTTGAGGGTATTTTCACGTATTATATCTGAATGGTATACATTAATTCCCAATGTCATATCTAGTTACATGATGTTAGTAGCTTGAATTCAGCCATAGTGGGAGTATTTACACCCCATAGATAATTTGTGAACATTCCAAATTAGAGTTTTCCCTGGAGAGAGCTGATAAACATGTACCAACATGCAACTGGAAACAATCCAAACATCCATGAAAAGGACTCTGCTTGAATAAACCACAATGCATCCACTCAATGAAGGACCACACAGTTATAAAAGGAAAGAGGGCAAGATTTACATACTGCTATAAAAGTGATCTCCACAATATACAGGCAATTGAAAAAAAACAAGTTGAAGAAAAGTATGTACCTTATGTTTTTATTTTTAAAAACAGGAAAGATACAAAGACATTTATGTTTTTGCGAATTCTTTTAAGACGGAAAGCTAAAGTAAAAATTTTTTTAAATGGCTACATATAGGGAAAGGGAAGAATCTCTAAGAAAAAGATGACAGACTTTTTTGAAATGCTTTGGTAGATTTCTTTGGAACCATATAAACATTTTACATAGTCAAAATTAAATTTTTATTTGAAAAAAATTCTTTAAAATCTGAAACAAAATGAAACAAACCAATCTATGCAATGATTGGCATAATCACACAGGGAAGAATTATTTCAGATGAATTGAAAAAACAATAATTTCACATGCCTAGTCAGAACCTAAGGACCAAAATATAAAATTGAAATGTTAAAAAAATCTCAAACAATTTTCAGGAATCATAGTTAATGATAACATTGGTTATATCATCCCAAAACTATTATATACAATCTAGGATAAAGAAAATATGTAATTATGTTTATGCCATTAAGAACCAATATTTTTTACAATAGAAGAAAATGGCATAAATTAAAGAAGTTAAGTAAAAACATTGTAATTTTACATTTAAAATATTGTGGGCTTGTATTTTTCTCTTTAAAAAATATTTATCTAGTTCCTACTTCTGTATATTGAACAAGCCTAGAAACAATGACCAATAAAGCAGCAGTGAGTTAGCGCTGCTAAAATCCAGACCGTGATTTCTAAATACCATTTTCCAAATTGGGCACCCTGGAGAAATAGATGGTGTCAGTCTTGGAGCAAGAGATGTCTAAGATGATCTTGAAATATCTTATCACAGCAGAAAACAGTGAGGCTACTAAAAACATTTGAGGTTTGTCAAAATGACTCAGGAGCTAAACTGAAGAAGCTTCTACTTGACAAAGATAGCATAATGTAAGCATTAGTAAAAATAATTCTTGCAATGGATTGAAACACATAAAACATTTTTAAAAGGTCCTTGGCTGCCATAAAGTATGCTAAAAAATCAGCTCACTTAGCTGAAGGCTGATAAATAAAAGTAAAGAATGGAGAATTTTGTCTTTCTCATATGAAATGTACTGCTGAGTAACAAAAAGCTGTGAGAGGAAATTTCTCTTTATAGACATATTTCAGCCAACAAATGAAGAAGCAATGATAGGATATTAACATTTTATAACCACTAATCACGTAACGGATCTATTCTAAGCAGTGACCATCAACAGTTATGCATACGATAAAAAAGAGAGATACTCAGACTTTATGTGCTTCCTGGTGGAAGTGTCCAGCACTTTCCATTAAGTATTCATGTAAAAAAAATTCAAACCTGAACATAACCAAGCCAAGCCTTTAGATCTAATTACCAGTTTGTAGGAAATACAGGAAACAAAAGGAACTACAAGCCAAATGACTGTTTGACAGATATATTTCCAGGGCTGAAAATGAGAGGTGGAATGGGAGGGGAAAGAATAAGAAGGATTAAAATAAACTTAAGAGACATATCAACAATTACTATATGTGGACTTTATTTGATTCTGATTTAAATCAACAGTAAAAAAAGAAAGAACAATAATTATGAGGGAATTTATGATATTTTGATTAAGTTTTTTTAAAGAATCCTTATCTTTTTTGAGATACATACAAAAATATTTGTGTGTAAAACAGTATGGTGTTTGGGATTCATTCCAAAATGATCTAGTTTGGAGTGTGGGGTGGTGGGTAGAAGTATATATGAAACAAGATTAGTTATGCTAATTGTCAAAGCCAAGTATTCTATTTATATACATTGTAGATTTTCTGTATTAAAAATTCAGAAGTTTAAAAAATATGACTATTCAGTTTTTATTTGAACTGGGAGAATGAAGATGCCACTTGCAGACACTGTAATGTTTCAAGGAAGACCAAATTGGGAGTGGGGAAGAGATTTAGAAAGAGGGAGATGAATAATTTCACTTTCAGTTCTGAACATGGTTTGAAGTGTCTGAGAGACATGTAAGAGAAAATAATAAGTAGTCAGTTATATATGAGGTTTGAACCTCAGAAGAGACAGCTGGACTAGAGATCTAAATTTAGGATTTACCAGCATATGGGTGGAGTTGATACCATTACTAAGGGACAGAATATATTGCAGAGTAAAAACAATTAAAACATACCGAGTGCCTATTATGTACAGGCACTATTATAAATTCTTTAAACGTATTTTAAATATACTTAATCCTCACAATGATCCCATGAAGTAGATATTTCTCTAATCTCCTCTTTATATATTAAGAAGTGGAGGGATATAGGGCATAAGTCTTGTCCATAGCAAGTTTAAGCATTGTAGCCAGGATTCAGATCCTGGGAGTCTGACTGGAAAAGTAGAGCCCTCCAGGACTGAGACCTAAAGAGTTCTGATAACTAGAACAGAGAAAGAGATGCCAGAAGAGGACTCTGAGAAAAAGCATCCAAAGAGGGGAGAGAAAAGTAGTTGACAGAAGTGTCAATATAAGCCAAAAAAAGAGCACCTTCAAGAAAGGGAGTGGCCAACCGGATTGAATGATGCCGACAGGTCAAGGAGAATGTGTGCTGAAATTAATTCTATCACTGGCAGCAAGCTCAGTTCACGATGCACATTACAGTTTTTTTCTGTCAGGATACTTTTCAATAGAATTACTTACGGCTTTGACATTTGACTTCTACTATTATTCATATGCATATAATATCTTCTACTATAAGATATCTTGCTTTAAAATAGATGAAATACATAAATCAGACACTCAAAACATAATTTACAGAGTTTTCTGTAGTTAGCAATAGAATTCCTGACTGAAAGACTCGTTTTATTATTCTTTTATATGTAGATTTTTCTTTATACTTTAAAATATGATTCAATTCTCAATTCTGTGGACATGAAATTTTAAGGACACATTTGTTGTACACCTCTACTATGATTTTTATGTCTTAGTGTTTGCTAAGATTAGGAAGAATTTAAACTTTCAGGAAGAATGAAGCTTAAAAGCTGTCAAATAAAAATGATTAGCTTTTCCTACTGCTCAAAGATTATCTTCTTAAAATTTGCAAATATTATTTTTCAGTTTCAGTAAATAAGTTGTTAGCATTTATGTTTTGAGTTCTTAGGGAGAATCTTCACATTCTCAAGAAATGTATTTGTGATACGCATAGCAGTCAAGAGTTCCATTTTCATCTGTTTCACATACACAGTTCCTGAGGAATTTTCAAGCACCAAGTACATTGCACATGGGAAAATGAGTTACAGATCTTCCTCTCAAATGATCTATTTATAATCATCACTGTAATACTAACTTTGGGGAAAGAAACATGTATCATGTAGTGTTTTCTGGCTTGAATTTTTAAAACCTTAATTAAAAAAGCCTTAAATGTTGCCCTAAAGATCAAGATGCAACTATTAACAAGCTGGTTCTCATCTGAAAAAATAAAATAAGAAAGAATAGGGAAAAATGATGTGCTAACTTGACATGAACTGCACGATATGAGGAAACCTCTGAAAAATGAATGTACTAGTTCTCTTCCACAGTATTTATGGTGAAAGAAGGGAAAATAATAGATGTATCAAAGCTGCCAACTACAGGACCAGAGCAGACTCATCCCATAGCACAGTGATGGTTCCATAGTGGGCGGTCAGTACATCAGTATAAAACAAACCAATGAATGAATAAATAAACAACACATGAAGCTTGTGTTTGCACCATCAGTGAGAAGCAGAAGACAGTGTTATGTAGTAATAGCCAGTTTGTACTACATGATTATCATGTGCCCAGCCTGTACATAATTTTGAAAGCCAAGATTCTTTACTGCTTACCATGTGCTCCACTGCTTCCCAGACCATCACTAACTGAAACCTCAGTAGGTAGCATTATTACCATCATCATCTCCCATCATCTCCTCTTACAAATAAATACATTGAAACACAGAGAGGCTAAATAACTTGCCCCCCAAATGGTTGTCAGATTAGGTATTTGGTAGACTTTCCAATTTTTTGTATGAACAAGTTAAGCCTGTCACTTCAAGGGAAACAACAGATGATATTTGTTGCCTCCGATAAAATGTGAGCCTTCAAGAGACGATTTAAATTTTGGAAAACCTGAGTTCACCATGGTGAACTCTATCATTTATCAACAGTTAAAGGCTTTTCTAATGAGAATCATGGTGATATTAACATAAAAATATTTGATACCATATAAGGAAATGGGTCAACATTCAGAAGATCTGAGTAAGTCGGTAAACGAATTTTTTCCCAATGACCAATGAACAATGTTACAAAATTATACCTTCAGAAAAGATTCATTCAAAGTTCAAGGTGGATATGTAGATTTTAACACAACCAAGTACACAAAGTTTATTTATATGGTTTCATATTCCACATTGCAATTAACATTTAAGAAACTATCACTTGTAGGGGTTTGGTGTAATATAAAAGATTAGAAAACAGGACTGACAGAAAAGTGAATTGTCCAATATCAGAAGTAAATTGTTGAGTCTAATTTCTAATAAGATTACCCATCTTAGTAGTAGTGGCCTTATCATCATCATCAGAACCTAAACTTTAGAAAAAAATTGATCTACAAAGTATTTTCCAGCTTTTTAATGCTAAAACATTTTGTAGATTTCTAAATTTAATGTGTGCTTATATTTTAAGCATTCATTGGCAAAATGCTACAAAGTGTTATATTCAGTCTACAGTCACTAGTGGTATATCACCTTCAAGGATCCAAATGCCACAAATCAGAATTTGAAGATCTTTATCTAAGCCTCTGAAACAGCCAATAACAGGGGTAGCTAAGATTCAGACTAACACAGAAGACAATAATTTGTCCCATCAACTTTGGAGAAATCTGAAAATCTGAAGTGTGTGTGGAGTGTGTGCATAGAAGGGACAATTTTTTCAAGAGGAGTCTGGTGCCTTTTCCAAGGTTCTAGCATCTTGGGATGGGTGGGAGTGATAGGACTCAAACTAATCGCCTTTGTGAAGTCAGTACTGCTCTGGCTTTAACCAGTGTTCAAGATATACCTTATTTCAACTCAGACCTAACAGCACCATATTATTCCATTACCAAACCAAACCTGGAATTGTCCAGACAGGAGATGCAAAGTAAAAATGGCTATGTGCAAATATAAGGTGCTGTAGTGTCTGGTCACATTCTGCCGAACATTTAGATTCAAAGAATTTCAGATTCAGCAGAAATCTTCACATCATCTAGCCAGTCCTCACTTTTCCAAGATAAGTGGCCCAGAAAAATTAAGCAGCTTGCTCAAATTTTTACAATGAGTTAATACCAGAGATGGGACTGAAAACCACAGGTTTTTATGTATATCATATTTGATCATCTATTGCTTTTTCCCTTGATTGTCAGTTCCCTGTCTCTAAACCTAGACTGAGGTTTTCCTAACCACAACAAAAAGGACACAGCGTGCCAAAGAATTGGTTAAATAGAATCAAGGAAATCTATTTACTTTCAGAAAAAGAGAAAGGTTTGTTAAATGCTAAGAAGTTCATAATAGTCTAGTCAGTAACACAGGTTCTTAGGTTTCAATTACAGAAAAACATTGTTGCTAAAGTCTGCAAGTGCTATCCTAATTTTTCAGATTACTTCCTTAGAAAGTGTGCTTTTGATCTGCTCTTCCAAAGAAGAACACATGTGCAGACTTCAATGCTTAATAAAGTTGAAAGCTTCTCCCTGGGGTAACTGAAATTTTTATCAAAGGGGCGATGGACCTGGTTGCAGCTGCAACAAAGGAGTGCCATATAAAGCCAAGTGGAAAGCAGTTATACATCATTGGTGGTACAGGGCCATTGAACATGGTCATATTAATTGGAATCTATTGCACAGGACATTCCACTGCACGCTGGGCAAATGACCCTGAAAGTTTGGGTCTCTCTGGTGTGTAAAAAAAAGTTCAGATGTAAAAATAATCATACAGATGGTGGATTCTCTGTCCTTGAATGGGCATAGCTACCCTGAGAGCTGGGTGGCTGGAAAATCTCTTTTTTAAATAATGCCCTTTGAGTGAGTCCCCACATATGCATCTTCTTTTACAACCATCTGAAAACTTGTCTTCTAATAATTTCACACAGAGCTTTCAGCGTAGCAACATTCAAAAGAATAAAACTAATGAAACATGGCAACTTTTACATTTTTACTTTTGTGCTTTGGGAAAATTCTGATTAAAAGATATAAGGCAGTTCAAGTTGGTATTTCTTTATTGCTCCCAAAATGAATAACTTCTAATCTAATAGACAAATCAGAGAGATTTAAAACCAAGGTAGCATGGAACATGTCTCAGGTACATCATGATGAAACTGTTATGCACTTATGATTTAAATTCTTGTATCCTTAGATGCTCGTATTGTTCCTGATTGCAGGTTGCATGTAAAGAGCAATCATAGTATTTGTCTTTCAGGCAGAAACCATTCCTGAGCTTCATCACTGCCTCTTTATCCTACTCTTTAAACTAAATATTAAAAGAAAAATCCACAAGATATAATAATGTCAATGAATAATAACCTTAAAATGTCAGAAATATCGAGATATAGCCAACTGATAAAATACAAGGAGTAAATTTAACAAAAAAACTTCCAAAACTTGTACACAGAAAATTATAAAACATTATTGAAAGAAATTAAAGTACCAAATAAATGGAGACACATCCAACGTTTGTCGATTGGAAGACTTAACGTAATTAGGATGGCAATATTCCCCAAAGAGAGCTACAGATTCAACACAAGTCATATCAAAATCCCATTTGGAGTTTTTGCAGAAATTGGCAAGCTGATCTTAAAATTAATGTGGAAATTCATGTGAACCAAATGATCTTGGAAAAAAAGAACACAGTTGAAGGACTCACCCTTTCTGATTCTGAAACTTACTACAATGCTACAGTAATAAAAACAGCATGGTACTGGAACAAGGATAGATGTATAGATTAATCATGCATAATTGAAAGTGAATAAACCCATGTATTTACAGTTGGTTGATTTTTTACTAGGTTGCCAAGCTCATTCAACGAATGCAAGAAGAGACTATTTTTCAGGCCAATCACTATTTCCATGGAAATGGACCACCATGACTTGTGGGGTCAGAATCAAGTGCCCACAGCTCACGTCAAGAATTGATGGTCCTAGGGTAGAACCCTTCCTGCTGGACCCTTCCATCTGCATCAGATTGGGTGAGGAGCAGTTCCCCACCACACATACTCCCAAATTCTAGGCAGATATAAGTAACAAATGTCAACTATATCAAACATAAACATTTTTTTCTCAATGTTTGACCCTGAAAAAGAGTAGGGAAAGAGGCTCGTAGAGCTACAGTGGAAAGTGGAGATGAAGTTTGTGAGAATATATATGACCTGAGCACATTTAAGTGCTTATGCGTAGCAGCCAACAGGGAGTGAAGAGTTAAAGATACAAAAGAAATGGAAGCTAACCAATACATCTAAAGAAATAACTCTTTCCAACTCTCAGAAAATATATTCAATAAAGGAATTTCTTCCTGGGTCCTTGGAATATAATCCAGGCTCTCCCTTAATTTTCCTCTTCACTCTCTGCTACCGTGAAGTTGAACCACCATTTCAAAATCATTTTGTACAGTCGATACTGTCATTGGGTTCTGAAATTCTGATGCCCTTGTCATTATGATAATAATCCCTACTTCAATCTTCATTAATAATAGGATTCTCTCCACTCAGCCATGTACACAGTGAAGGCACAATTGCAGGCTGGCCACTGCCTCTGCAAAAGGGGAGGTGGTAGCTTCTTCCACATTCTCTGCTGCTGTTGCTGACCCCTTTAAGCTAGAGTACTAGCAGAGAGGAGAGGAAAGGGAAGCAAAAAAAGTTCTGCAATTGGAACTATTTCAAAATGGCTTTGTACTCTCTGGTTTGGCAGATATTTAAAGCTGAGTCATTCTTAAAGATGGTTTTATGGATTCTTTGGAGTTTATCCTGCTAGACCCTTCCAACTGCAACTCCCAGGGTGTGGGTCATTCTTTCTGTACTTCCAGCTACTGATCCACCCTTGAAAACAGCAACCCATTTATCATATTCTCTGTTGGAAACTCATCACCCTCCCAGGAAGTCTTCTTGGAAAAACTTCCTGCTATGTAAAATTACACATTTTTCTTTATTGTTCAAGTCAATCAAGTCATAGTTTTAGGTTACCTGCAGCCAAGTCATTTTTACTGATAACAGTGACTTGTAGTAAATTTTATTTTTCTCTACCTGGTGTTCTGCTTATTTAATGGGAGAGGAGCTGCTGATTGCTTGTGTCTTTGATATCACTTTAGGGAATTTCAGTGGTCTTGGTTTTGGAAACTCTAAGCTGATAATTCTCAGAGAATATTGAGAAAATTAATGAATTATGACTATGAATAAAAAAAACAATAAAGAATTATTTTTAAAAGGCTGGAGAGCCTTATCCCCAAAAATTCTAAAGGCAGCATTCCCAGACTCTTCTTCTTAAACCTCCCTGAGTTCTTTTTGAGATTGACAGATATTATTTTCTCTGTATTTTGGAAGTTAGATGAAATGCTCATGTTTTAAGCTGTAACTGTAACATATTTGCCTTAAAAACTGACAAGAAACCAAAAGAACTAGAACAAAGAGCACCAATTTTGTATCCAGCTGCAAGCTAAACACACAATGAACCAATCTGAACCCAAATATAACCGCTATTTTCATATGTCTGTTTCATTTCATAAGTAACGTATGAATATATTCTATCATGAAAGCTCCAAACAATCTCAAAGTTCCTTTCCTTTTTATATGTATTTGCATACATACCCACATATAACTTCAAATATTTTACATAAATGGAGTCATCATAAATGTATTGTTCTGTGGCTTGCATTTTTGGTTAATAATTTGTTTTGAAAGTTTTTCCAAGTCAGTGTGCAGAGCTCATTTTAACAACTGCAAAGTAGTCAACAGTGGAGTGGATGTAATTTATTCAACCACATCTGTTAATGGATGTTTAGGTTCTTTCCAATTTTTAGTTATTACAAACAGTATTGCACTGAACCACAAACATTCTTTGATTCATATTTTTCTGTAGCATTTGAAAAATTAATTGAGGTAATATACACCGGGAACAACAAAATATTCTGTAAATCACTCCCATGTGTTTGCTTAAAGCTCTTGCTTCAATTACGTATAGAGAATTGTTTAACAGGTTGTAATAATACAACATTTGAACAAATAGTTCACTGCCTGCATGGACATTACTTAAAATAGTATGCTTAATAAATATTTCCTGTCTCAAAATGGAACTGCAACAGACAAGTTCATGAGCTGATTAATCTAACTGGGAATGCAAGCTGACTTTAGGCATGGTTTATTAAACCAAGTTTCTCTCTTTCCTTCCTTTCTTCCTTCTTTCTTCCCTCCCTCCCTTCTTCTCACACTTGTAGATATCAGTCACCATTTATTAATTGTGTTAGAATATATTTTTTAAGTTTTGATACTTCCATTACCCACTGAGGTATAGCTGTGCAATAATTATTACAACTACTAAGAGGTGTTTCTAATTCCACAACCGTTAGAAGACTAGAAGATCAGTTTTTGGAAAGTCGTCCTCCTTAAAGCAGTTATAGAATTACACTTGTTAAGCTGTTTGTTTTTCATTACAAGGGAGGACTTGAATTACATTTTTATTGCCTGAAAGAAAACCCTGCCATGCTTATCATGTTATCATGTACTCTATAAATAGATTTTCTCATTCAGCAGAAAGGAAGCAGAAACTTGATAAGTTTTGCGTAAGATATCAAATATTCCTGTGGTTCGTGGGTCAACAAACAGAACAACGAACACCACCACCAAATCTCCCTCACATATTACAGTCAGCATTAGCAGTAATTATTAGTTTAGCAACCTAAGAAGAATATTGTAACAGAATCAAGATTTCAAGGCATCAGAGGGTATTTTTAGACCTCTGTGGGGTCATGATCTGCTGCTCTTTTTAGGTGTGGATTTCATGCATTAAAATTCAATGACTAGTTTTCCCAACATTATAGAGCCTTTAAGGCAAAATGCATAACGAAAAATTCCAGAAGGGTCCTAAACAATAACAAAGGATACATTTTAATTTTAATTGTTTTCAGTAGTTATAGAACTTGTTTATTGTTATGACCTAGGTCTTCCCAGACATCCAGTTGTAAAAGGCCTCTGTGACTTGGCAGTGTAAGGGCCTGTAAAGGAATGAAAACTAAGTATTTCCAATTAGCACAAAGCCAGGTTAGGTATCAGTCAAGTGCAACCATAGATAACATTCCTTGTATGTGCAAGGAACTTTGGTTAAACAAAATTTCCTGCCAGTTTGAATTTAATTTAACCATACTAAATACAGAAAACTTTCAGTCTTTGTAAATAGATTTCTTAGAAGGCTATAAAACTGGTTTTAGTCTCTCAGTATAGTCTTTTTCAAAGTCTTAATTATACTCTCAGCATTTTCATACTAACATGAGTTAGAGCAACCTCTTGGTACTTTGACCAAAGATAATTTGAAAATGTAAGGAGTTAGAATCAGGTTTGCATTTGTATCAAAAAGGTGCATACAGAATTAGGGAGGATTTTTTTAAGGCATTAGTAAAGGAACAAAAGAATTTCATTCTAATTTTGATTCACTCTCACCATTTGTAATTCAGAAATCATAAATATTTCTCAAATTTTAATTGTATAGTGACATAGTGTCCCAATATTATTCAAATGTTTGAGGTGTGTATTTTTTTTTGATTAAGGTATTATTGATATATACTCTTATGAAGGTTTCACATGAAAAACAATGTGGTTACCACATTCACCCATATTATCTGGTCCCCCCCATACCCCATGGCAGTCACTGTCCATCAGTTTAGTAAGGTGCCACAGAGTCACTACTTGTCTTCTCTGTGCTACACTGTCTTCCCCGTGACGCCCACACCATGTGTACTAATCATAATACCCCTCAGTCCCCTTCTCCCTCCCTCCACACCCTCCCTCTCCCACCCCTCCCCTTTGGTAACCACTAGTCCCTTCTTGGAGCCTGTGAGTCTGCTGCTCTTTTGTTCCTTCAGTATTGCTTCATTGTTATGCTCCACAAATGAGGGAAATCATTTGGTACTTGTCCTTCTCTGCATGGCTTATTTCATTGAGCATAATATCCTCCAGGTCCATCCATGTTGCAAATGGTAGGATTTGTTTCTTTCTTACGGCTGAATAGTATTCCATTATGTATATATATCACATCTTCTTTATCCATTCATCTACTCATCGACACTTAGGTTGCTTCCATATCTTGGCTATTGTAAATAGTGCTGAATAAATATAAGGGTGCATGTATCTCTTTGAATCTGAGAACTTGTATTCTTTGGGTAGATTCCAAGGAGTGGAATTCCTGGGTCAGATGGTATTTCTATTTTGAGTTTTTTGAGGAACGTCCATATTGCTTTCTACAATGGCTGAACTAGCTTTACATTCCCACCAGCAGGGTAGGAGGGTTCCTCTTTCTCCACATCCTCACCAGCATTTGTTGTTCTTAGTCTTTTCGATGCTAGCCATCCTAACTGGTGTGAGGTGACATCTCATTGTGGTTTTAATTTGCATTTCCCTGATAATTAGTGTTGTGGAGTATCTGTTCATGTGCCTGTTGGCCATCTGGATTTCTTCTTTGAAGAATTGTCTGTTCATATCCTCTGCCCACTTTTTTAATATATATTTCCTTCTAGTCTTTATTAAAATGACATACTTGGAATTTAAGCTTTTAAAAAAATTTTGGTATCATTATTTATTTTTGTATCATTAATATATAATCACATGAGCAACATTGTGGTTACTAGATTCCCCCCATGATCAAGTCCCCACCACATACCCCATTACAGTCACTGTCCATCAGTGTAGTAAGATACTATAGAGTCACTACTTGTCTTCTTTGTGCTATACTGCCTTCCCCATGCTCCCACACCTGCATTATGTGTCCTAATCGTAATATCCCTTATTCCCCTTCTCCCACCCTTCACACCCATCCTCCCAAGTCCCTTTCCCCTTGGTAACCGTTAGTCCATTCTTGGGTTCTGTGAGTCTGTTGCTGTTTTGTTTCTTCAGTTTTTACTTTGTTCTTATACTCCACAGATGAGTGAAATTATTTGGTACTTGTCTTTCTCCACCTTGCTTATTTCCCTGAGCATAATACCTTCTAGCTCCATCCATGTTGTTGCAAATGGTAGGATTTGTTTTCTTCTTATGGCTGAATAGTATTCCATTGTGTATATGAATCACATCTTCTTTATCCATTCATCTACTGATGGACACTTAGGTTGCTTCCATTTCTTGGTTATTGTAAATAGTGCTGCGATAAACATAGGGGTGCATCTGACTTTTTCAAACTGGGATCCTACATTCTTAGGGTAAATTCCTAGGAGTGGGATTCCTGGGTCAAGTGGTATTTCTATTTTGAGATTTTTGAGGAACCTCCATACTGCTTTCCACAATGGTTGAACTAGTTTACATTTCCACCAGCAGTGTAGGAGGGTTCCCCTTTCTCCACATCCTCACAAGCATTTGTTGTTCCTAGTCTTTTCTATGTTGGCCCTCCTTAATGGTGTGAGGTGATATCTCATTGTGGTTTTAATATGCATTTCCGTGATAATTAGCGATGTTGAGCATCTTTTCATGTGCCTGTTGGCCATCTGAATTTCTTCTTTGGAAAAGTGTCTGTTCATATCCTCTGCCCATTTTTTAATCGGGTTATTTGCTTTTTGGGTGTTGAGGCATGTGAGTTTTTTATATATTTTGGATGTTATCCTCTTGTCAGATATGTCATTTACAAATATATTCTCCCATACTGTAGGATGCCTTTTTGTTCTGCTGATGGTGTCCTTTGCTGTATAGAAGCTTTTTAGTATGATGTAGTCCAAATAATGACAACTAAATGTTGCAGGTAAAAGGGTTCCTACTAAACTTAATTCTTGCAGTAGCAGGTCAAGTGCTAGAATCGTATCTACATCTGGCAAATCTGCAATCAGCCTCAGCCTCCACCAGGAAGGGAAAGTACTGGGCAGAGCTCTTTATGTAGCAACACAGACAATAATGGCTCACTGCCAACATGTGTAAGCATGTACCTATGCAGTGGGCAATTACATCATTTCATGTGCACTGTGGGCAGGTAGTTTAGGGTCAGGTGAGGATCCTGGCCATGGGAACTTTCATTTTCCCTACACCAGTGGAGACTGATTTCTTAATAATTAGAAGAAAGCAAAAATCTCTTATTGATGTATTTAATATTTTTATTTTTCAAGTGTTAACACTTACCACATTCCATATTTTAAAAGTTAAGCATTCCACATTTTTAAAAGCACATTTTCCTGGGAGTGAGGTGAATTACATATTATAAATTGAATCAAAATACCTTTTATTCTTTTACACATGCATCTTCTAAAAGTACCTTGGTAAAAGCAAATAGTCTTCTAAGAATTGGTAGACACACTTTTTGGAATTCTGTATATTTTATTGTTGAGTTCTTTTGTTTTTTCCTTCTCAATCCAGAAGTTCTATTTTATGGAATATGAACTAAATTGATATCAAAAGTCTTGGATTCATGCCCAAAACTCTGAATTTATGAAATACAAGTCAATCGGAGAAAGTTGGAATGATGAATTTTGCTGTGGGTTAATGGAATCACAAAGAGTAGTTTTAATTCTCTTTCAAATTCTAAATTAATCCAATGTCAATGAAAATACACACAAAATAGTTACATGCTGTTTTAGAAGTCTTCAATAAAGGCTAGAGGGAAGGAAAATAAATTATTCAAGATCTGAATTTGCCAAGAATTGATACAAATGTTTTTTCCTTAATCCTTACAGTATTATAATAAGGTAGGAAATCTTATTTTCAAGAATTTAGATTTGAGGGAAAGTAACCTTCTCAACATCAGAAAATTATTAAGTGGCTGTTTGATTTAGCCCAGGTGACTTCAGAAACTCAGTTTAGTGACCATCTTTTGCTGCTCATCTGCTTTGTCTTAATTTCCTTTTGTGTCCTGGTTTTCTGTTAATTTCCTATTTTCATCCTTTTGTTCCCCCATTTCCCTTCCTTCTTTCTTTTTCCAATATAAATGGAGAAACACAAGAAAACAACAAATATTTCCTCATTGTAGTAGGAAAAATACATTATGGACATCCTAGATTTTTTACCTTATTTATTTTCAAATTCTTAGGATAAAGATCATAAGCAGCAGAGTCCTAAAGGATTTTATTAGTTAGGGATTGGCAGGAAATACATGGCATACTCAAATTGGATAATTTGAGGATAGTTCTAAGAAGAAACTATTTTAAGTTTGTGATCAGGATACAGGAAAACTACTGTGTGAGATAACGCAGTAGGAGTTGGGTTACTTGGCCACTGCTAAGTCTGCAGAGCAAGGGGGATTCATGGCTTCCCAAACCTGGAGACTCAGAAAGCTTTGTGAAGGGGGCCATCTGAGAGGTATTCAGATCTTCAATAATGGATGCAAACAGATGCAAGATGGTGGCACCAGGTTCCCATAGTCTCTGCCCTTTTACCATCTCCTGCCGGGGCTTTCTCTTAGCAGCATTCACCCAAAGCAAGAAAGCAGTAAGTCTGCTAGTATAGCCTATTCAGGTCAACTTTCTGGAGCAGAGAGTCCACTGAACAAGAGTGGAGAGAGGGTCTAGAAAGACAAACAGAAGATACCCAGTGCAAGGCCTAAATTTTGGTGGTGGAGAGAGACTGTGCTGCTACTCTAGCTGGTATTACTTCCTTGTCTTCCAAAGGCTTTCATTTTTGCCAATACCAGAATTAGCTTTCCCTGATTAATCCCATCAGAATTCATGTAATTTTTTTTTGTACAAGTTACAATGACATTAAGTATTTTATCTGTACCTGATTTTAATTTTTTTCATGCATATCATTGTTCCTAAGAGTTTCTGCAATGCATATATTTTATGTATACTACTACTGAATCATAGAAACTGGCAGGCCTGTGGCCTCCTATGTCAGATGGCTGGGGCCTCATACCAGGAAATACAATGTTGAGAATTGCTATGGTTCCCAGTCCATACTAGCTTCAGGCAGCCTGCATTGCACAATGCTTAAGAATAAGGGCTCTGAAGCCAGACATGGCTTACTTGCTAGTTGTGAAATTTAGACAAATTATTTCCGTCTGTGTTATTTATTTGTAAAGTAGGAAGTAATGATACCATCTACCTCAAAGGCCACTCGAACATTTAGATGAATTAACATGTGCAAAGTGATTACAGTAACGCCTGACACATTATAAGCACTGAACAAATGTTAGCTTTTATTAGTACCTCAAAAATGAATGTTTTTGGTTTGACACCAATTGGCTGATTAAAAAGGGTTTATGTGTAAAAGTAAACATAGATTAGTATAAATTACAATTAGAAAAGCAACTCACAGTGACTTTGAGACCATGTAAAAAAACATCAGAGCAGAAACCACATCTCAATGACTATTTGTGGGCAAACAACACACCCCAGTAACCAACTTTGCAGTTCAGGGTCTCGCATCAAATTTGCTTTATGTTTAGGTTGATTATCCTATTTCCCTCATTCCACCATACTTTGCCAAGTATTTTTGGTCATTTCAAGTGACAACAAATAGGTCAAATTGTCTTCCCCTGGCTCCTCTTAGCTGATTTCACATTTCATCTTGAACCAGTCACTTTCCCTCTCTGTGTCTCCAGCTCTGCTCCTGTTCCATTTAATGTCCATTTTATTTCCCTGGCTCCTAAAGACAATGCTTTTGTCACCATTCTTGTGCCCACAGTCCTCTAGTTAACTTTCACACTTAGGGTCCTGAATTATTCTCTCTAGAAACCTGTAGCTTTGTCAGCTTTATAGTTGTTAGATAATTTCTGCCTCATTCAAAATAATTGCTTTTTGAGTAGTCATTGTATATATTTATCCATAACTTCTATAGATTCAAAAAGTGAAAGCAAAGAAAGCATGTTATCATAGATAAATTAAAGAATATTATTAGTAATCTAATAAGCTCAATGTTTTCCAAAACTGTAGGCTATGGCCCATTATGGATCATAAGCTAAATGTAGTTTGGCAGATTCCAGAATTTTTAAAATTAAACGAAATACAATGAAGTAGGATGGAATAAAAAAATAGAATATGACCATAAAATAAGAGTATGTATTATTTCATGAAACTTTTGTTTTATTTATGTGTATATATGCTTAGTTACCATGTAAAATCTACATCTTATTTTTGCTCAAGATATAAAAAACTTGAAAGTCACTCTAATATAACTCATTTACTTGTTTCTTGCTTTTAAGCTTAGTCCTTTCTACAGGACATTTTTATGTTTTCAATTAGATTGTAAGCTGCTTAAGGGAAGGGACTCATTCTCATATACCTTTTGTATAGCAGCTCCACATTATTAAAACCATGATACATACAATACACTATGTATCCAATAAATATTGACCAACGTGACATCTATACAGCTAAAGAAAAAGGAAGGCAATGTTAGGTGAAAATGTCTGTAAATGAAATATCCAACTCCAATAGGTCTATAATATATCTTGTTATTTATAGGTGATCCACTACCATTTGTTCAATACCATTAAACTAAATGAAAAAGTTGGCTGTATACTATTTGCCAGACTAGCCATTTGGGTCATTGCTAGGTGTTTAAGATAGACATGTGATTAATACACAGTCCCTGTTCCCAAAGAGTTTAAGATCTATAAAGGATACATGTTTTAATGACAGGATTGAATTATAAGTATTAAGTCTCACAACATTCCATTAAAGTGGGCATCATTATTCCCACTTTAAAGGGGAAACATTTTTAGAGATGTTAATGTTAAACTATTATTCTCCTATACACATTATATTAGGTCTAAGATTTTTATGTACTTACTTTGCCAAATCCCAGAATATGGAGAGGCATAGGATCAACATTCACATTTATCAATTAATCAATAATTTTTTGAGTGCCTACTATACACTCATGTTCTAGAAAGAAGGTAATCATGTGGAATCTTAGGACAGATATTAACCACTGAATTTAAGGAATCCCATTAGGTTGGACAAAATCAAGTGCCAGAGAAATGGACTCTGTGTAAACCACCAAATAAGACAAACAGGAGACCAAATTCAAGTTATCTCTGGTTATATAAAGCATTTCAAAGAAATCATGGCTCCCATGCCACAACACAAAATTGGAATAGCCCTGAGAAACACTCTTGTGTGCCTGCCTCAAACCCCTTCACTATAAAATGTGTAAAGTTGGGACAAAATGGCTGAGAATATCAAGTAATTATGGTTTACTGCAATACTGTCCCATAACCTTACAAAACTAACAATTTCTTCTGTGGCAGGCACAAGTTTAAAATGTAGAAGAGTTAAAAGCAGAGCTGATCATGGAGAGAAGACTTGTGATGCAGAGCAACCCCCTTCCCTACCAAATGGTATTGATCGTTACATGATTAGAAACAATTTAATAGGGTAGATATTCCTCGATTACTTTATTATTTACTAGAAACTGGTCTGAGTCCTTAGGAAACAAGAAAAAGTTGGAGCTGAGCAAACTTAAACAGCCTTCAGAAGTTTACAAAGCACACGGTTACATTTCATTTTCTCAGAATAATTCTGTGTGGTAGGTTTGGGCAGATTTTTAGACAACTTGACCAAGATTGTGGATTTCCAACCTGACTACTTTTTAAAATTGGTTTTTCCTTCAGATATGCTCCTACAAGTGGCTTTATAAATATGTTCTTAAAATAAATGTTGAAATCAAAATATTTTGAAATACAAGATTCCTTGGCAATGACAAAAATCTCTTGTTTCTTATCTCAGAATAATAATATATTTGATTAGTGATGGCAAAATGAGTGTGTACTTTCTTATTGTCTTTTTCACCATGGTTTGAGATTTCTTGAATAACTGAACATTTTATATTCTTGTTTCCCTTGATTTTAAATTGACATTCAAAGAAAGGCTTAAACATTTTATGTTAACCTTTATATATTTACACGTTTTTTGAAATATACATAATTCCGTATACATTAATTCAAGAGACTAAAAATCCCAATTACACCTTAGAATTTTTAACGTTTCCTCTTCTTTAAAGTGAGGATAAAGCTACCTACCTAATGATCATCTGTTTATAAACGAGTTTATAAAATTAACTGTCAAATGTTTGGTAGTACAGCATAGAGAATACAATGAATGATTCGGTAACATCTTACTACGTTGATCATCTGTGACCACACTGGAGGGGTTGAGGGCTTAATAATATGGGTCACTGTTGAGCCACTGTGTTGTGTATTTAAAACCAACATAAGATTGTATATCGATGATACTTTAATAAAAAAAATTAACTGTCAAATGTCAAGTTCATGAATGTGTTTTTAAGTATTATTATTATAATTTCCATATCTTCCTCTTGTAGATGTATAGTATAATTTCTTACTGTAAGATCTCAGCTTAAACCTCACTTCCTCCAGGAAATAGTGCATTGACTCACCCATGGTTATGCTATGATGTCCTGCTTTGGGCTCTTACAGAACCCAGTCCTGTCTCCACCTGGAACTTGTCTCATTTTATTGTAATTGCTTGTTCAGTCACCTTTCTTGCCTTTAAACTGAAAGCTCTTGGAGAACCAGAACTCTATCAGTCTTTCTCATCATTATATCCTACACATGCATAGCACAATATATGACACAGTAAAAATCTAAAAAGTTCTTATAGAGTGAATGAAAAGTCAAAGTCAGAGCTTTTTCTCTATTTCATAAAATTTTATTTTCAGCATTGAATATTATTACTTTAAAAGTGATTTTATCAATAATGCAATCGCCTAAGGCTCTGATCACTTTACTCTTCCTCTAACCCATTAATATAAACAGTTTTGCATGGAAAATGATATGATAATAACAACAAAACAATATTAAATGCCTTCACAGTATATTTGCCTAGAAGGCTGGTGTCTTTGAATGAGGGATCACCAAGAAGATGAAATTCAGAGTTATCTCTTTCTGAGTTATTTTGAGTTAATTACATATTATTCTCCAAAAATGTCATCTTACCAAGGACATCCTTTTCCCTAAGAAGATAATTCTTAGTAGAGAAGAAAAAATGTTTCTATTTACTGGCTGTGGTAGAAAAATAATTTACAAAGCAAGACCAGAACAAGACATAAAATAAATCTATAAGTGACTTTCAGAAAGTAAAATTGTAATAAAATATCAAGACTGCTTGAGTGCATTAACAATTTTTTTAAGTTCTCAAGACATTTCATAGGTGAAGTGTTACATTTTCTTTATCTTTCTCATGATGAATGTCAAACCAATCTTCATTTAAACAAAGAATATGACCTATGAATAAGAGTATGATATTACTCTCTTCATATTAAAGCCTTATGCACAATGTAATTGGAAAATTGAAGAAGTCAAAAGAAATTGAGGATTCAAGCATTATCTCCCTTTTCTCCCACTCTTTACTCCCTGGGGAACTCATATAATTAAAAAAATTTTACCCAACACATACTCATCAAAGAATATGAGGTTCAAAGAGAATGACTGTGTCTTTTTTTGCTTCTTACATACTTAGCACTTAGCAAATGCTTAACATGTTATAAATATTTAACTAATGAATGAATGAAAAACTTTTTGAAATAATCAGTTATTTTTAAGAGCACACTAGACTTTTAGAAATCCCATCTTAGTCTACATACAAATGTGTATTTGGTTACATCAGTTATGTTAACCAATGTATCTAATAATGCCTGGCACAGGAAAAAAAACCTAATTTATGGATAAGAACCTAGCATTTTTCAGTGGACTGAATCCAATACACCGTCTACATCCCCTGCTCTTATGGTTTCTTAATAGCAATGTGTCATTAGCATTACTGCAACTACTTTTTAAAAACTATTTTAGAGAATATAATGAAAAACTCACAAAAGAAAAACAAGAGTTAAACTGGGCCAAAAGATTAATCAAATCTAAAAACACACAAAAAAATGTTCTATTTATCTTCAACTAAAGGAGATGTCTTCTTTCCTGTGTTTATCCAACTGCACCTATCTGATTTAATGTTCTTTGTATAGAAGTATCTTCCTCTCAGCATCACCAAGCATACATTTAAAGCAAAACAATTTTAATCAAATTCACATGCAGATTATATGGGCTCCAGCCACTTCCTTTTATCATAGTTTACCAGAACTGTGGTACTGCACTCCTTTACAGAGTTTTAGAACAATTTTCTCTGATGCACATTTCATATTGATGCTGGGGTTCTTGTTCACGGAGTCGAAGAATGAACTTCGCAAGCACTCAAGGTAGAAGAGCAAGGCAGAGGCTTTTATTTAGAGATAAAGCTAGAGGACAGAGCTCCTGGCTCATGCCAGGAGGGGACAAGAGAGGCCCCAGGTAGTGCATTGTCTAGGGGTTTTATAGGCAGTTGAGAGACAAAACTAGGAATGTTCACCTGCTAAGTGTTCCCAAAATATTTATCTTTGTAGAGACATTAAGTTTCTTATTGGTCTTCCTGGTTATTTACAAGAATTTTACTGCTCTGATTTCCTCCCAGGATAGCAGCTTCCTGGTCTGGGAGCATATCAAGTAAGACTGCCTGCTTTAATTCCAAGGTAGGCTCAGTTATTGCCTGTTTGTTAAGAAACTTACTTTTTAACTGGGTTTTAAGATGATGCAATCTTATTTTCAAGATGAAATCCTTCCTGTTTTTACTACGTTGTTTTGGGCTTGCTTGCTACATTGCCCAGGTTGCAAATCATTTGTTTAGGGTGGAGGAAGAAAAGCAGCACCTGGGTAAAGTCAGAAAAACAAGCTGCACCCCCCCAGCAGGCCAAAGCAAATCCCACAATGGATTATCTTGCTTTGTTTTTCCCAGAGGCCCTCACCCTACTCTGACTACACCCATGGTCCCTGTCTCAATATCATGATGAAATGATATGACTTATTTAGAAATATGTTTCATAAAACCAATTCCTTCTCCTGTCTTATTGGACAGTAAAAGTTATTTATTTATTTATTTATATTTATTTATTTCCTTTTTTTTTCTTTTGGCTTTGAAATTTCCTTTAAATTTAGAATTGGAGACAAGATTATTAAATTTCACTGTGTTTCAAAGTAGTTTTACTTACCCTAACTATATTTTTAAAGTACTACAAAAACGTATCTTTCAAAATGCCTCATAGGACTAGAAATGGTATAGTCAAAATTAATGAAAGCAGTTATGTCCAAAATACAAGGAATTATATGAAAAAATTGAAAATGCCTATCACTTTTGTTAGTTTGAAAATCATCTTTAAAAAAATTTAGGTGTATCATACATTCATAAGAGCATATAAAAATCAGTCACTCTAGGAAATAAAATAACAATGTAACAAAATAATAAAAATAATAATAGACTCAACGCCCATAAACCCATTGGCCTAATAAATAAAACAGTGGTATCTTAGAAGCTCAATTTTGGCCCATCATGAGAGGTGACTGCTATCCTGACTTCTCTGTTAATTATTCTTTTGCTTTCTTTATAGTTTGTGTCACCTATTCCTAAACTATTTCATGTTTATTGTTTAATTTTGAAAACCTGAGTAACAAACCCAAACCCTAGACGTACACAGAAATAGCTCTATTTCCACTGTTTTGTATACCTTCCAAGGAGAAGCTGAACAGAGTTTTTATGTTATAGTATTGTTTCAGCATCCCTGAGAGTTTAGATGAGCCCTTTCATAAGAAGTCGATGAGTAAAACCATAAGCGAATAGGCAGAACATCAGTTAGGACAGAAACGTGGGTCAGCTTGGAGGAAACAGATAATGATCCAACCTAAATTCCATTAGATTAAACTGGAGAAACAACAAAGAAGGTGTATATGTGTAGTGGAGGCAGTAAAAGAATGAGAGCTTAAGGCTCTTCCATAGTGGGAAGTTTATAGCTAATGCCCACATGTTATTCAGAGATACAGAATATAGCAAAATAACAAGCTAAAAAATTAGAAGTGGTTGGCCCCATGAACAGGGCGATGATTATAGGTGGGATTGGAGTACTGCAGTTTCTAAAATTCCTTGAGAACTAATTGATTCTTTAGTTGAGGTACAATTTTTGACAAAAAGAAAAATGGAAGAGGAGATATATAATTTTTTGAAAGAAAGGAAGAGATTCTCTGCAGAGAATCCAGGACGGAGGTCTGGTAGCCCTGGTGGTGGCTGAGAGAGTGGAAGTTTCAGAAGGTCAATAGACAAGATTTGGCTCCTACTCCAGGCTTACATTATCAAGTGATTTTTTCCACTCTTACGATTATTTCTTCCACTATCCTCTCTAGGCAACTCTTAGCTAACTAATGTGCCTATTCCACCTAAATCAGGTTTCCAATTGGTACCAAGACATTGTGGCATAGCATTTAAGGGTATAAACTTTAGAATGAGACTGAGTTTGAATTCTGACTTGATCCTTTGTTATATAGCCTTTGGTGAGTTAGTTAACATCTCTGAGCTTTAGTTTTATCTTTTGTGATGTGAAGAGTAATAATGGCCTCTCAAGGGCTGAGAGGATTAAATGAAGCAATATATGCAAAGGTGCTGAACCCAGTGTCTAGCATGTAATGAGTGCTCAGTTATTATTATTACACTACATAAGCATATTACTGTTAGAATTAGTATTTTAATTTAAGTACGGGACTCATTTTTAAAAAACATTATGGGTACTTTGTGCTCTTTTAAACTGCTAGTACTGATTCATTGTTGGACCATTGTAATCAGTTTAGTGGATCATTATCAACATTTTCAAAATTAAAACAAACTAGTAATGAAGAGACCAGAATGTTGCACTAAGAAGTATTTACTTAAATGTTTGAGAAACACTGGCCTAAGTGTTGATGGGAGAGAAGAATGCTATATGAAGGTAGCAGTGGTTCTCTCCTTTTAAGTAAAAGCACAGCTATGGAAGAACAGATTAAAGGTGCTATAAATAATTGTATGTGTTTTTCAAAGTCTTTGCTACAATAATAAATTATAATAAAAGTCTAAAGTCACATCTGTGTTTATAATAACTCCTAGTTTTCAGGACTGCCAAAGGCCAACAAGGTACTGCTTGGAGTTTATTGCATCCCACCTCATCTTTCATGCCTAAGAATAAAATTCTGAAGTCTTATAAAATAAGCTTAGTTTATAAAAATGTCTTTGACAGACTTTCATATTTTAAACACAACAGGTATATATTTATCACCCAGATCTTGGTTTCTAAATATAATTCCTTAATAAGAGGAACCAGGGCTCCTTGGAGAAATAACTGATCCCACAACACAGGAAGGGAAGTATAAGATAAACCTGCAAGAAAGTACATTATTGCTCAAATATTGATGAGTCATGTTAACAGAACTTGCAAGCCTGTTTAAAGATGTTCCCACTGGCTAAACCTGGAATAAATTGCAAATCAAAAGGAATGTTTGGAAAAATAAGATATTACTGGAATGGGGAAGGGAAATACAAAATGAGCCTGAAGCATCTTACAGTAATAGAAAGCAAGTAAGTACTCAAAAATAAATAAGTAAATAAATAAAACAATGGGACTTTAACAAAGGACACAGTAGAAAACCTGAAAGAGCTTCCAGTAGCCAAAGCTGGAACAATATGAATAATAAAATAAATAAAGTCATATTGGATTCTACCCAAAGTATAAAATAAATAACCATGAGTCTACACTTACATGAAATAGTGGTTGAATAAATAAATGGTAGTGAAGGGACAAGTTTTCTTTACTGAAGAATTCCAAATTATATATGTAGGTACTATCCCCTCCTACAAATAGAGTTTAATCCTTTTGGGTTGTATTTATTGACTTCCAAAGAATACAGTATGGATAAGGAACAGTTGCAGTGGAGAAATGTGGAAAACACTACTTTAGCCAAGTGATTAAGGTAAGCATCACCATTAATAAGTTATGTTGGTGATATTTTACCTCTGGGATATGATGTGATGACACTTCACCTCTGTGGTATTCTTCCCTCAGATCCATAACTCCAGTGTAATCATGAGAAAGCAATCGAACAAATCCAAAATGAGGGACATTCTAAAAAATATCTGGCCAGTACTTCTCAAAATCATGAAGGTCATGAAAAAAAAGAAACACTGTGAGAAACTGTCACAGACCAAGGAGACAAAGGAGACGTGACAGCTATATGCAGTTTGGTATCATGAACAGGGGTCTGGAAAAGCTGTTGAAATATGAGTAAAATCTGGAGTTTAGTTAATAGCAATATACCAGTGTTGGATTGTTGTTTTCTATGATAATGTAAGATATTAACATTAGGGGAAGCATCGGTGAACAGTATAGGGGAACTTCCTGTACTAACCTTATAACTTCTCTGTGAATTTAAAATTATTCCAAAATAAAATGTTTATTTAAAAAAGAAGCAAGTATAATTTAATAAGAGTAAAATTAATAAAGAACTAAAAGCAAAGAACTCTAGAATAAGGAGGCTCATAATTTTCTATGCAAATTCTGAAAAACATTCAGAGAAATGTGGAGGTGAGCAAGTTTTTAGAAGGCTGACCTCAGCACCCAGATGATGAGAATTCAAGACCACCTATTTTCAGTCTTTCATACCTAGAGAGGTTGAGAAGTTTCCTAAGGTCACCTGACCAGACTAGTCATTTGTACAGCTGTGATAGTCTCTGCTCTAAACTCTACATTTTCACGAAACCATATGCTTTCTAGCATGAACTTCTGGTTTTGCGAGAGCCACATCTTTGCTTTATCTACCCCTAATGGGTTCCCATTGTTCTTAGCAGAAACTTTAAATCCCTTAGTTATTTGTCAGGGACTCTAGCCAAGTTCATTTCTTGCCATATTTTCTTTATACTCTTTGCTCCAGTCATTCTGCCCTTTGGGGGCTTCACACGATCTTTTTTCTCTGACTAGAACACTGTCCTCTTTACTATTATTGTTCCCATTCTATCTGGTTAAATCTGGAATCATCTTTTTCAGGTTTCAGCAAAATGGTAACTCCCTCAGAGAAGTGAATTGACTATCCTAAGATAATCGCAGTAGAATTCTACCTGTCATAGAGAGCAGTTCTCTTGCCTTTTGGTCAAATATGCTTTAACACTTTCCTTTCCTGTTAAATTGTATTATGAATGGAACGCCGAGTAAGTGTGGAAAAAAACAGCATTCCAAAGCCCTAACACATTAAACTATTTTTTTATTAGCTCTTGTCTTATCTATTTACACATATAAATTTTACATAGTTATAATCATAGTGCAGATCAACTTGGATATTCTGCTTTGTTTTTTATTCACATACTGTTATGCATTTTCCGTGTTGTTACATAGATTAGGCATTTATTTTTATTATTCCTATCTCATGCATTCATTCATATTTAGAGCCTACAATATATCTGAGTACTAGGCAAGATAAAATTGTGCAGTAGCAGAAATGAATTTTTGCTCTAAAGGAGTATATGTCTAGTTTACATTAGTCACTTTGCTTTCTATCTTTATTAATATTGTTACTATTAAATACTAAAATCTATATTAATAAGATAATATATTCTTTTGTGGTCTGTAGATTGCACTATATAACCTCTTTTTCCAAATAGTCCCATCTATAAATTGCATTTACTATTATTTACTTTCTCCATATAAGCCTTCCCAAGGAAATCTTACCTGCTTTCCCGATCTTATATGTGAAATATTCATCACAGACTCCCCAAACTTCTCTGCCCTACACCTCTACTAAGATCCTCACTGAATGTTTTGAAGACACTTCAAATGCAGTATTTCCCAACAGAATTTCTCATCTCCGTTCTCCAATTTTCCCTTATGTTTTAAATCAATGGCATCATTATGTACCCAATTGTCCAAGTAAAAACTTAAATTTATCTTGAATCTCTCATTTCTCATCAGATCTCTAGCTGCTAGGTCACATTGCTTCAACACTTCAGATACCTCAATTTTACTCTTTTTCTTGACTGCTTACTGCTTTTGTTCAGGTTCTATTTATCTATTCTCTAGCTTGTAATAGACTTTTAACTGATTTCTGCCTTCCCTATTTTCTCTATTGTAAATCTTTCTTCCTGTATATTGCTAAAAATTCAATTTCTAAAAACCAAATGTGGTTAAGTGATTTCCCTACTTCTGAGCTTGTGATGGCTTGTTCATTATCTGACACCATCACCATCATTCATTGAACATGTAATATACACCTATACCAGGCATCTTTCTAAGTAGTTTGTAAATATTATTTCATTTAATTCTTACATCAGCCCTTTTGGATTACCACTATTTTCATCCCAATTTTACAAACTAGAAAAACAGGACCCAGAGAGGTTAAATAGTTTGTAGTAAGTGGCAGAGCCAGCAGTTTGACTCTAGAGTCATTGCTCTTAACATTGCATTACAACTGCCTTTCAGAAATACACTAATTCCAAACCTTTTAACATGGCTTAAAGTATTCTTCCCAATTGGATCCCAAATCCATCCAGTCATTCATTAAATATCAAGTATAGTTGGGAATTAATAAGAACTTTCTTCAAACAGCTCACAGTTTGGTGGAAAATAATGTGAATGCAAAATGTTAACAACTAAGTGGGATAATACAATGAAATAGAAATATTCTCAAATTCTATGTGAACAGAGTAAAAAGCTTCAACTGGGCTGACTTTTCCTTTTTCATACTTTTGGTCATTTTTCATGTTGTTCTTGAGTTTGGAATGTCTCCTTTCTTGACTATATGACCAACTACAGTTTCTTCAAGATGCTACTAAATTGTCTTCTGCCTTGCAGAGGTACAATGACTTCACAGCACAGCACTCCTCCTCTGAATGTTCATCTTACATGGTGCAAGGTGTAATACTGTATAGTCTGTAGAATTATTATTGCTTATTTTGGGGGTCATCCCACATCTCAACCCTAGACTATAAACAAATGTCAGTCTGATTTTTCTTTGTATTCCCTTTTATTACACCTAGCACTGGGCATATACTATTAATAATTGCTTAAAACATAAAAAATAAAATGATGACAGTAGTCACTGGACTGTTTATTATGTGCCTGGCTTTCAAGTGCTTTACATAAATCAGATGAGTGAATGAATAAACAGATGAAAAAGTATAGAGAGAGGTTGGCTGGTGAGGCTGTGCTTCACAGATTCTCAGGGTGACCAGTAGATTTTGCTCTTTTTGCATTGTGGTAGGCAGAATTCTAAGATGGACTTTGTGATTCTTGCTTCCTGGGTATCCATGTTTTTGTGTGGGCAGAACCTGTAACTCCTTTCTGAACAATAGAATTTGACAAAGGTGAAGAAGTTTTACAGGTGCGGCTAAGATTAGTAATAAATTAACTTCAAGTTAATCAAAAGGGAAATTATCTTGGGGGGAACTGACCTACAGGTGAGCTCTTCAAGAGAGTACAGTGATCAGAGGTGGTGTAGGGACCAAGGGCAGGCCGCCCCAAGATGTGCCATTTTGGCATGCAAATTATTTTGAACTGAAAACCATTAAGCCCAAAAGACCAAGGAAGATACTTTGATCCCCCTCTTACTACCACCTCCCTAAAACTCCTTAAAAAGGATGTAGATACAGGAACTATTTCTGGAGGAAAGCTGTCTCCACAGTTACAATGTAAACTAGGTGTGGTATACAGGGAGGGATGTGGCTAAGTCTGTTAAAATTCCTCTTCTTGCCCCCACACACTGTTTCTGTGTGACCTGTCAAGTATTTTGTTTATCAAACATTCACTCTTCATACTCCTGTGAATTACTTCCCTTTATGTCTCAGACCCCCACCCCTTCTCCATTGGTTCATGTGGTCTCCATTGTTCTCCATGTGAATGACATGTATACCTCATTCTACCTGACTGCCTTCGGAACCAAGGTCTATGACTTCCACGTATATATGTAGTTAAACTTTGGTTTCCTTTCTTCTGTTAATCTGGCTCATGTCAATTTGATTCTTAGACCAGCTAGGAGAACCTCAAGAAGTAAAGGAAATTTCTTCCTCTCCAACAGTGGTGATGGGTAATTTTAATTGTCAACTTAACCAGACTATGGTGCCTGGTTGTTTTGTCAAACAGCAGTCTAGATGTTGCTGCAAAGATTTTTCGAAGATGTGATTCACATTTAAATAGTATATTTTGAGTAAAACATTCCCCTATGGGATGTGTTTTTTCCCAATACCACCAAACAATTTTCCAATTCCCAGCAAGACTCACTGGGTGTCCTAACTCAGTTCTAACACTATCTACCTGGAGATTGCTTCTGTGGATAAAATGAGAGTTCCTGTGGCCAGGATTCTCACCTGGCCCTGGTTGATTAGCTCACTGCACACCTGTGGGCAATACATGGCTGTTAACTCTATATAAAGAGCTCCACCCAGTGCTCTGGGCGCAACAGGGTAGCAGGGCTGCAAGGCTGCAGGAGAGCAGAGCAGAGGCTGGAGTGGTGGCAGTGCCAAGGACAGAGGCCCAGAGGACAGCTGTGCAGACAGAGGGGCCCAGAGGCAGAGACTGGCTTGCTGCATACAGACTCGCTCTGAGTGAATGGGATTTTAGTGATTGACCTGCCACCCGGAAATAAAGTTGGGTATAACACTTTCACCCCAAGAACAGTTTTGCTGTCAATTTCTTTGGTCACAATGAATCTATAGCGAACTTGACCGGGGCTGAAACCCATTGGCAAGACAGCATCAGATCCCACAGGTTTAAGGCTCAGTCCCACAAGACTCCCCTTGTTTCAGAGGCCAATTGCCAAGTCCAGGTTGCCATCTGTACTTCCTGATCAAGCTATAAACTGGAGATTCCAACGGCTCCCTTCTCAGGTTTGATTTATTTGCTAGAGCTACTCTCAGAAACAATTACTTAGGTTTACCAGTTTTTATAAAGGATATTATAAAGGATATTATAAAGGATACAAATGAATAGCCACTTGAGGTACATAGGGTGAGGTCTGGGAAGATCCTGAGCATGGAGGCTTCTGTCCCCATGGAACTGGGGTGCACACCCTCCCAGCACGTGGATGTTTTCATCAGCTTGGAAGCTTATCACGTCTCCTTGTTCAAGAGTTTTTTTATAAGGATTTTAATTTCCAGACCCGCCCCCTTCCATCCAGAAGTCAAGGGTAGAGCTCAAAGTTCCAACTCTCTAATCCTGAGGTGTTTCTGGTGGCCAGCCCCATCCTGAGGCTATCTAGGGACCCCACCCCAAGGAACCTTGTGGGTATGAACTCAGATGTGTTTAAAAAGGCTCCTTTGAATAACAAAAAATACTCCTAACTCTCAGGAACTTCCAAGGGTTTAAGAGAGAATTTTAAGGAATTTGTTCAAACAACTGTGAGGGCTGGCAAACCTAAAATATGAAGATACGCAGGCAGGCTGGAAGTTCTGGCAATAGCTAATGTTGCAGTCTTGAGCCTGAAAGCAATATGAAGACAGAATTGCTTCCTGTTGAGGACAGCGTAGTCTTTAAAGGCCTCACCTGATTGGATGAGATCAACCCACATTAGGTAGGGTGTGGGATAATATATATCCTGAAAAGATAATGTATGTATTAAGGAAAATTAGAAGAAAAATAATACCAATTTTAAACACCTTACCATACCAAGGAAAGATTCTCAGTGATGCTTTGATCACTGAGGATATGTCAGTTTTTGGGAGGATATGTAAGGTTTTTTTTAAAATTTCTTTTTAAAAAATTGTAAAATGTAATAGATGCACATGAGAGAAAAAGTAACAAAAAGTATACAAAAGAAATCAACTCTTACTCTCTCCTCCCATAACTAAACGGTTCTCTGCTTATATCACCTAATGATATTTGTGGATGAACTGTCGATATTTGCATGTATAGATCTACTCCTACTCTGGAAGCACCCAAACATTCTTGGTTCATAGCATCCTTAGCGTCTCAGTACTCTGTACAATGCCCAGTGAAATACCTAAGATTTTGTTCAAGTAGTTAGATATAAACAACGTGGGAAGCATTTATGTCTTCACAATTTAATAGATGTGAAAAATGAATAAATGTCAACTAGTAGAGAAAAATTTTAATCTCATTTTTAAGCAACCCAATTCCTTACTAATGGGATGTATATACCTATTGGTCACCAGACACCTCTCTTGGAATCACAGTGGACATTGCCATCCTTATTTCCTGTTCCACACTCATTTTTGCTTTTTGTTACATCAATTGCTGAAAACATGCTTGCAAAGATATGAAATCATCAAATCTAATATTAAAACTATGAGCTACTTTGAGATAGCAGTGTGTACCATGTCCAAGAGATAGTAAGAATCACTGTGTTTATCTCAAAAATGTAAAATATTCTTAGGCACCCCTATGAATTCTTTGCCATGTCCTGGTGCCTGTTGGTACACAACTTTGAGACTTCTGGCCCTAACCCATTCCTTTTAATGAGTACATATTATTAAATTTTATGGATAAGCTTGCTTTAATTACTGTCCTATTAAGGGTTAATTTAGCATCTTCCTGATTTTTATTTACTTTCCTCTTCTGTTTTTTTCCTTAATCGTGCCTGTCCTTCCATCAGCGAAAAATCCATAGGAATAATCATAAAATCTTATTGAGTGTAACTGCAGGATACATTCCTATAAGTTGAATTGTTGCCTTAAGTGATGATTAATTTAAATGTTGATACCATTGAAAAATAAGTCTCTATAGAAGTTGAATCAATTTATACATTTGTCTTCTAATATGGGTTTTTCCCAAACTTTTTCTAATGCTTGTTTCATCAAAATTTTAAATTTTTTTTAGAGAGGGGAAAAATTGGTTTTTAAATGGTGTTTTAATATGTATCTCTCTTTTTGAGAGGGTTTTAGTTGTGAGCATTTTTACTGTATTTACTGTGTATATTTATGTCAACTGTTCATGTCCTTTGTCCATTTTCTATGGTATTATTTGTGTTTCCTTAGGACTTGCAAGAGATTGTTTTTTAGTAAGGACCTTAGCCACTTTTTCTATGGGCTACCTTTAAACTTTGTTTGTGGTAATTTTTTCCTTAAGAAACTTTAAATTTTTATGTATTCAAATGTGTTGTTCCACATTGCCTTTTGGATATTTTGTTATGGCAGAAACAAACAATAGTTTAAAATATACTCATATTTACTTGTAATATTTTCATGATTATTTTACAACTAAATCTTTATTCCGACTGGGATTTATTTTGATGGAAGTAGTAAAGTAAGGATATTCATTTGTCATTGATTAATGCTGCTATATTAAAGAACTAAAATGTTTGTGACTTAACATTAATAAAAATTTCTTTGTCACGCACACATAGTTCAAACTAGCAAATGATGGAGCTGGATTTCAAGTGGGCAATCCATATTCAGAGCCCATGCTCTTAACTACTAATTACTCTTCAAGTGGGCATGTGATCTAGTCTTTTTGCTTTAAGTTCAACTTCATATTAGGTTAGGGCCTACACAGAATTGAGACCCACGTTTCTAACTTGCAAAGTAAAACCATTATGGCTTCTTTCTTTCTTCACCCTGGGTCACCTTTAACATAAGAAATAAATCAGAGGATTCTATAGTATCAAGACAGCTGAATTTTCTTTACTATCAATTTTTATTCTCAAGGTCTGATAATATATTGTGATAAAAAAAGATGTCTATGGAACAAAAGTTGAAATATTTTATATTATTTTGCCTGAGTCTTTCATTAGTTTTATAAAATAGGGCACAGTTTGTTTTGGAAACTGTTGGTTGAGATATTAAAATTTATTTTAGACTTTCTAAATCTTTGTTTCTTAAGGAAGGAAAACTATAGCCTCAAGTTAGTCAAGTTAAAATTACTTACAAGTGCACTACTTGAGAAGATTTAAGATGATGATAACATGTTTCCATATCACATTTCATTAAGACAACTCAAACTAAATATAGTGCCAGAATATTGATCAAAATCTTCAGTTCTTAGTGTTCCAGTAGCTGTGTGTACAAGGTTTCATTATGTGTGTTTGTTTCTATTTTTAAAGAACATTTTCCTATTTCATTTATAATATTTAAAAATTAGGAATAGTACTACCTTCAATGCAGAAAACATAGACAACATAGAAAACAGGAAGAAAAATAATCATTCATAATGCCACTACCTTAAGATAATGACTGTTAACATTTTGGTAAAAATCTTTACACTTTATTTTCATGCAATATAGGTATATACTCTGTATAAAATTCATTCCACCTACAGTATTTGACAGTCTTTTCATAGTTATAAACATTTTTCATATCAATAATTATTCTAAAACTTCATCTGTTATGAATGCAAAATATTCCATGATACAGTGCATCAAAAATAAAAATACTTTTTTTCTGAGAATTAAGTGATATGCACATTCCAAAATATTCAGAAAGTTCAAAAAATACAGAAATTATAAAATTTATGTCAACCAGAAGTCCACCTTCTGGAAATATACAATATTAATAGTAACTCCTGGAATACACACACACACACACACACACAATGTTTTCAATGTGATTATGTATGCTCTTTTGTGCCTTTCTTTTCCTTAAAAAAATTTTTTAAAGTTTTTCCCAGTTTTATTGAGATATAATTGACATTCTTTTTTACTAATGAACATTTTTTTCAAGATGATGACAGTAAATCTACATCACAATTTTAAAAGTTTGTGTAATATTCCATTATGAATATAACTTGGAGGGTAGCAAATGGTCATTGATGTGGGCTTTGGAAATGGAAAGGGGAGGACTTAAATCCTAGTTCTGCTTCTTAGAACTTGTATGATCTTAGATAAATGGCTGGTTGTTGTAAGCCTCAATTGCTTAATGGAAATAATGAAGTCTAGCTGGCAGGAGTGATAAAGTGTTAGTGGGAAGTGGGAAAAGGGGTCCAAACTCAAATATTTTTAGCATGCAAGGCCTGAAGAGGACCAACCTTGATTTTTCAAAGTTCAGATAACACAGAATGCTTTGGCCTGTGTCCAGATGGAACTTCGAAGCCCTACTCAAAGTCAGTCACCTTGAGAAAAAACAAAACAATACAGTGAAGGCCAAAACAAACAAAAAGAAAGAGAAAGAGAGAGAGAAACAAGCAAGCAAGCAAGCAGTCAGGAAGGCAGGAAAGGAAGGAAGGATGGAAGGAACAAAAGGAAGGGAAGGAGGAAGGGAGGGAGGGAGTAAGGAGGGAAAGAAAGAAACCCATAAAGCAAACTAGGACTCTCATACATTGTTGGCAAGAATGCAAATGATGCAGCGACTTGGGAAAAGAGTCCAGCAATTTCTCAAGAAGTTAAATAAATATGGAGTTACCATATGAGCCAGAAATTCCAATGCTAGGTTTTTATCCAAGAGAAATGAAAACATACATCTGTCTATACAATAACTTGTACAGGAATCTTTAGGGCAGCATTTATTCCTAATAGCCAAAAACGTGGAAATGACACAAATATCTATCACTGGATGAGTGAATAAAATGACGTGTTAAATACGCACAATGGTGTATTTGACAATAAAAAGGAATGAGTAGTGATACATGCTACAACACGGATAAACCTTAAAAACACAATGCTAACTGAAAGAAGCCAGCGACAATAAAAGACCACATATTGTATGATTCTATTTATATGAAATGTCTAGAGGAGGCAAATCTATGCAGACAGCAAGTAGATTGCTGGATGCCTAACAAAACCTGGGGGGTTTTGATGAAATGGGGAGTGACTGCCAACAGGTACAGCATGTCTTTTTGGAGTGATGAAAACGCTGTAAAATTGATTGTGATGATGGTTGCACAATTCTGTGAATATACTAAAACTAATTGAGTTGTACACTTGAAATGGATAAATTGTAAGGCATGTGAATTATATCTCCATAAAGCTGTTGAAAAAAAGCAAACTAAGGCATTGTAATTCTGAAGGATCATAATACCATGGAATAAAGTGCTGGACTTTTGAAGCCATTAATAAATGGTGGCCATTATTGATGGGTATTTAGTTTGCTTACGTTTTCATCACCATGATCAACATTTTTAAAACGTTTTGTACATAGTAATACAATATTGGGCACTTTTGTAGCCACCCATTTCCTTTCCAAACCTTTGGAAATGTAAAAGTGCTAATCAAATATTTCGTACATATTTAAGACCCCTCCTCCCAAAGGCTGGGCCACAGGGCATTTCTTTCAGAGTATTGAGAGTCAATAAAGCACCCTTTTTTAGTTTCTCTGTCAAATGGTAATACAACCCACACATAAAAAGAGTCCTTCTGGTATTATTTCCAAAGGCCTTGCTTTGGGAAAAAGTTTTAGTATTGTTAAAATAGATATTTAAAGTATCTCTCATGATGTTAACAGTATTGGTGTAGGTTCTGGTAAAAACCATACAAGATGATTCTGTTTTGATCCTATTTGCGGAAGTTCGCATGCCCTGCATTCGGAAAAACGTGGTCTTCCGCTCTATTAAGGTTCCCTTACTGTTTCTAACAATGGGTATTTATCCATACTCTGCTGCAAGTTGTGAACAAATCTAAGTTGAACTTAAAATACCGTGACTTTTAAACGGCTAAAGTGGTAACAGGTGGGAAGAGGGCGCGGGTGAAACTGTGAGACGTGAACTGTAGAATTTAAGAGGCCACCGATTTTTTAAGATGAGCGAGTTTATAGAACTTGGGGCACGTAGTTTGTACATTTTTAGGCTCCCTCCTTCCACCAGAAGGTTGTACCAGTGGGCAATTGGAGCCCCCAAAGTTGCTCTTCCCTAGAAGCAGCTACTCCAGGGCTACCAGCACTAGCAGAAGTTCAAGGGCAGGATGCCCGAACTCAGATGCGTGGTACGGTAGGCGGTGTCCGGATAGTTCGTTCCTGGGCGACGGGAGGGACCCATCGGCTGGAGCGGGCAAGCCTCCGGCACTGACCCGCGGGGACGTACGAGCAGGTCAGCAAAGGTAGGTCGATTGTGTCGTTAGGCAAAAGGAGCGTCTACGCGGGAGGGCAGAGCCCACGCCAAGTGATGTAAGCAGCGGACCGATCCCAGTGGGAGAGACTGCACCGCGCGTTGAGACCCCAGGCGTGTGGGGCGGGGGATCCCAGTCCCCGCCCTGTTTTCCTCCGCCCCTCCCCCGCCTCCTTCCTCGCCCCTCCTCCCGCCTCCCCTCTGGTTGGAAAGTTTCTAGAATCTCTTCCCAGCGGCCTTTGCGGTTCCAACATGGCGGAGCTGACGGTGGAGGTTCGCGGCTCCAACGGGGCTTTCTACAAGGTACCGACTCTTTCTCTGCTTCGTTGGGTCTTTTGGGGGCTGAGGCAGGTTTAGGGGAGGGTTGGTGGTCTCGGAGAGAGCTTTGGGGTCTAAAAGGACGGCCAGGCCGAAGCCCGAGGCCGCTGGGTTCCTCGCTTCTCCCCCGTCCACCCCGCGGTTTAACGGTCTCGGGGACTGGGGCTCCGTTATGTTTTGAAACAACACGTCGGACACCCCTTGCATTTTCCTACTTATGGGCCACCTTCGTGGATACTAGTGCGGCCCTTGGTGGGCCGGTGAGAGGCAGCGGAGTTGGCTGCAGGGCGGCGAATTGCTCCTCGGAAGCAGGCCTGAGCGCTGGGGGTGGGGGAGTCGTCAGGGAGGTGGTGGGATTGTGTGGTCGCCGCCGCTCCCCCGCCTCGCGGACTGGGCCGAGCTGGAGCGCCTCGGCCCGCTGCTGCGACCCATCCCCACCCCCTTGGGGGGGCGCGTCGCGGAATCCTAGGAATTCACCTTTGTACTTGGGGTTTGGACCAATAAACTTTAGTGTCGGAAGGGGAAGCGGGTGCCGAATTGAGGGTTAGGAGCGAAGAGAAAAAGCTAGAAAACCTTGAGATGTGGCCGGTTGAAATATTTTTGCGGCCTGGGAAACTGGGCGGTGCCTTAGCTCCTGTATTACGGAAGAAAGGCAAGAGGTCTATGCTTTAAAGTAAGATTTAAAATGTGAAATGGGTCAGGGAGACAGGTGGGGAGGTGCCAAGTTTCTTTATGTCCGTTACCTAGTGTTTTTCGAAGTTTTTGTTTCTTCCCCCACGAGTTTTTTGTTTCCTTCGGGAGGAAGGAGATGCATTATGTGTTCGGGGCTAGAAAACCGAAGGGGAATTCGAAAGTAGAGGAATTTATTAGGGGCTTCCAGCGTAAGGTCATGTAATTGAAAATGAAGTCCTTACAGTTTAGTTTTGCCGTCATAATGGTCCCTTACCCCGATTCTCCCTTTCTCCCAAACCATGCCATGATGTTACTAGATAAATACAAAAATCTCCCAGCTGTTGCTTGTCAGTCAGTCTCACTAAGCCAGCATCTCAAATGTTTGAGAGCCCTGGCTATTTTTATGAGGGGCCTTTTCCTCATACAGGAGTATTGTGCGTACGCAGAATGTATTCTCACTGGGTTTCATTTCAGCTTACCTTTTTATCTAATGGATTTTATTTTATTATGGTGGCCGTAATTTCCTATTTTCGGCTTTGTTTTTTCCTTTCCTAGTTTACTGATTAGCTGTGGATTTGGTTTAACTGTCACGTGGGTCATGGCCTAGTGGGGAATCAGTTGGCGTCTAAAGGATTTCCCTAAGCATTTTACAAGTTTGAATTTCCTTAGGTGGTTAGTATACACAAACAACAATGCCCGGTGCAAAGGCGACTAGTTAAATTAAATTAGACTAGGTTTAAAACTTCTGGTGTGAAAGGACCTAAGTGAAATTTAAGTATATAACTTAATTGACTTCTAGCTGAAACTCTAGTGGTTGCCTTCTTTGAACGCCTGCAAGTAGAGTTATGGCATAATGCAGAAAGAATGGGCTTATACTTTTCCTGTCAAGGGAAGGCAAATTAATCATTTTTGTATCAACACCCCCCTCCACCATGGAAAAGTTTCAAATTGTCACTATTTGGCTGTACAGATCTTGTGTAGTGGAGGTATGCATTATTTTTTCTGCCATATTGGAAAATAGAAAAGGGATATTTTTGCCTTAAACTCTTTTGCAGGATCGACATGGTAGGTAGAATATTTAATTTTAGCCAGATACATTTTATTTATGTTCTGCTATGCAAGATACTCATTTCTTCCTTTTAAAAAAATGAGATTAAGGTTATTAGTTTGAAAGCTTTAGTAAAGATTGTTTACAATCTTAACTTTGGTGTTTCATAGTATTTTTAGATAAATTCACAATGTCCCCATTTTGGAACTCTGACATACAT
This sequence comes from Smutsia gigantea, assembly GCA_032199065.1. Classification (NCBI taxonomy): domain Eukaryota; kingdom Metazoa; phylum Chordata; class Mammalia; order Pholidota; family Manidae; genus Smutsia; species Smutsia gigantea. Next base: position 78,825 of record JAVSCE010014067.1, on the reverse strand, counting down.
ACCGTTGATCCTGGTCCATACTCTACAAATGTGCTTGATTCTACTTAGACTCTGACTCCATTACCCATATTTACCTAACAAAGTGAGGTGGTTCTTTGGCAAAATGTCACATTTTGTACGAAAATAATTGAGCACTTGAATGTTTGGAATTTTATGTCTAGCCGTAATACACTTACACATGCACTTTGTGGAAACTGGTCTTTATACATAGTCTGTGATATAGAATTTGGAAAACTAGAAAAAAAGTTCCTTGATATAGCAGCCGTTCACATTTTAGTGTGTTTTCTTTCAGTGTACAGGTGATTCTGATTTTCCTTCTCCTCTGTCTTGCCTTCCCCCCAAATACATAGACACATGACTGTAAATGCGATTTGCCACTGCAGAACTTCAAAGTCATGGGTTTATAGCTAGTATCATCAGGTCTTGAGGCAGTGCTTTGTAGACAGTAGTAAAAATTTTCAAGGTGAACTGAACATCACACTGATGGACTGGTGAAAAGCTGGAGATTGGAAAATTTGGTGCAAAATAAGGATTTTAAAAAATATTTGCATAAACGATACGCTGAATATGTTCTGTGTTTTGTTTTTTTTTGACTTAAAAGTGGATCTATGGTTAAAGATGAAAACTTGATAATGGTCCTGTTTGCAGCCCTATAAATCTCTGGGATTAGAAACAATGGGAGATATATTAAGTACTTGATAGGGGATATAATTTTATATAAAAATTTGCTTTTACAGACTTTTCTACCTGGAACATGCACCTTAGGGTTTATACTACTTGCTATTTAAGGTGCTTTGTTTTACTCTCCCAAAAAACCTTGTGCTCATTTGGAGTCACTAAGATGCCTTTTAATGGATGATATTAAGCCTTATAATAGCATAACCATGGGCAATTATAATTTTAAGTAGAAGTTGAAAGTAAGTCACTCAATTTCTGGCTACAGTAGAGGAAAGTTTTCATGGTGTTCCAAGGAAATGTTAATCTCTAAGATGGCTGAATGAAATGTCAGTCTTTCTCTGTAGAAGATGGAATTAATGACTTCAGAATCTTTGTGCTTTTTGTTTTGTAATTGATTACTTACAAAACAAATTTCAAATACAATATTCCAAAATTCCTTTATTACTTTAGGTTAATTTAATATTAAAATGAAATTTGAGAGTGATTAAATCATGCAGTAGGTTTGTTATCACTAATGGTGACCTATAGAGTTTAAGGAGCTGTGTCCTGAGAGTATACCGATTTTTCAAAGTTAACATAGAATATTAATTTCTTTCTGGATATTAGTAATTGGAAAGATGGTGGCTGTCTTAATATTAGGGACATTGTTAAGTTAGAAACGTACAGTTACAGATATTTCAGAGATAATAACTATTTGTACATGTTTTCAAAATGCGTTTTTTATAAAAATAAAAAGAACAAAGATTTATCTGAAAAGGCCACTTTTTAAAAATTACTTTTCCTGTAAAGTTTTGTATTGTAAGAACAATATATAATTATGAAATATCCGAAGACGAAAGCAAAAGAAATACTAACTACCTGAAGATAGGGCCTTGGCTTTATGTACTTGCAGAACAGAAACTTTTTTCCATTTTTTTACTTCTATGCCCATTTATTGTCTATATCATCAGGTATTCGTGTCTCCTAGTGTACTATGAGTGCCTATTAATTTACTAGACATTCTATGCCATCTCATACATCTTATCTCCTGATTTTGTTCTCTAGGATTTCATGAGGTATGTGGTTTTATCCCAAGCCTACGTACTAGGAAACTCACAGTAATGATTGACTTGTCCAAGGTTACACTGTAGCTGAAGTGAGACTTAAATTTAAGGCTTCTCACTTCCAATTGCTTAGTTTAGCATGACATAGCATTAAAGGTTTTCAATGGAAATCTCAGGGTACTGAGTTTACATTTTGGTTAGCAAGACCTGGCAGACACCTGACTAGATAATGACACTTAAGAAGTGAGTTCTGTACCACAGTGTCAAGGATGTAGCAAACTAGTTTTTTTAATAGTTGGAAGAACAATATGCATTCCATAACTGACCCCTAATTCTTATACGTGCTAATTGTGAGATCTGTTTTTTTTCATCTCTAGTATTAGGCAGTAGGATGGCTACTAATGATTTATCTAGTGGAATCTGCTAGGTTCTGTTAGTTCACTAAGGTCCCATCTAGCCCTAACAACAGCTGTTAATTCAGCTCTCAAACTGTGTATCAGACTCTGCAGGTACTTCAATGAATTTACCTTATTTCTGTCAGTCACAGTGAAGATGTGTTACCACCAGTTGAGGAAACTGAGGCTAAGTGAATCTAGGTCCATACAATTCATAGGCTGTTTCAAGATTCAGACTCTGATCTTTTGGACTCCAGAGAGCTTGATCTCTTTAATTATTAGTGTGACTTCTTTGGAGATTGTAACAAACATATGGTTTATCAAATTAATTATAAATTATTGCTTATTAATAGAATGGGAATCGAGAGGACTGAATTTGGAGGATTTCTTTAGAAATGATTAGAGCTATGGCTTCACTTTGCAAAAATTTGCTCTTAATATGGTAGCCACGGCCATGTTCCTGAAATGTGCTAGTCTGAATTGAAATATGCCTTAATAGAATCCATACTGGCTTTCAAAGACTTAGTATGAAAAAACGAAAGTAAAACATAATTTAAAAATAATTCTGACGTATTTTGGGTATATTGAATTAAATAGTTAATTTTACTTGTTTCTTTTTACTTAGTTTAAAATGACTACTAGAAAATTTAAAACTAGATACATGGCTCAGATTATAATGTGCTGGATAGTTAAGATTTATGCCATCCTCAATTGTTAGCTTTATATTGTTGATAAAGATATTTTGGGAAATATTTGAAATGTTTATATGTGCATATGCATGAAACTTTTTCTTCAAAATTTCTTATGATGAGGCACCTATTGGTAATATTGCCACATAGTATTTTTGGGTATTAAAAGGCTTTATATGATTCTTTGTCAGATGTTTAGCTAATAGTCACCTTAGTTTCCTAAGAAACTGTTGTAAGGGTATATTGAATTTTCTAGGACCAAATCTTTATAAGTAGCTTGAGCAAAGCAAAGTTAAATCATGCAGAGCATTGCTTTGTTAATCTAAGCATACATATTTATATGTATAACAATCCCTTCTATTAGTTTGCCCTTACATTAAGACTGAAAACCAACATAAATTGAACCAACATTGAATTTGTTAAAAATCAATTGTTTTAACATGTGTCCCATACTCTGTAGTCTTCAGCATTGTTTTGGTTAGCTTTTTTGGGAGGATGTGTAGAGATTTCCCCTAGTAATACCTGATGAAGATTACAGTTACTGTTGGCAAAGAAACATGCATTCCCCTTTCAAGATTTCAGGATCAGGAATCTCATCTTTCAGGCTCCTTTCTTATTCTGGCTGATTAATTGTAGTAGAACTTTTCTTTCTTTCTTGTAATTTTTGCTTTTATAGTTTCAGGTTTATTTTCAAGTCTTAACTTTACCGATTATTTGATGTCTGTACTTAGTACATAGTAGGCCTTCAGTACATATTTGTTGAGTGAACAGATGAATTGATCATTCTTGACTTTCAGACCTTCTTTGATTTGTTGTTAATCTTAGACATTATAACTGCATATATACAAAACTTCATCGTTTCTGATTTGATTCAAACTGAACTTAAGTTTTACTTAGAGGGGTTATGTATTGATTAAGTTCAGATATTGTCACAGAACTTTATGCGTATATGGAGAGAACTGTAAGGAACTTCAACTCTTTGTAACAGGAAAGTTAATAGTTTTGATGGCCACTTGGAACCACTAAGCCATTCCATTTCAAGGGGAACTGTTGTAGATTATAAATTTGTGAAATTAACAAACCATGAACATTATTGGTATGCAGGCATTTGTAGATACTGATACATTCATATGAAATCTTCAGATACTGTCATTTTTGTATTCATTACAGCTAAATGTTCAGTACTAACAAATGCTGAAGGCTTGCCTTGAATAATTTTCCTTAATAGAATTTACTGCATAATGATGCAGTAACTTCTATGATGTATAATGTAATTAATAAATTTGTACTTATTTGTGAAACGTGTCTTGATGAGAAATAATTTCCATTTGTAGATACAGTCACATAGGTCTTTAAAAAAATTGTATTTGAATTAAACTTGATTGCAGTAGTATTCTTGAATGTTTGTGCTTATTACTAGAAGCAGAACTCCTCTATCTTTTAGGTGTTAACATCAAACTCAACTAGTTTGTTACATAGAATGTGGATTTGAGATTCCTAGAAATGGGAAAATTAAAAAGATATGGGGACTAGTGATGTGTGTATGTACAGTATGAAAAAGTGCTGTGACAAAGTGTTTAAGGTACCTCAACTGTAAAAACATACATGCATATATATGTATAATTTTGTGTATTTGCATAAACATATATAAACTTGATTTATTGTAAATTGTTTTTCCTTTCCTTTGACTCCCCTTCATTGCTTCATCTCATCCCCACTGCATTTCAGGTAATCGGTTTATTTGCACAGATTTTTCTCCATTCATAGGATGGTGCATAGATACTCAGATACAGATGTAAGATTTTTCAGTACTGCTCTGTAAAAATGTAATCTCTATCTTGGCATTTTCCTTTGAAGTGTAATTTATTTTTTAATGATTACATAATATTTCATGGTAAGAATGGAATTATGAAATCCAGCCATTCCTCAGTTAATAGACACTTCTTTCTCAGATTTTGCCACGTGCCATACCTGTTACTGTTGGATAGGTTTCAAAGAGTGGGATAGCTTGGTGGAAGGTAACTTTTAAAACTCTAATATTTGTTAACACTGCTTTTCAAAAGATTTCACCCTTCTTTTTCCTCCATTGATGACTATCATCTCTTTCACATCCATGCTGAAAGGGGGTTTTATAAACTTCGATTTTTTGCTAGTCCTTAAGGATTTACAGATCCTTAAGGTTTTAATGTTGGCCGTTTGGATTTGCTTTTCCATAAATTGCCTGTTTGCCCATTTTCCTCTTGGGATGTCCTTTGTCATTTTTTCAGATCCCTTAGAACCCACAAGTGTATCCACTCCACATCTATTTTAACTTTCTGGTATCCCTGGTCATAGAGAAGTTTTATTTTTTACATAGTGAACTATTTTTTTCCCTGTTAAGTTTCAGGGGTTCCAGTCCTGGTTAAGATAGCCTTCATCCAGATTATACGTGTAATTTTTTAGATTTTCTTGCAGTATTTTATTCATTTATTTTATGTTTACTGCATTAGTATTTATTTTGATTACTCTTAGACAGTTGTGCTAGCATGAAGTAGTAAATAGTAAACTTGTAAGTATTTTATTTGGCATGTGGGAAAGTTAGGTTCTTGCTTTCTCTAAACACCACTTTGAGGATTGCGATGGGGATGTCCAACGTCCAGGAGGGCTGGGTCCTAGTTAGGGTTGATAGAACTTAAAAGAATTGCTCCAGTAAGTCTGGGGTGTTCTGGGAAGACCATAAAGAATTCCTAAAGGGGGTAGGGTGGTGATTTTCTTTTGGGGGTTATGTAAAGCCAGTTATTTCTTACCTTACTGCCCTGGGCCCTGTTGTTACACTAACTACATAGTACCAGATCTGAGACCAATTTTAACAGTATAATGAAACCACTATACTTTACTGAGTCTTCAGTAAGTGAGGGGTTTTTTCCCCCTTTGTCTAATGGGGTTTTTTCTATATCTGAACTGTATACACAGCCCAGAGATAAAAATACTCATTTTATTATAAATAATTTAAAGTTATTTGACATAAAAGCTCAAGGAATATTTACCATGATATTTTTTGGGGGAGAGGAATAGCTTTAAGTACTTCTGGCACATACTTTGAGTGTCTAGGGAATACCTTGAATCTTCAACTCCTTTAGTTTGCAGATTGAGCCTGTTATATGTAAAATAGCTCAGGCAGTGACAGTTGCTTCGACTTTGGAGCTCCTTAATCAGTTTTCTGGACCGTAACAGTTTCTCATCTGAATTACAGAACACAGAAACACCCTTTTCTCAGTTGTTCTAAGGATGGCGCATAGCTAGAATCATTGTAGATGCGTGAGAAACTACTCAATGAATACCTTAGTGATTGATCTGTATTCTCGTAGAACCCTGGTTAAGAAATGTTGTTTGCTGTATGTGATTTTCTTTTTTTAATCCTGTGAAATGGATCATGTGTATAGAGTACAAAGCAGGAGAGCAGGTGATTGTCTTTTGTTAATTTGAGGTAACAAAAGTTAGCCAAGGGTAAGGATGTCTACATAGCTGGAAGTTGGGTTTAGAGTCCAGGGAATAGGTTTTTTCCATGTATAGATTTGGGAAATTAGTGGAAGATCCATACAATTTCGTTTTGCTGAAGGGCATCAGTTTTAAGAGGTGCTAAGAAAGAAGCAATGCTGCCATTTAATCTGTGAGTGGGTCTTCTTCATCTTGTAGAATTCTTTTTATGTACTTATTGAAAGATCATCTTTAAATACTTGCATACATAAAATGGAAAATACAAGCAAAATAAATTGGTTAAAACATCTTCACATTCAGATGATTATGTTTCTTCTCACAATATTTTCCTCAGTGCCATGGAAAGCATTGATGTTGCAAGCATACTTTAAAAGAGCCCTCCTCTATTATCTCCTGGATTTTCTTCCAAGAATTTTCACCCACTCTGCAAGTTTTGATGCTGGTGCTTTCTTGATTTTATCAGAAGGTGTCAACAGAACAACCTTCTGGTAAGAAATCTCAATCCTTCCTAAAATGGTCCTTCATTGGTTTGCTGAATATGAAATGTCAGGGGGTTGCAGTCAAGTGCCACAGAAAATTGCAAGCAAACCAAGTTTGAGCATGCTTAACCAGGGACATTGGTATCCTTTGTATTTCATCTTCCCTAAGGTTATCAGGTATTCTAAGATGCCTTCATTTGTAAGAAGCATCCTGATTTCAGAGATGTTAGGTTGATAGAATTGATGGGCTGGGAAGGTAACTGGGGCCAGAGAATGAGTCAGCAAGTAAAGTGATAAATGTTAAAATTATAACAAGTTATAATCAGATCTATTGTGGCAGTTCTTAAACTCATGAGGTGAATTTTGCATAAATTAAGCTATTTTCCCTTTCATGGTTGTGTTTCTAATCAGTTTTATCCACTCTGGTAAACTGATGTAGTTGGGGAAGGTGGAGGGTTAACTAAGAGGAAAGGCTGTACAGGATCTAACTGAACTCAAAGCCTTATATATATATAATTTATACAGAAGTTTATTTTTAGAAATACAGTATTTTATGACAACTATGCCAAAGTAATTAAGCCTTTAACTGTAATGTTTTAACACATTGGAAAAAGCACCAAAAGTGTAGTTTAATTTGACTGTAGGGGCCAAATAAATCTTACATTTCAAGCCAGTGATCCTGAAAAAGACTTCAAAAAGGAAAACATTGATAGGCAGTTTAAAAGAAGTGAATCTTAAGTTATTTAAGAATCCTTGATCAAGTTTGCAGGAGGCAGTAATGTGAATGTGAGAACTTGATTCATTGTTGCTTGCTTAAAAAAATAAATGAAGTAGAGGCTGAGTCATTAAAACCTGTCCTGTATTTAAGATTGTAGTGTTTTTTTGCTATCCTTTTTTCTTTTTTTTGCTCAGTCTATTGGCAATCAAATTCTAACGGTAATTTTGGAATTTGAGAGTTAACAGTTTCAGGGTGTAAACCTTGGGTTTTTAGATTTGAGCTTTTACTCTTATTATCTTACTTTGAGGATTCAAGCTGCCTTGTTTCTCGTGGTAGTTTGCTGAGTATTAAGGTTTTTAAGTTTGTTTTCCCCTTTATAAGGAATGTGAATTCTGTGATACAATGGATTGCAATAATAGGACGTCATTAGTGGATTTTGGGAAAATCTAAAGTAGGTGAATTTGGAATAGTTACTTTGCAGACAAGAATTTCTCTAGACTAAGATAAAGATAGTATGTTTTTAATGAATTTAGTGGGAATGTTTTCATAGGGATTCATACATCTCTAGATTTCTGAGCCACAGCTCAAGCCAAGCCTCTGATAAATTGATAGATATTTTAAACATTAAGATCTTATTTTGACTCAAGTCCATGTTTTGGACAGGATATGCCTTTCCAGTTGTGAACTAGATTTTTATGTTCTGTTCTGGAGCTTGGCCTTAAATAGGCTTTTTAGGAAAGGTACCTTCTTTCTCCAAATCAGTATTACAATCAGACTTAACTTTTTGGATTTTAAAACTAATGGGCAAAAATATTTTATTACCATCTGATTGATAATGATATAATGAAAAGGCTCCAGACAGAAGGTGAGTTTTTAAATTCATTATTTATAACCACCCAGGGAGTGTATAGCTATGTAGACATGTATGGTTTCAGCTTCCCTTTCTTGAAAATGAGGAATCTGGAATGTTGTCTATAAAAGAAACTTTAATCTTCAGAGTCATTAGGTGACTTTTCCACAGGGCCCATAATTACTCTGTTCTGATATTTCACTACTAATCAACCTTAATCTTTTTAATTCCTGGAATGCATTTATACCCTGTTTTTCTTCTTAACCAATGGGATTTTATTCCCCCTCACTACCGTCATCAAGTTGAAATTGTTTTTTAGCTCTGTAGTGTTCTATATCTTTAAAAACATATCCATAATTTAGACAGATAACCTGTGCATCTTTTTCTTTCCACAGGCCATTTAAGCTGCACCTCAAATTGCTGACCATCTCATGCATGTTAAAAAAACTAGGTTGATCTTTATATTCTGATCAGGAAGAATTTGTGAAGTGCTTAAGGAAAGCAGAGTTTAAAACAAATTTCAGTAAATTTGTAACATCCTAAAGAGAATTTTATTAAAATTATAACTTACTTTTTTTCTGTGAATTGCCCATTCACATAGTTCATACACGCTATTACCTTTGCTTGTCAGCTTGTTCTTACCTGGGAATATTATACATTGGGAATTTAACTCTGTTGTGTGTTGTTGCACCCTCTTTGTTTTTTTTTTTTTTGTGATAATGTTTATCATATTTTAGCTTTTGAGTAGTATAAATTTATCGAACATTTTGCTTGTGGCTTTTTGTTTTTGTTTTTTTTGGATACAGTAGCCTTCCTTAGTCGAAGTATATTTTCTCATACTTTCTCCTGCAAGCTCTGTTGCTTTAAAGATTTGAATCTTTCATCCACTGAATTTGTTTTGTGAGGGGAGGAAAAGACATCCAGTTTTCTTCAGTAAATACCCACTTTTCTCAATATCATTTAAAAACAATCCAGTCCTTTCCCTAATTGTAATGTCCTAAAAGACTTATTTTTGGAATCTGTGTTCTGTTCCCTTAAAATGTCTTTTTCATTATTGTAGTTTAAAATAAGTGTTAATATTTGGCAGGGGTAGTGTATTCTCGTGTCCCTACCCTTACTTAAAAGTTTCCTTTTTGAGTGTTTTCTTGGTAAGATAGACTTGGGCTTAATTTTATTAAGATAAACCTAACCCTTTTTCCCCAACAGAATCATATCCCTTAGTAGTTTAGTGGGATCTCACTTACGGGCATATTGAAAATTTTACATCAAGACCTTCTAAGAATGTCACACAGTTTACATTTTCCTAAATATTTATATTCATTAGTCAAGTTTCAAAGATTTCTGCCCATAGGACCTACACATTTTTTGTTGATTTTTTTGTGGGCATTTCTAGGATTTTATTTTTGGAATCCTGTTACTAATAGAATATATTTTGTCTCTTTTACTTTCCAGCTGCTTGTTTTTACTTAGCAAGCTGATTATTGACTAACTTACCTTACCACCTTAATGAATCTATCACTTAAAAAATTTTTTAATTTAAACATTTTGAAAAATCAGTTCTACAATAATATTAGATGCACATTATTTTATAACGATTTGGCCCATCAGAAGCACCTTATCTCTAGAAACTAGGGTTTGAGGATTAGAACATGTTTCCTAATTGTTTACTATAGTTCAGATACACTTTAAGGACTGGGTGTCAAGTCCTTAATCTATTTACACTTATGCCTGAAGGATGCTAGCATTAAGAGTAGGTGTCCAGAGCTGTATTTATTCTTTTCTTTTTTTAGTTTATTTTGGTATCATTAATCTACAATTACATGTGCAATATTATGGTGATTAAACTACCCCCTTCATCAGGGCCCCCCCACCAACCCCATTACAGTCACTGTCCATCAGCATAGTGAGATGCTATAGAGTCACTACTTGTCTTCTCTGAGTTGTGCAGCCCACCCCGTGCCCCCTCAACATTGCATCTGCTAATCTTAATGACCCTTTTTCCCCATTGTCCCTCCCTTCCCACCCATCCTCCCCAGTCCCTTTCGCTTTGGTAACTGTTAGTCCGCTCTTCGGTTCTGTGAGTCTGCTGCTGTTTTGTTCCTTCAGTTTTGTCTTTGTTCTTATACTCCACATATGAGTGAAATCATTTGGTACTTGTCTTTTTCTGCTTGGCTTATTTCACTGAGCGTAATACTCTCTAGCTCCATCCATGTTGTTGCAAATGATAGGGTTTGTTTTCTTCTTATGGCTGTATAATATTCAATTGTGTATACGTACCACATCTTCTTTATCCATTCATCTACTGATGGACACTTAGGTTGCTTCCATTTCTTAGCTATTGTAAGTAGTGCTGTGATAAACATAGGGGTGCATATGTCTTTTTCAAACTGGGCTCCTGCATTCTTAGGGTAAATTCCTAGGAGTGGAATTCCTGGGTCAAATGGTATTTCTATTTTGAGTTTATTGAGGAACCTCCACACTGCTTTCCACAATGGTTGAACCAGTTTGCATTCCCACCAGCAGTGTAGGAGGATTCCCTTTTCTCCATATCCTCGCCAACATTTGTTGTTGTTTGTGTTTTGGATGTTGGCCATACTCACTGGTGTGAGGTGATATCTCATTGTGGTTTTAATTTGCATTTCTCTGATGATTAGCGATGTGGAGCATCTTTTCATGTGCCTGTTGGCCACCTGAGTTTCTTCTTTGGAGAAGCATCTATTCATGTCTTCTGCCCATTTATTAATTGGCTTATTTGCTCTTTGTTTGTTGAGGTGCATGAGCTCTTTATATATTTTCGATGTCAACCCCTTATCGGATACGTCATTTATGAATATATTCTGCCATACTGTAGGATGTCTTTTTGTTCTACTGATGGTGTCCTTTGCTGTACAGAAGCTTTTCAGCTTGATATACTCCCACTTGTTCATTTTTGCTTTTGTTTCCCTTGCTCGGGGAGATGTGTTCATAAAGAAGTCGCTCATGTTTATGTCCAAGAGATTTTTGCCTATTTTTTTTAAGAGTTTTATGGTTTCATGACTTATATTCAGGTCTTTGATCCATTTGGAGGTGACTTTTGTGTATGGGGTTAGACAGTAGTCCAATTTCATTGTCTTAACACGTAGCTGTCCAGTTTTTCCAACACCAGCTGCTGAAGAGGCTGTCATCTCCCCATATTATATCCATGGCTCCTTTATCAAATATTAATTGTCTGTATGTGTTTGGGTTAATCTTTGGATATTCTATTCTGTTCCACTGGTCTGTGGGTCTGTTTTTGTGCCAATACCATATTGTCTTGATTACTGTGGCTTTGTAGTTGAGCTTTGAAGTCAGAGAGCGTAATTCCCCCTGTTTTATTCCTCCTTCTCAGGATTGCTTTGACTATTCGGGGGTCTTTTGTGGTTCCATATGAATTTTAGAATTATTTGTTCCAGTTCATTGAAGAAAGCTATTGGTATTTTGATAGGGATTGCGTTGAATCTATAGATTGTTTTAGGTAGTATAGCCATTTTGACCATATTTATTCTTCCTAGCCAAGAGCATGGGATGAATTTCCATTTGTTAGTGTCCCCCTTAATTTCTCTTAGGAGCGTCTTGTAGTTTTCAGGGTATAGGTCTTTCACTTCCTTCGTTAGGTTTATTCCTAGGTATTTTATTCTTTTTGATGCAATTGTGAATGAAATTGTTTCTGATTTCTCTTTCTGTAAGTTCATTGTTACTGTATAGGAAAGCAACAGATTTCTGTGTATTAATTTTGTATCCTGCAACTTTGCTGAATTCAGATATGAGTTCTAGTAGTTTTGGAGTGGAGTCTTTAGGGTTTTTTATGTACAGTATCACGTCATCTGCAAATAGTGACAATTTGACGACTTCTTTACCAGTCTGGATGCCTGTATTTCTTTGTTTTGTCTGATTGCCATGGCTAGGACCTCCAGTACTATGTTGAATAACAGTGGAGAGAGTGGGCATCCCTGTCTTGTTCCCGATCTTAGATGAAAAGCTTTCAGCTTCTCGCTGTTAAGTATGATGTTAGCTGTGGGTTTGTCATGTATGGCCTTTATGATGTTGAGGTACTTGCCCTCTATACCCATTTAGTTGAGAGTTTTAATCATGAATGGATGTTGAATTTTGTCAAATGCTTTTTCAGCATCTATGGAGATGATCATGTGGTTTTTGTTCTTTTTGTTGATGTGGTGGGTGATGTTGATGGATTTTCGAATGTTGTACCAAAATCCTTGCATCCCTGGGATGAATCTCACTTGATCATGGTGTATGATCCTCTTGATGTAATTTTGAATTCGGTTTGCTAATATTTTGTTGAGTATTCTTGCATCTACGTTCATCAGGGATATTGATCTGTAATTTTCTTTTTTAGTGAGGTCTTTGCCAGGTTTGGTATTAGAGTGATGCTGGCTTCATAGAATGAGTTTGGAAGTATTCCCTCCTCTTCTATTTTTTGAAAGACTTGGAGGAGAATGGGTGTTATTTCTTCTCTATATGTCTGGTAGAATTCAGAGGTGAATCCATCAGGTCTGGGGGTTTTGTTCTTGGGTAGTTTTTTGATTACCAATTCAATTTCGTTGCTGGTGATTGGTCTGTTTAGTTTTTCTGTTTCTTGCTTGGTCAGTCTTGGAAGGTTGTATTTTTCTAAGAAGTTGTCCATTTCTTCTAGGTTTTCCAGCTTGTTAGCATATAGATTCTCATAATATTCTCTTATAATTCTTTGTATTTCTGTGGAGTCCGTCGTGATTTTTCCTTTCTCATTTCTGATTTCTGTTTATGTGTGTAGATTCTCTTTTTCTCTAAATGAGTCTCGCTAGGGGTTTATCTATTTTGTTTATTTTTTTAAAAAACCAGCTCTTGGTTTTACTGATTTTTTTCTATTGTTTTATTCTTCTCAATTTTATTTATTTCTTCGCTGTTCTTTATTATGTCCCTCCTTCTGGTGACTTTGGGTCTCATCTGTTCTTCTTTTCCAATTTCAGTAATTGTGTTTTTAGACTATTCATTTGGGAATGTTCTTTCTTCTTTAAATAGGCGTGGATTGCAGTATACTTTCCTCTTAGAACTGCCTTTGCTGCGTCCCACTGAAGTTGTGGCTTTGTGTTGTTATTAGTCTCCATATATTCTTTGATTTCTGTTTTGATTTGATCATTAACCCATTGATTAATTAGGAGGATGTTGTTAAGTCTCCATGTATTTGTGAGCCTTTTTGATTTCTTTCTAAAATTTATTTCTAGTTTTATACCTTGGTGATCTGAGAAGTTGGTTGGTAGAATTTCAGTATTTTTGACTTTACTGAGGTTCTTTTTGTGGCCTAGTATGTGGTCTATTCTGGAAAATGTTCCATGTGCACTTGAGAAGAATGTGTATCCTGTTGCTTTTGGGTGTGGAGTTCTGTGGATGTGTGTTAGGTCCATCTGTTCTAGTGCCTCTGTGACTTTACTTATTTTCTGTCTGGTTGATCTGTCCTTTGGAGTGAGTGGTGTGTTGAAGTCATTTAAAAGAATGCATTGCTGTCTATTTCCTCCTTTAATTCTGTTAGTATTTGTTTCATATATGCCGGTGCTCCCGTGTTGGGTGCATATATATTTGTAATGGTTACATCCTCTTGTTGGATTGACCCCTTTATCATTATGCAATGGCCTTGTTTATCTCTTGCTACTCTTTTCGTTTTGAAGTCTATGTTGTCTGATACAAGTACTGCAACACCTGCTTTTTTTCTCCTTGTTTGCATGAAATATCTTTTTCCATCCCTTCATTTTTAGTCTGTGTATAATCTTTGGGTTTGAGGTGAGTTTCTTGTAGGCAGCATATAGATGGGTGTTGCTTTTTTTAATCCATTCTGTTACTCTGTGTCTTTTGATTGGTGCATTTAGTCCCATTTACATTTAGGGTGATTATCATTAGATATGTACTTATTGCCATTGCCGGGTTTAGATTCGTGGTTACCAAAGGTTCATGGGTTACTTCTTTACTATCTCAGTCTAACTTAACTTTCTTGTTAAGTTATTGTAAACACAGTCTGATGTTTCTTTATTTCTCTCCCTTCTTATTCTTCCTCCTCCATTCTTTATATACTAGGTGTTTTATTCTTTGCCTTTAGTTAGTATTTGGATGGTCTGCTTTCTTTGCTATGATTTTATTTTCCCTGGTGACATCTTTTTATCCCTAGGAGTGTTTCCCTCTAGAGCAGTTCCTTTAAGATGTCCTGTATAGGTGGTTCATGGGAGGCAAATTCTCTCAGCTTTCGCTTGTCTGGAAATTGTTTAATCCCTCTGTCATATTTAAATGATAATCGTGCTGGATACAATATTCTTGGTTTGAGGCCCTTCTGTTTCTTTACATTAAATATATTGTGCCATTCTCTTCTGGCTTGTAAGGTTTCTGTTGAGAAGTCTGATGGGTTTTACTTCGTAGGTGATCTTTTTTCTCTCTCCAGCTGCCTTTAATACTCTGTCCTTATCTTTGATCTTTGCCATTTTAATTATTATGTGTCTTGGTGTTGTCTTCCTTGGGTCCCTTGTGTTGGGAGATCTGTGGGCTTTCGTGGACTTCGAGACTATTTCCTTCCCCAGCATGGGGAAGTTTTCAGCAATTATTTTTTCAAAAGACACTTCTATCCTTTTTTCTCTCTTCTTCTTCTTCTAGTACTCCTATAGTGCGAATATTGTTCCGTTTGGATTGGTCACACAATTCTCTTAATATTCTTTCATTCCTGGAGATCCTTTTATCTCTCTCTGTCTTAGCTGCTCTGTATTCCTGTTCTCTGATTTCTATTCCATTAACAGCATCTTGCATCTCGTCCAGTCTGCTGCTAAGCCTGTCGATGGCTTGTCTTATTTCTGCATTGTCCTTCCTGACTTCTCTCACTTCCTCCCTCTGCTCTTGCATATTTCTCTGTAGATCCATCAGCATGGTTGTGACTTTTATCAGGAAGATTGTGCATTTCCATCCCTTCAGTCTCCCTCTCTGGTGTTGTCTGGGTCTGGATGAGCTTGGTCTGTACCCTATTCCTCTGTCTTTTCATGGCGATAGACGTGGTCCCTGGTAGGTGCCACGTATGTCAGCTGGGCTTTTTAAGACTTAGAAAAAAAAAAGGAAGAGAAAGAAAAGAGAAAAATGAAAGAAAGAAAAGAAAGGGAAAGAAAAACCGCCCACTGGAAGTAGATTCTGTAAGGATGCTGTAGGTGGTGCTATTGACCCACTATTCCGCAGCCGCGCATCTCTGCCTGGCCGTTTGTAGCTCTGGCTGGGGCGGGAACAAATGGGAGGCTGTTGCTCTCTGTGTGCAGTTTCAGTGCGGCTACTTTTTCCCAATCGCCATCCAAGGTGTCCGAAATTCCTCAGGACTCCCAGCCTGCTGGGCCGAGTGTGCTGGGACACTCCTGGGCCCTTGCCTCTTTAAGACCGCCAAAATAAGTGCGCGCTTTTCTTTTGTCCCGGGGAGCCTGCTGCAAGGATCCCGGCATGTTCCCATCTCAAAACCTGCACCTTCTGGCTCTCCAATATCCGATACACTGCATGAGGGTGTGTCAGTGCTCCCAGCGCAGATCACCAGGGCTGGTTATTTCGCGGGCCTGTACTTTCACTCCCTCCCGGCCCTGAATCCTCTCCTTCCGCCAGTGCACTGGGGTGGGGGAGTGGTTGGGTACTGCCAGCTTGCTGCTCCGTTTCTTACCCGCCTCTTGGGGTGCCGAGTCCTCTCAGGTGCAGATGAAGGCTGTGCGTTGTCCTGTATATTCTGGTCTCTCTTTTAGGAATAGTTGTATTTGCTGTATTTTCATAGATATGTATGGTTTTGGGAGGAGAATTCCGCCGCCCTGCTCATGCCGCCATGTTCCCAGAACACTCTCGTATTTATTCTTAAGGTTTGTGAAAAATGTGCACCAAAACAAAGCTCATGCTGAAATTTGTGTTTGGAAGTAAAGTGCGTTGAGGGCAGGAAGAGGTAATAAGCATTAATTTTTAGAAAGAAAAAAAGGTTTTATTATAATGAAGAGTAGATTTTCCCAGTGGATTGGAGGTCTGATTTGAACTAATGCACTGCATAAGTTATACAGAAATGGGAAAGTTAGACAGAGAGTCCAAACTGTCAAAGTTGTGAAGGACTAGAAAATGTTAGTGGAAGTTGAATATATAACTAATCTCTGGCAATATATATTTTACTCTGAATATTCATTGAAAGTTCTAGGAAGTTCTCAGCTTCTGAAATATTCCTTACAGATGGCAAGGGTATGGTAGAGATAGGTTTGTTGGTGACATAACTACAACAGTGCTGATCAGAATAATTGATGAAAGTGACTATGTGGATGAATTACTAGAAATAATTAACTGGTCAGGAAGTCGTCATCATAGCATGGTTAGATCATCAGAGCTTGAGCTGGAATGGCTGCTCTTAATTTTTCGCTTTGTGGGGGGAGAAAAAGGAATAAAAAATGTCTTAAGAATTGCAAGGCAGGACTGCTACAGCGCTCTTGAAAGAAAGGTAACCTAATTTTTTGGCCTCACATGATGATATTTGTATTGAAATGTCCCACAGCTACAAATAAATCAGATAATAGGATTTTGGAGCTGGAGATAGATCATAGCCAAATTACAAAATCATACAATTGAATAGCAAATATAGGAGGAGCGCTCTGAGACTTTAGATTTATGTTACCTACATTCTTTGATGATTCTATATTATTAAAATGATTTTATTTTCAGCTGCATCTGTTCCCCTCTCCTCTCCAAGAGTTCTTATGTGCAATTCCAAAGATTTTCCAAAGATCCTGATCTCCCTGCTTATTTGTTTTTTTTTACTGCCAGTTTTGTTTGTCTTGGATTGCTAATTTACTTAGAATAATGTCTGACACATTTTAAGCACTTACATATTGTTTTTTTTTTAATTACTCTTCCATCTGCTTTAAGTTTCTCAAATTTTGTTGGATTTTTTTCTCTTCTCTATTGTGTCTTTTTCTTGTTGGTTTATGCCTAAAAGTTCCTTTAGTATTACTTAATGGGCTTTGGCAAAGAGATGGGATAAATGGATGTGTTTATTTCTGCCATGTTTTACTAGAAGTGTATAGATACTGTATACTGCACGTCATGTGATAGGGATATTTTAGAAAAAGTTTTACTGAGTACCTAGCAAATCAAAGTGTGTGTGTAAGCATTTGACTCAGGATGAGACATTTGCAGTGCTGATTGACAGTAATATAAAGTGTCATTTAGTGTCAATTGTAATCATACAAGTGCCAAGCACTGCTTGCACAAGGTTACATAGTGGTGGACCAAGGATTTGAACAACTTTATTATATGTGCAAATCCTTTGCTCTCTTGAATATGTCAGATCTGGTTTCTTTTAGCTGTATTAATCAAGTGAAGATAAAGACTAATTTCAAAAGTAATTTTAAGGGTAGAGAATGACCACTGATTTTTATTAAGAACCTATTTATATTCATTCCAGAATGGTGTGAGGCAGTACTAACAATAGTCCAGTTTTCTTTATTAAAGTATCATTGATATACAGTCTTAATGAAGGTTTCACATCAACAACATTGTGGTTTCAACATTCACCCATATTATCAAGTCCTCACCCCTCATTGGAATCACTGTCAGCGTAGTAAGATGCTACAGAGTCATTACTTGTCTTCTCTGTGCTATACTGCCTTCCCCATGACCTCCCTATATTGTGTGTGCTAATCATAGTGCCCCTTAATCCCCTTCTTCCTCCCTCCCCATCTGCCGTCTCCTTAGGTAACCCCTAGTCTCTTCTTGGAGTCTGTGAGCCTGCTGTTATTTTGTTCTTTCAGTTTTGCTTTGTTTTTATATTCCACAACTGAGTGAAGTCATTTGGTACTTGTTTTTCTCTGCCTGACTTACTTCACTGAATATAATACCTCTGGCTCCGTCCATGTTGCAAATGGTAGGACTTGTTTTCTTTTTATGGCTGAATAATATTCCTTTGTGTATATGTGCCACATCTTTATCCCTTCATCTATTGGTGGACACTTAGGTTGTTTCCATATCTTGGCTGTTGTAAATAGTGCAGTGATAAACATTGGGGTCCATAGGTCTTTTTGAATCAGGGATCTTGTTTTCTTTGGGTAAATTCCTAGGAGTGGAATTACTGGGTCAAATAGTAGTCTGTTTTTAGTTTTTGTTTTTAGGAACCTCCATACTGCTTTCCACAAGGTTGAGCCAGTTTACATTCATTCCCACCAGCAACATAGGAGGGTACCCCTTTCTCTGAATCCTCGCTGGCATTTGTTGTTTCTTGTCTTTTGGATGTTGGCCATCCTAACTGTTGTGAGGTGATATCTCATTGTGGTTTTAATTTGCATTTCCTTGATGATTAGTGATGCGTTGGTCATTTGTATTTCTTCTTTGGAGAAGTGTCTCTTCAGATCCTATGCCTGTTTTTTAATGTGGTGGTTTTTTTGGGTGTTGAGGCATGTGAGTTCTTTATATATTTTGGATGTTAACCCCTTATTGAGTAAGTCATTTATCCCATACTGTAGAATGCCTTTTTGTTCTGATGGTGTACTTTGCTGTACAGAAGTTTTTAGTTTGATAGAGTTCCACTTGTTCATTTATTATTATTATTTTTCACTTGCCTGAGGAGATGTGTTCAGGAAAAAGTTGCTCATGTTTATATTCAAGAGATTTTTGCCTGTTTTCTTCTATGAGTTTAATGGCTTCATGACTTACATTCAGGAGGTCTTTGATCCATTTTGAGTTTACTTTTATGTATGGAGTTAGATAATAATCCAGTTTCATTCTCTTACATGTAGCTGTCCAGTTTTGCTGACACCAGTTGTTGAAGAGGCTGTCTTTTCACCATTGTGTACTCATGGCTCCTTTATCGTATATTAATGGATCATATATGTGTTGGTTTATATCTGGGCTCTCTCTTGTGTTCCATTGACCTGTGGATCTGTTCTTGTGCCAGTACCAAATAGTTTTGATTACCGTGGCTTAGCAGTAGAGCTTGTAGTAAGGGAGTGTAATTCCCCCAGCTTTGTTCTTCCTTCTCAAGATTGCTTTGCCTATTTGGGGTCTTTTGTGATTACATATGAATTTTTTTTTTACATTTAAAAAATTTTGTATCATTAATATAAAATCACATGAGTAACATTGTGGTTACTAGATTCCCCCCATTATCAAGTCTTCACCACATACCCCATTACAGTCACTGTCCATCAGCGTAGTAAGATGCTATAGAGTCACTACTTGTCTTCTCTGTGCTATACTGCCTTCCCCATGCCCCCCCCCCCAACGTTATCCTAATTGTAATGTCCCTTCTTCCATTTCTCCCTCCCTTCACACCCACCCTTCCCAGTCCCTTTCCCTTTGGTAACTGTTAGTCCATTCTTGGGTTCTGTGAGTCTGCTGCTGTTTTGTTCCTTCAGTTTTTGCTCTGTTATTCTCCACAGATGAATGAAATCATTTGATTCTTGTCTTTCTCTGCCTGGTTTATTTCACTGAGCATAATACCCTCTAGCTCCATCCATGTTGTTGCAAATGGTAGGATTTGTTTTCTTCTTATAGCTGAATAATATTCCATTGTGTATATGAACCACATCTTCTTTATCCATTCATCTACAGATGGACACCTAGGTTGCTTCCATTTCTTGGCTATTGTAAATAGTGCTGCGATAAACATAGGAGTGCATATGTCTTTTTCTTCAAACTGGGATCCTACATTCTTAGGGTAAATTCCTAGGAGTGGAATTCCTGGGTCAAATGGTATTTCTATTTTGAGTTTTTGAGGAACCTCCCCATACTGCTTTCCACAATGGTTGAACTAATTTACATTCCCACCAGCAGTGTAGGAGGGTTCCCCTTTCTCCGCATCCTCACCAGCATTTGTTGTTCCTAATCTTTTTTATGTTGGCCATCCTAACTGGTATGTGGTGAACATGAATTTTATAACTGTTTGTTCTAGTTCATTGAAGAATGCTTGTTGGTATTTTGTTAGGGATTGCATTGAATCTGTAGATGGCTTTAGGCAGGGTTAGCCCAATTTGTTTTTATGTGAAAGAGGAAGAGAAGTTGGTAGGTAAAATAAGATAATTAGTGACAATGTTAGTATTCAAAATATAGTTACGTCTTTTATTAAAGATGGGCTATAATTGAATATTTATAACAAATATGAGTTATTTATGCCAAGTACTATTAACATTATTTCACTAATTCTCGTAATTCCATGAGGTATGACTGTTTTAAACCGTTAAGTTAAAACTATATTCAAGAAAGTGTAAGTGATGGAGCCTCGTGTGTGAATCCTCGTAGCCTGATTCTATATCCTGAACTCTTGGTACTAGACACTACCACACTGAGTTTAAGTCTTAATTAATGCCTGTGATGTTTCAGGGATATACATTAATTTTTTTCTAATTCTGAGATGTAGGTGATACTCTGTGAAAACAGGTTCAGAAAGGTTAAGTAACTTACAGGGGCATACATTGTGTAAGTGATGGAGGTGGAGATCAAACCCAGATTTGCCTAAGTCTAAGTTCTGTTCTTTTCAGTAATCCACATTGCCTTGTATTTCCAGTACATAGCTTTTTAGAGTTAATGGTTAATTAAATACTGATTTAGTATTTTTGTTTTTCTCAGGGGTTTATCAAAGATGTTCATGAAGACTCCCTCACAGTTGTTTTTGAGAACAAGTAAGTTACTTTTTATTGATGTAGATTAAAGATTGGTAGTACAAAAAACTGCTTTTGGGTGTTCCTGTTGATAGTGGAAAATGATTTTGCTTTTTGGGTGGGAGTCTGGTAGTTTTATCATCATAACAAGTTAAGGTAATTCTAGTTGTGTGACTCCTTGCCTGTTTTTCTGCCTACAGTTTTATCATCATAACAAGTTCAGATAATTCTAGTTGTGTGACTCCTTGCCTGTTTTTCTGCCCAAAATTTACTTGTCACTTTTTCATGACCCTTTTCTTTGCCCAGGCACATGAAAATATGAATCAGTAAGGAGTTTTTATGAAAACAGATGGTGCAAATGGGATGCTTAATTCTTAAAAACCCAGAATCTTACATGATGATGCAGAAGCCCTTCCAAATTCTAACTGTTGGTAGTAAGAATAAACATGAGACCATCTTTAATTGCTTGATGTTAATAAGGAATAATGTCAATGTTATAGATACTGTAAGGGATAGATAGTGTTCTAAAAATGTGAAAAACAGTATGCTGGGCTTGGTTAATAAGTTATAAAGGAGCACTTCATAATTGCAGGTCAGAAAAGAACTGTTTGTTCACCTTGACTTTTAAGCTGCTTCTGGAACTCCCTGAAAAAATATCTGTCCAATAGCTATTTGAAGTAGAAACATGTATTGAGATGATTTCTGTCATTGAACAGCTGCTTTTTTTACAATAATGGTGAAAAGAAAGAAAGCATTTGAAAATCTTTAACTTGTCTTGTGTTTTGCCTAGCATTGGCAGATAGAACTACAGGAACTTTTTATGTGCTGGTATACCTCTCAGGCATATGAATGAGCTATAAGAACTCAAGAGTAGGAAAGAATTTTTAACTTTATCAAACCCAGCTTATAAAATACAACACACAACGTGTCTATTAAGTGACAGCTACTATGTGGAAAAATTAAATCTTGTAATTCAGCTATCCAAAGCAGTTGAGTAATAATATGTATTTCTGTGAACAGGTACACTAAATACACTAAAAAGAAGTTAATGCAGTTTATATTGGTTTATAGTCTGTGAAATTGTGTTCCTTTGATAGGTTACACAGTTGTAAAAGTGTTTGTAATAACTTGATTCTACTGCTATTTGGCAGCAGTGTAGATGTGACATTATTTTGAATCTTAGTCATAACTATGAACTTAGGCTATTTTGCAGAGTAATGTGTATACTAATCCCTTGGTTATTTTAATGAATTTTATAAACTTCAAGAATAATGCAAAATCTGTTTTACCTCAACAAACTATAGATACTACTGCGGAAAATACACAATATAAAGGTTGTATTTTGTTAATGAAAGCTAAATGATTAACTTGAAAAATATATAGCACTAAGCATAGACTACGGTTGACCCTTGAACAAGATGGATTTGAAATACCCAGATGTGGACTTTTTCCAGTAAATATATCAGAAAAATTTGAAATTTGCAACAATTTGAAAAAATGTTCTATTTTCTTTAGCTTACTTTATTGTAAGAATACATCATAAACACAAAATACGTGTTACTGACTGTATATTGTAAGCTTTCTGGTCAATAGTAGGCTATTAATAGGTAGGCTTTGGGGAGTTGAAAGTTAGCTGTAAATTTTTGACTCTGTTAGGAGGTTTTCGTCCTTAACTCGTCATTAGTAAGGTTCCACTGCATATGGCTTCAATATTAGGGTCTCTTAGGATAATATATTTTAAAATTGTCAATTCATGTCCTAATTTCCAGCTGGCAACCAGAACGCCAGGTTCCATTTAATGAAGTTAGATTACCACCACCACCCGATATAAAAAAAGAAATTAGTGAAGGAGATGAAGTAGAGGTATGTATGTATTTGAAGTTTACTTTTTTCTCTCTTTCTGTTTGTTTCAAATAATTCTTAAAAAAAAAATTTTTATTAAGGTATTGTTGATACACACTGTTGTGAAGGTTTCACATGAAAAAACAATGAGGTTATTACATTTAACCATATTATCAAGTCCCCACCCATACCCCAATGCAGTCACTGTCCATCAGTGTAGTAAGATGCCACAGATTCACTATTTGCCTTCTTTGTGCTACACTGTTTTCCCCATGACACCCCACACCATGTGTACGAAACATATCATCCCCTTCTCCCAACCTCTCCACCTGCCCTCCCACACCCCTACCCTTTGGTCCACACCCCTACCCTTTGGTAACCACTAGCTCCTCCTTGGAATCTGTGAGTCTGCTGCTGTTTTGCTCCTTCAGTTTTGCTTCATAGTTATACTCCACAAATGAGGGAAATCATTGGCATTTGTCTTACTCTGCCTGACTTATTTCACTGAGCATAAATAATATCCTCCAGCTCCATGCATGTTGTTGCAAATGGTAGGATTTGTTTAGTTTTTACGGCTGAATAGTATTCCATTGTTTATATGTACCACCTCTTCTTTACCCATTCATCTGCTGATGGACACTTAGGTTGCTTCCATATCTTGGCTATTGTAAGAAGTGCTGCGATAAACATAGGGGTACATAATGTCTTTTGGAATCTGGGAAGTTGTATTCTTTGGATAAATTCCAAGGAGTGGGATTCCCGGGTCAAATGGTATTTCTATTTTTAGTTTTTTGAGGAACCTCCATATTGCTTTCTGCAATGGTTGAACTAGCTTACATTCCCACCAGCAGTGTAGGAGGGTTCCCCTTTCTCCGCATCCTCGCCAGCATTTATTGTTCTTAGTCTTTTGGATGGTGGCCATCCTTACTGGTGTGAGGTGATACCTCATTGTGGTTTTAATTTGCATTTCCCTGATGATTAGTGATGTGGAACATCTTTGCCATCTGAATTTCTACTTTGGAGAACTGTCTCTTCATATCCTCTGCCCATTTTTTAATCGGGTTATTTGCTTTTTGGGTGTTGAGGCATGTAAGTTCTTTGTATATTTTGGATGTTAACCCCTTGTCAGATATGTCATTTACAGATATATTCTTCCATACTGTAGGATGCCTTTTTGTTTTGTTGATGGTGTCCTTTACCATACAGAGACTTTTTAGTTTGATGTAGTCCCATGAGTTCATTTTTGCTTTTGTTTCCCTTGCTGGAGGACATGCGTTCAGGAAGAAGTGGCTCATGCTTATATTCAGGAGATTTTTGCCTGTGTTGTCTTCTAAGAGTTTTATGATTTCATGACTTACATTCAGGTCTTTGATCCATTTTGAGTTTACTTTTGTGTATGGGGTTAGACAATAAACCAGTTTCATTCTCTCACATGTAGCTATCCAGTTTGCCAATACCAGGCTGTTATTTCCCCATTGTGTGTCCATGGGTCCTTTATCATATATTAATTGACCTTATATGGTTGGGGGTATATCAGGGCTCTCTAGTCTATTCCATTGGTCTGTGGGTCTGTTCTTGTGCCAGTACCAAACTGTCTTGATTACTGTGGCTTTGTAGTAGAGCTTGACGTTGGGGAGCATAATCCCCCCAGCTTTATTCTTCCTTCTCAGGATTGCTTTGGCTATTCAGGGTCGTTTGTCATATGAATTTTAGAACGATTTTCTCTAGTTCGTTGAAGAATGCTGTTGGTATTTTGATAGGAATTGAATTGAATCTGTAAATTGCTTTAGGCAGGATGGCCATTTTGACAATATTAATTCTTCCTATCCATGAGCATGGGATGTGTTTCCATTTATTGGTATCTTCTTTAATTTCTCTCCTGAGTGTCTTGTAGTTTTCAGAATATAGGTCTTTCACTTCCTTGGTTAGGTTTATTCCTAGGTATTTTATTCTTTTTGATGCAAATGTGAATGGAATTGTTTTCCTGATTTCTCTCTCTGCTAGTTCATTGCTAGTGTGTAGGAATGCCACAGATTTCTGTGTATTAATTTTGTATCCCTCAACTTTGCTGAATTAAGGTATTAGATCTAATAGTTTTGGAATGGATTCTTTAGGGGTTTTTATGTACAATGTCATGTCATCTGCAAACAGGGACAGTTTGAGTTCTTCCTTGCCAATCTGGATGCCTTTTATTTCTTTGTGTTGTCTGATTGCCATGGCTAGGACTTCCAGTACTATGTTAAATAGAAGTGGGGAGGGTGGGCATCCTTGTCTTGTTAACAATTTTAAAAGCTTTCAGCTTCTCGCTGTTAAATACAATGATGGCTGTTGGTTTGTCGTATATGGCCTTTATTATGTTGATGTACTTGCCCTGTATACCCATATTGTTGAGAGTTTTTATCATGAATGGATGTTGAATTTTGTCAAATGCTTTTTCAGCTTCTATGGAGATGATAATGTGGTTTTTGTCCTTCTTTTTGTTGATGTGGTGGATGATGTTGATGGATTTTCGAATGTTGGACCATCCTTGCATCCTGGAATAAATACTACTTGATCATGATGGATGATCCTTTTGATGTATTTTTGAATTCGGTTTGCTAATATTTTGTTGAGTATTTTTTCATCTATGTTCATCAGGGATATTTAGGTCTGTAATGTTCCTTTTTTGTGGTGTCTTTGCCTGGTTTTGGTATTAGAGTGATACCGGCTTCATAGAATGAGTTTGGAAATATTCCCTCTTCTTCTATTCCTTGGAAAACTTTAAGGAGGATGGGTATTAGTTCATCACTAAATGTTTGATAAAATTCAGCGGTGAAGCCGTCTGGTCCAGGCGTTTTGTTCTTAGGTAAGTTTTTGATTACGACTTCAGTTTCGTTGCTGGTAACTGGTCTATTCAGATTTTCTGTTTCTTTCTGGGTCAGTCTTGGAAGGTTGCATTTTTCTAGAAAGTTGTCCATTTCTTCTAGGTTATCCAGTTTGTTACCACATAATTTTTCATAGTATTCTCTCATAATTCCTATGTTTTTGTGGTGTCCATAGTGATTTTTCCTTTATCATTTCTGATTCTGTTTATGTGAGTAGGCTCTTTTTTTCTTGATAAGTCTGGCTATGGGTTAATCTATTTTGTTTATTTTCTCAAAGAATCACCTCTTGCTTTCATTGATTCTTTCTGTTGTTTTATTCTTCTTGATTTTATTTCTGACTCTAATCTTTATTATATTCCTCCTTCTACTGACTTTGGTCCTCATTTGTTGTTCTTTTTCTAGTTTCATTAACTGTGAGATTAGACTGCTTATATGGGATTGTTCTTTCCTTTGGTAGGCCTGTATCGCTGCGTCCCACAGATTTTGCGGTGTTGAATTATTGTTGTCATGTCTCCATATATTGCTTGATCTCCGTTTTTATTTATTTATTTACTTTATTTTATTTTTTTAAATTTGGTATCATTAATCTACAGTTACGTATGCAACATTACGGTTACTAAACTTCCCACTTCATCTGGTCCCCCCCACTTACACCATTACAGTCACTGTCCATCAGAGTAGTTAGATGCTATAGAATCACTACTTGTCTTCTCTGAGTTGTACAGCCCTCCCTGTGCCCCCCCAACATTATGTTTGCTAATCGTAATGCCCCTTTTTCCCCCTTGTCCCTCCCCACCCATCCTACCCAGTCTGTTTCCCTTTGGTAACTGTTAGTCCATTCTTGGGTTCTGTGAGTCTGCTGCTGTTTTTTTTTTAATATAATTTATTTTGGTATCATTAATCTACAATTACATGTGCAATATTATGGTTATTAAACTACCCCTTCATCAGGTCCCCCCCACCAGACAAGTAGTGATTCTATAGCATCTCACTATGCTGATGGACAATGACTGTAATGCTGCTGTTTTTTTCTTTCAGTTTTTTTCTTTGCTCTTATGCTCCACATATGAGTGAAATGATTTGATACTTGTCCTTTTCCGCTTGGCTTTTTTTCACTGAGCATAATACCCTCTAGCTCCATCCATGTTGTTGCAAATGGTAGGATTTGTTATCTTCTTATGGCTGAATAATATTCCATTGTGTATATATACCACATATTCTTTATCCATTCATCTACTGATGGACACTTAGGTTGCTTCCATTTCTTACTATTGTAAATAGTGCTGTGATAAACATAGGGGTGCATATGTCTTTCTCAAACTGGGCTGCTGCATTCTTAGGGTAAATTCCTAGGAGTGCGATTCCTTTGTCAAATGGTATTTCTATTTTGAGTTTATTGAGGAACCTCCATACTGCTTTCCACAATGGTTGAACTATTTACATTCCCACCAGCAGTGTAGGAGGGTTCCCCTTTCTCCGCATCCTCGCCAACATTTGTTGTTGTTTGTGTTTTCGATGTTGGCCATTCTTACTGATATGAGGTGATATCTCATTGTGGTTTTAATTTGCATTTCTCTGGTGATTAGCGATGTGGAGCATCTTTCATGTGCCTGTTGGCCATCTGAATTTCTTCTTTGGAGAAGTGTCTATTCATGTCCTCTGCCCATTTCTTAATCGGATTATTTACTTTTTGTTTGTTGAGGTGCTTGAGTTCTTTATATATTTTGGATGTCAACTCCTTAGCAGGTATGTCATTTATGCATATATTCTCACAAACTGTAGGATGTATTTCTGTTCTTTTGATGGTGTCCTTTGCTTTGCGGAAGCTTTTCAGCTTGATATACTCCCATTTTCATTTTTCCCTTGCCTGGTGAGATATGTTCATGAAGAAGTCGCTCATGTTTATGTCCAAGAGATTTTTGCCTATGTTTTTTTCTAAGAGTTTTATGGTTCCATGACTTACATTCAGGTCTTTGATCCATTTTGAGGTGACTTTTGTGTATGGGGTTAGACAGTAGTTCAGTTTCATTCTCTTACACGTAGCTGTCCAGTTTTGCCAACACCAGCTGCTGAAGAGGCTGTCATCTCCCCATTGTATATCCAAGGCTCCTTTATCATATATTCATTGACCGTATATGTTTGGGTTAATGTCTGGATTTTCTATTCTGTTCAAGTGGTCTGTAGGTCTGTTCTTGTGCCAATACCAAATTGTCCTGATTACTGTAGCTTTGTAGTAGAGCTCGAAGTCTGGGAGCGTAATTCCCTATTTTATTCTTCCTTCTCAGGATTGCTTTGGCTATTCAGGGTCTTTTGTGGTTCTATATGAATTTTAGCACTATTTGTTCCACTTCATTGAAGATTGCTGTTGGTATTTTGATAGGGATTGCATTGAATCTGTAGATTGCTTTTGGTAGTATAGCCATTTCGACAGTTTTTATTCTTCCTAGCCAAGAGAATGGGATGAATTTCCATTTGATGCAATTGTGAATGGAATTGTTTTCCTGATTTCTCTTTCTGCTAGTTCATCTTTAGTGTATAGGAAAGCAACAGATTTCTGTGTGTTAATTTTGTATCCTTCAACTTTGCTGAATTCAGATATTAGTTCTAGTAGTTTTGGAGTGGAGTCTTTAGGGTTTTTTTATGTACAATATGTCATCTCCAAATAGTGACAATTTGACTTATTTTTTACCAATCTACATGCCTTGTTATTTCTTTGTTTTGTCTGATTGCTATGGGTAGGACATCCAGTACTAAGTTGAATAACAGTGGAGAGAGTGGGCATCCCTGTCTTGTTCCCGATCTTAGATGAAAAGCTGTTAGCCTCTCGTTGTTAAGTATGATGTTGGCTGTGGGTTTGTCATATATGGCTGTTGTTATGTTGAGGTACTTGCCCTCTATACCCTTTTTGTTGAGAGTTTTTCTCATGAATGGATATTGAATTTTGTCAAATGCTTTTTCAGCAGCTATGGAGATGATCATGTGGTTTTTGTTCTTCTTTTTGTTCATGTGGTGGATGACGTTGATGGATTTTCGAATGTTGTACCATCCTGCATCCCTGAGATGAATCCCACTTGGTCATGGTGTATGTTGTTCTTGATGTATTTTTGAATTCGGTTTGCTAATATTTTGCTGAATATTTTTGCATCTATGTTCATCAGGAATATTGGTCTGTAATTTTCTTTTTTGGTGAGGTCTGCCTGATTTTGGTATTAGAGTGATGCTGGCTTCATAGAATGAGTTCGGAAGTATTCCCTTCTCTTCTATTTTTTGGAAACTTTAAGGAGAAGGGTATTATTTCTTCTTTATATGTCTGGTAAAATTCAGAGGTGAATCCATCTGGCCCGGGGGTTTTGTTCTTAGGTAGTTTTTTGATTACCAGTTCAGTTTCTTTGCTGGTATTTGGTCTGTTTAGGTTTTCTATTTCTTGCTTGGTCAGTCTTGGAAGGTTGTATTTTTCTAAGAAGTTGTCCATTTCTTCTAGGTTTTCCAGCTTGTTAGCATATAGATTTTCATAGTATTCTCTAATAATTCTTTGTATTTCTGTGGGGTCCATCGTGATTTTTCCTTTCTCATTTCTGATTCTGTTTATGTGTGTTGATCCTGTTTTCCTCTTAATAAGTCTCGCTAGGAGTTTATTTTGTTTATTTTTTCAAAAAACCAGCTCTTGATTCCATTGTTTTTTTTTCTATTATTTTATTCTTTTCAATTTTATTTATTTATTCTCTAATCTTTTAATGTCTCTCCTTCTGGTGACTTTGGGCCTCATTTGTCCTTCCTTTTCCAATTTCAATAATTGTCTTTAGACTATTCATTTGGCATTGTTCTTCCTTCTTTAAATAGGCCTGGATTGCAGTATACTTTCCTCTTAGAACTGCCTTTGCTTCGTACCACAGAATTTGCAGCTTTTTGTTGTTGTTGTCATTTGTCTCCATGTATTGTTTGACCTCTGTTTTAATTTGGTTGTTGACCCATTGATTATTTAGGAGCATGTTATTAAGCCTTCATGTATTTGTGAGCCTTTTTGTTTTCTTTGTAAAATTTAGTTCTAGTGTTATACCTTTTTGGTCTGGGAAGTTGGTTGATAGAGTTTCAGTGTATTTGAATTTACTGAGGTTCTTTTTGTGGCCTATTATGTGGTCTATTATGGAAAATGTTCCATGTGCACTTGAGGAGATTGTGTATCCTGCTGCTTTTGGGTGTAGAGTTCTGTAGATGTCTGTTAGGTCCATCTGTTCTAGTATGTTGTTAGTGGCTCTGTGTCTTTCCTTATTTTCTGTCTTGTTGCTCTGTCCTTTGGAGTGACTGGTGTGTTGAAGTCTCCTAAAATGAATGCTTTGCTTTCTATTTCCCCCTTTAATTCTGTTAGTATTTGTTTCACATATGTTGGTGCTCCTGTGTTGGGTGCATATATATTTATAATGGTATATCAACAGTCTCTTGCGCCTCATCCATTCTGCTCTTAAGCCCGTCGATTGCTTGTCTGATTTCTGCATTGTCTTTCCCCACTTCCTCCCTTAGCTCTTGCATATTTCTCTCTAGATCCATCAGCATGGTTATGACTTTTATTCTGAATTATTTTTCAGGAAGATTGTGTAAGTCTTGTCCCATCAGGCCCTCTCTCTGGGGTTGTCTGGGTAATTTTTGTCTGTACCATATTCCTCTGTCTTTTCATGGTGATAGAAGTGATCGCTGGTAGTTGCCACGTGTCAGCTGAGAGAACAAAGTTCCTTCCTGCTTTTGTTCTCTTTGCCTTTCTCTGGGGCCTGAACTGGTTTCTTGCACACCGGGATGCAGTCTCTGGGATAATCCCTGGAGCTGTCTGTGTGCCGGGTTGCCCTCAGCCTAGCGTATAGCACTGCGGGGGTTTGAATTCTTGCTGGGTGCCTTTTGGTCCCCTTGGTACTTTCCAGCCCTTGATGTGGGTTGTGGGGTCCTTCCTGCTTAGCAGTGCGCCCGCCCGGTGTAGATTCTGTGAGGTTGCTGTGGGCGGGGTCTCCTCTCCTGTTCTGCAGCAGTGGTGGATCCTGGACCCTTTGTGTTAGGGGGTTAGGGGGGTGTTGAATGGCAGTCTGCCCATCTCTGCGGGAAGCCTCGGCGCGGCTGCTTTGCCCGGCCACCGGCCAGGCGGTCGAAATTCCCCAAGACTCCCAGCCTGCTGTGTTGAGTGCACTGGGAGGATTTTGTTCCGTTTTTGGGCACTTGTCTCTTTAACACTTTAAAAAAACAAAGAAACAAGCAAAAAAAAAAATGCACCTGCTTTTCTTTTGTCCCAGGGAGCTGGCTGAGGGGACCCACTTGCCGTCTCCGTCTCGTATCCTGCCCTTCTGTTTCTCTAATCTCCGATACACCACGCCATGTGTGTCAGTGCTCCGGGTGCAGATTACCAGGGCTTGTTTTTTGGCGGGCCTGTGCTTCTACTCCCTCCCCACTGTGAATCTTGTTGCTGGTGCGCTGGGGTGTGGGAGTGCTCGGGGCCTGCTGGGTCACAGCTTTATATGAGGCACTGCATTCTCACAGGTGTAGCTGTAGCCTGGCTGTAGTATGTTCTGGTCTCTTTTTTAGGAATAGTTGTATTTGTTGTATTTTCACAAATATATATGGTTTTGGGAGATTTCCCCAGCCCTGCTCACACCGCCATCTTCCCAGAAGCCCCACCTTGATCTCCATTTTTTTTTGGTCATTTATCTATTGGTTATTTAGGAGCATGTTGTGAAGCCTCCATGTATTTGTGGGATTTTTCATTTTCTTTGTGTAATTTATTTCTAGTTTCATACCTTTGTTGTCTGAGAAACTGGTTGGTACAATTTCAGTCTCTTTTAAGGGTCTTTTTGTGGCCTAGGATGTGATCAATTCTTGAAATTGTTCCATGTGCACCTGAGAAGAATCTGTATCCTGTTGCTTTTGGATGGAGTGTTCTGTACATGTCTGTTAGGTCCATCTGTTCTAATATGGTTTTCAGTGCCTGTGTCTATTTATTTTCTGTGTAGTTGATCTGTCCTTTGGAGTGAGTGGTGTGTTGAAGTCTCCTAAAATGAATGCATTGCGTTCCGTTTGCCCCTTTAATTCTGTTAGTATTTGTTTCACATATGTAGGTGATTCTGTGTTGGGTGCATAGATATTTATAATAGTTATATCCTCTTGTTGGACTGACCCTTTTATCATTAGTTATGTAATGTCCTTCTTTGTCTCTTGTGACTTTCTTTGTTTTGAAGTCTATTTTGTCTGACACAGGTACTGGAACTCCTCCTGTTTTCTCCCTATTAGTTGCATGAAATATCTTTTTCCATCCCTTTACATCAGTCTGTATGTCTTTGGGTTTGAAGTGAGTCTCTTGTAGGCAGCATATAGATGGGTCTTGTTTTTTTATCCATTCAGTAACTTTGTGTCTTTTGATTGGTGCATTCAGACCATTTACATTTAGGGTGATTATCGATAGGTATGTATGTAATTATTGCCATTGCAGTCTTTAGATTCGTGCTTACCAAAGGTTCAAGGGTAATTCCCTTACTATCTAATAGTCTAATTTAACTCACTTCGTATGCTATTACAAAAACACCCTAAAGCTTCTTTTTTTTTTCCCTCTCCTTTTTTTTCCTCCTCCATTCTTTGTATGTCATGAATCATATTCTGTAATCTTTGTCTTGCCCTTGGGTGACATCTGTTTAGCTTTAGGAATACTCCATGTATAGGAGTCCTTCCAAAATGCACTGTAGAGGTGGCTTGTGGGTGGTAAATTCTCTCAGGTTTTGCTATCTGATAATTGTTTAATCCCTTGTTCAAATTTAAATGATAACCTTGCTGGGTAGAGTATTGCTGGTTCAAGGCCCTTCTGCTTCATTGCATTAAATATATCATGCCACTCCCTTCTGGCCTGTAAGGTTTCTGTTGAGATGTCTGATGATAGCCTGATGGGTTTTCCTTTGTATGTGATGTTTTTTTTCTCTCTAGCTGCTTTTAAAGGTCTGTCTTTATCCTTGATCTTTGCCGTTTCAAATAAATATGTCTTGATGTTGTCTTCCTTGGGTCCCTTGTGTTGGGAGATCTGTTGCATCTCCATGGTTTGAGAGACTATCTCCTTCCCCAGATTGGGGAAGTTTTCAGCGATTACCTCTTCAAAGACACTTTCTATCCCTTTTTCTCTCTCTTCTTCTGGTACCCCTATAATGCGAATATTGTTCCGTTAGGATTTGTCACAGTTCTCTCAATATTCTTTCATTCTTTGAGATTCTTTTTTCTCTCTGTGCCTCAGCTTACTTGTATTCCTCTTCTTTAATTTCTATTCCATCTACAGTGCCTTGTACTACATCTAATCTTTTAAATTCCTCCACTGTATGTTTCGTTTCAGATATCGAATTTCTTAATGATTGAATCTCTGCTTTAAATTCGTTCCTGAGTTCTTGAAGATTTTTCTCTACCTCCATAAGCGTGTTTATAATTTTTATTCCGAACTCTCTTTCAGGAAGATTGGTGAAGTCAGTTTCATTTAGCCCTTTTTCTAGGATTTATAAGATTTTGGTCTGAACCATGTTGTTTTGATGTTTCATATTTCTGTGTGTTGCCCACCAGTGCACAGAAACTCCAGTCTCTGGAGCTTCTTAGCTCCCAGAGTGAGGTTGGGAGTCGTAGCGGAGCAGTGCTGGTGCCTGGGTGGAGGAAGTTCTGTTTCCTGATGCCCGTCTGCAGTGCCTGTCTCCAGTATTAGAGCATGTGGGCCAAGCACAAAGGTGTAAGCCTCTGTGCTTTGTGTCTCTAGCTGTTGTTTGTGGGGCCTCCCTCTATCTGGCCTGACGCCAGCACAGTGAACGCCAGTTTGTGGGCAGGTGCCTGCAGGCCAGGAGGAGAGCTTGGCTGGTTGTGTGTCACAGTGCAGGCCTCGGAGCTGAGTAGGTAGCCAGAGGGATGGAGCACCTGGAGCTCTTCAAAGTTCCCAACCAGGTGGGCAGAGCACACTCAGGCAAACTTGTCCAGCTCTCCCTTCTCCCGTGCAGCAAGCTCTGTGCAATCTCCACCCCTTCAGCAGCCCTCTCGGTGGAAGGAAGCCTCACATCGCCCATCCTTACTCTATCACAGAGCAGCGGGTTGTGGATCCCATCCTCCACAAATGGCCAGAATGTCAGTCTCCCAGGTCCTCTGCCCGTCCGAGCTCCCCTCTGTTTCAGAGCACCACACAATATAGGCTTCTTCTCTCAAATTAGATCTCCAGGTGTAGGTGTTCAGCAGTCCCAAGCTTCCACCCGCTCCCTGCTCTGTTTTTCTTCCTCCTGTGGGTGAGCTGGGGTGGGGGAAGGGCCTGGGTCCTGTCGGATTAAGGCTTTCCTACGTTACCCTGTTTCGTGAGGTCTGCTCTGTTCGTGAGGTCTGTATGCAGTCTGGTTTAGCCTTTTTTCTTCTTGCTGTGTTAGGTTCAGTTGTATTAATTAACTATATTTTTGTACTATTTGCGGTTTTGGGAGGAGTTCTCCGTGTCACCTCCCATGCCACCATCTTGAATCGAATTCCGCATACGCATTTTTATGAAACTGTATTTAGTACACCATTTCCAATACAATATTTTTGATTCTTGAGTTTAATGGGATTTGGCATTTATAATAGATTATTATTTACAATGCTGAGATTTGAGATGAATGGATAAGGGCATTTTTTTTCTTTTTCCTCTCAGGTATACTCAAGAGCAAATGACCAAGAACCATGTGGATGGTGGTTGGCTAAAGTTCGAATGATGAAAGGAGAAGTAAGTGGTGTTAACACTTGCTTGTGTGATTCATTTCCAAGGAAATATCTCAAGTCTTGGTTTTGGTACATGTTACTCCTGGTTGTTAGTTTTGTTTCTAAAAGCCTGCTTTAGGAATAGTTGATCACACATTCCTAAAATTGATCAGACCGTTAATACCTGTTTGTGTCCTGAATTTGCAAACACCAGAGCTGCTCTCCAGAGGGGTAAGAACCTATAATCTAGTTTAGTCAAATCAGATTCATGTAATTAGCTGTGCTTAGTATTTGTGCCACAGGTAGAGGGTCTGCTGGTTAAGCTGAGCAAAGTAATTAGAACTTCATGTAAAGCTTATTATTTTCATTCAGATGGGATTTTAAAAGTATTTTGGTGTCTTTTAGTTTTATGTCATTGAATATGCTGCTTGTGATGCCACTTACAATGAAATAGTCACATTTGAACGACTTCGGCCTGTCAATCAAAATAAAACTGTCAAAAAAAATACCTTCTTTAAATGCACAG
Organism: Smutsia gigantea; assembly: GCA_032199065.1. Classification (NCBI taxonomy): domain Eukaryota; kingdom Metazoa; phylum Chordata; class Mammalia; order Pholidota; family Manidae; genus Smutsia; species Smutsia gigantea. The sequence continues at coordinate 43,923 of JAVSCE010014067.1, read as the reverse complement.
TGGATGTTCCTGAGGATCTGAGAGAGGCGTGAGTAATTTTGTTTACTATTGAATTTGTTTGTGAATTAAGAGGATTTTTCAGTGTTACAAAAATCTTTTTTCCCCAAACACCCCATCAAAAAGTTCTCATAGAAAATCTTTTTTAATAAACAAAAGTTTCAGTGGGTTTTGTCCAAATGAAATACTGAGTTTATGTCATTAATATTATCCTCTGTATTTAATCTACTATTTAGGTCTTACACATGAATTAATTTCTCTCTAGGTGTGCTAATGAAAATGCACATAAAGATTTTAAGAAAGCAGTTGGAGCGTGCAGAATTTTTTACCACCCAGAAACCACACAGTTAATGATACTGGTAAGATAACTGAATATTTTAAGCTGTCTAATGGATATTGCACAGATTTTATAATTATTTCAAAACATAAAAGCTATTTTGGTGTACAGTGAATTTATTAATATAGTGTGGGCAAAAATTTGATTTTGCAGTTATAAAAGAGTTTTAAATCTCTTCTGGAGTAGGGAGGAAAAATTTTAATACGACATGCTTAATATGTGGGATCCTGGGTTTCCCTCTCACCAATCATAATTTGAATAGCAGAACTAAGTAATAAGGGAATTGAGGAATGAAAGTAAGGTTAGTAGTGGGAGGGGGATGTTAGGTGAGAAGAGAAGTGTAGTAGAAGAGAATCAAGGAAGGCTTTATGTGGAAGGTTGTGTTTGTATTATCTTGAAAAATGATTGAAGGTTTTGCGTGATTAACTTGTTTGTTTATAGTCTGCCAGTGAAGCAACTGTGAAAAGAGTAAATATTTTAAGTGATATGCATTTGCGAAGTATTCGTACAAAGTTGATGCTTATGTCCAGGAATGAAGAGGCCACTAAGCATTTAGAAGTAAGTGAGTTTACTTATGAAAGGTTTTTGTGTGTCCCATTTACTGTAAGTGTATAATTCAAGTTGCTTGGCTCAAATGCCTTAACTGCTAGCTAGGTAAGGCAAATTAGGACCTGTTTTGTGGCTTATATCTGGAATTATTGTGTCTTTAGGATTACTTTTTTCTATTACTTGTCTTAAACATAGCCTTTTGTTTGCTAAATGCCTGTTGAGTTTTTTTGTTAGGACTTAAATGATAGGTGCCAAAAAGCTTAGAAACTCACTAGGAATGTCCAGTAGAATTGTATTGCTAATTCTTTACCTTTAACCTTTTTTTTAAACTACCCTGTTACCTGTCAGTCACAACATACTTCATTAGTAAATATTTCACTGTAATAACTTGTAAGAGGAGAGAAGGACACATAGCATGTAGTTTTTAATAAGAGTGTGTAGTTCTGTCCTTTTCTTATGTTAGGTCCACACTACTAGGAGATTTGTGTTCCACATTCCCCCACCCTGTCCCCAACAAATGTGCACATGCATACTATCTTAGAGAAATTAAGGTAGGGTCATCTTCAGGATAAATAGGAGTATCATCTTTAATTTACCAGTTTTGCACAAGGGATATAGGAATGAGTTTTGAAGCATGAGTCATCTGAATTAGACAAGTGCCTGTTGTAGTTAGCATTTTTAAGTGTGCAGTTCAGTAGTGTTAAGTATATTCATATTGTTGTGCAATGGATCTGCAGAACTTTTTCATCTTGCAAAAACTGAAATTATACTCATTAAATAACTTCCCATTTCCCTCTCCCCCCAGCTCCAGGCAACCACTACTACTTTCTGTTTCTATTAATTTGACTATTCTAGATACCTCATATTAGTGGAATAATGCAGTGTTCGTCTTTTGGTGACTGGCTTATTTCACTAAGCATAATGTCCTCAGTGTTGGCCCACGTTGTAGCTTGTGCCAGAATTTCCTTTTTAAGGTTGAATAATTTTGTCTGTTTATTCATCAGTCAGTGGACATTTGGATAGCTTCCACCTCTTGATTATTGTGAATAATGCTATAAATATGGATGTAGAAAAACCATTTTTATTTTTGTTCCTTCATAGTAATGTATAATTTACCTCTTTTACTAGTGCACAAAACAACTTGCAGCAGCTTTTCATGAAGAATTTGTTGTGAGAGAAGATTTGATGGGTCTGGCAATAGGAACACATGGTAGTAACATACAGCAAGCTAGGAAGGTTCCTGGAGTTACAGCTATTGAGCTAGATGAAGATACAGGAACATTTAGAATCTATGGAGAGGTAAGCTATTGTCCAACCCCTGCCTCAGGTAACTTTACTATAATAATGTATTAACTATTATTTGATCATATTTTATATGAAATTTCAGTTTCCCAGTAAAGTACTTTAAAGTCAGTTAGCTTAGTAGTCATTACACATATGCAGGTGGAATGGGGATGATGCTGTATTATACAAGGCAATGAAAGATTTACTGAGTATTTATTAAGTACTATTTTTGGAAGAACCCTGGCCAGCTGCTTCTGAGTTCAACTGAGTTTTATGTGCATTACAAATAATGTATTTAAATAATTGAGTGCTTACTGTGTTTCAGGCACTGGCAATTGTAAATAGCATGTACTAGAAAAGTTTTTGTAGAACTTTAATTTGGATAATATTTTGTCACTGGTTAATTGTGATTATTTGTGTGGACAGGAAAATAATCTGAAAAGTAAGTAACTCAGACTTTTCATTGAAATCATCCTTCCCACTAGAATAAATGGATGAGGTTTTTTAGGGTGATAATTTTGGGTCTTGGTTTTTCATACATACCTCTTCTTATGAAAAGCTTGCATACAGTAGATCTAACTAGATGCCTGATTTTTTTTTTCCTGAAATCATTGGAAGTGGGCAGTATAACAAAGTAATTAAGATGAAAGACTTTGGAGCCATACTTCCTGAATTGAAATTCTGTCTACCACTGTGAGTGGAATTGGAGAATTAATTAACCTACCTGCGTAATTTTCCTCATTGTAAAGTAAGAATAGTAGTGCTTACCTTGCATTTGATGAGGATTATACCTTCTTAAAATTTCTATTAGTATAATATATTGAGCACACAATACACGTGATCTCTGCTTATTAAACAACAAACATTAAAACTGGAAGTTAACTGTTACTGAGAACTATAAAGTCCCTTTAGAGAGACCCACCCCCACCCACAATTTCCAGTCTTAAAATTGTGCCCATTGGAAATTAGGAAATGTAGTGATCCTATCAGTAAGTAGATACATTTTTATAAATGAGTGTCTGCAAAAATAGCTTTTAAAATCATACCTTATGTTGAGAATGAAAAAACAATACAGATAGAACAATATCTTTTTTAACATTCATCTGGAGAAATTCATCATGGGAGTATTGACTAAATATATGTAGGATTGGGTTAAAATTTGGCTAACATAAACAAGTTAAACTCTTGGCTAATTTTCTCAAGAATTTTAATGGAAACTTAGAGATAATCTAACATTTTTGTTCTCATGGTACTTTCTTCTCATCTTTTAATGATTACTCTTTTTTTATTCTTTTTACTTTTTTTTAGTACTTAATGAATTATTTGACCTGCAATTTCAACCTAGTGGGCTGAGCAGAGTCTTGTACCAGAACATAATGCCGATTTTTCTCATTTCTCATGTTTCTGTTTTGGATTGTGGGTTTCTTCGGGGTTGTGTTTCATGTTTGTTTTTTCCCCGCCTTCTACAGAGTGCTGATGCTGTAAAAAAGGCTAGAGGTTTCTTGGAGTTTGTGGAGGATTTTATTCAGGTTCCTAGGAATCTTGTTGGTAGGTACTTGTGCTAAATGTTAAGTAAGTTTAATGTCATTTAATTTACATACATGACAATTGAAAATTAGTCTTGTGTGATAACTTATTTAGAGTTATGTGGAGCATTTGCATGGCAGTAGTTGTTTTCATTCTTTTAAGTAGTAGTGTATGTGACTATTATCTTGTTATTGTCATATTAAAAAGCAAAGATGTTTTCTTCTGTACAGGGTGACCCACTAATGAGACCCATGATTTTAATAACAGTTTGTCATTATAGCATCTCTGAAGGTTTATCATCCTTTGGGCTCTTAATATCATTTGTTTAATACCTTTTTATCATTCATATATCCATCAAAATTGTCATGGTTCTTTTTGGGAAAGTGTTTGTGATAATTTTTTTCTTTTGTTTAGTGCAGAAGAAAAAGTAGGAGTGGACTAACAATAATAGGTTAATAAACTTCTACACAGTAGGCCCTGAATAAATAATAATTTGTTGTTGCAAACGTATAGCATAAGGTAAGAAGTCATGGGCAGGAGAGAAGGATGGTGATGATGATATGAGGGGAGGTTTCACTATTAATTTTTGACACCATTAGTGAAAACTGTTGTACCCATGGGCTATAAGTTAAGTGACAGAAAATTCTGAGTTTGAAGCTGTAGTTAAAACGAGCATTATAACTGGGGATGAGTTTTTTAATAGCTTTGTTATCAACCTTTATATCCATGCTATCTGTTCAAATGCTATTTGAGACAAAAGGAAAGCTTTGGTTACATGTTAAATATTTAGTGATTATCCTAAAAGTTTAGTATAAAAGTAAGCATTAGAATAAAGTAGTGAAGTTTGCCAAGAGGGGGACGAGTTTTTGTCACCTATTGTGTCTTAGTTTTTTGCTGTTATTGATATAGTTAGAACCCCTTGGACTCCATTTATATGTAATTAGGCCTGTTCTGCCTTTAGGAAATGATTTCTTTGCTATAGATGTGTTTTATTTATCAAATTCTGTAAGACACTAGTAGGAGAAAATTTTAAAAGGTGAAAACACTTCCACTACAAAAATGTTTGTTTTGGCCAATAACAAGTAATATATCCTCTGGGACAGGAGTCTACAACACAAGAATGTGGACAGAAGAACACAATTTCTTGGTATTCAGCTATTATTTATATAAAAAGTTGCCCAAACATTGGGATAGGTATGACATACTGCCAATTAAGCTCTACTATCTGTTCTTAGAAACCACTGTTAATGTAGACTGAACTGTTAGAGAGGTAAGTCCAGAACATAAAATTGAACATAAGCTTGAAGAGTTTTTTATCAAAATGTTACCAAATGTTTATCATTGTCAAATGAAATCATCTTTGGAAAGGAAGCTGCTTTTGAAAATGATCCATTTTTTGGCTTAAATCATAATAATTGACACCTATCAGTACTAATGTGGTTGCTGCTTTACAGAACATATTTAACTTAGGTTTCTTCACTTCTGAAAATGATTTAGAGGTACGTCAAGGCAATCAGGGTTCTACCTAACCCAGCAGTTCTATAAAGATAGGCTTTGTCTTAAAGAATTTGTGGTAGAGTTTATCTTGAGTAAAAATTCTGATGTTTCAGAAATAAGGATATTGGATATATTTGTAGTTCAGTGCAGTGATGTGAATATCTGTCATGTCTTTCTTTTCCTGCTTGGTTGGCTTTTGTGATTTAGATTGTGTAGTACTCTTTAGGAATTATAGGTTAGCAGCAATTGTTAGGTGTTGATGAAATACTCAGGGGCAATCTAAAAATTTCAGTTGAATGTTGTGTATAGAAATACTATATTTCCCTCCAAAATGTTTTATGTGTGAAGCAGTCTTCTGAAAAATAGTACATTATTATATTAGTCCAAATGAAAAAGAGGACTGAGGAATGAAAGTGAATGAGAACTTCTTGGTGGTAAGTTCCAGAGAGGATTTGCATTACACAGGTTCCAAGAGTTCTAGAATTTGACTAGTCCCATCCCTCTCAAATTAAAAGAAAAATATTATATGAACATTGATTTGAAAATGAATAAAAACCTTTCACTTCCTGGGAGCCACCTTTAACCACTTTTCTACTCTGTCCCTTCAGCATTTATACTCAGTGTTCAATTTATACTACAGGTCTGCTTCAATTTTTGCATATACTTGGAGTTTAAACTATGGAAATGATCAGTTAAAATATTGACGGTCTCTGGTGGGACTAAATAAAACTTGCAGGTAGGTCCCTGCCACAGACCCCAGGAGGGTGATGGATATTCACTCACCACTGGTATAGTTCACAAGAAGGAAGGGGAAAAGATTCTGGGGAAGGGATTATGATATATCAACTTGATTTTTGTATTTTAGAAAAGATATTTGCTTGCTTTTAGCAGGGTCATGGATGGAGGAGTTGCTGCTTGAGCTTCACTGTGTTAACAAATGGTGGTTCCTTTTTTGTGCTGCTGCTAGGGCTGCTTAGAGAAGACACACATCATGTGAATCCCTGTCTACTCTGTTTTTTCTTTACACTGTTCAGTTGCTGCTTTTAAATTTAGGATTATTAGTGGAGAAGGAAGTTTGAGAATAGGGATAAAATATTTTAACCTGAAATAGTGTCTTTGCTGTATTGACCAGCTTACTGTTACCATTGTTCCCTTATTTTGTGGAAACTTTTTTCAAGCATGCAATATGAAAAACTTCCATTTTAATAACCCCTTTCAATCAAAATTAATTTATTGTGGAAATAGATTGATGATCTAGTAAAAAAAATATTTGGGGATTTAGATATAATAATGACTTAGTAACATAATCCAGTGTTGCTATTAACTTTTATGAGGAATACATGTATTCCATATGGTGATCGTTACCTGAATATTTACTTAGTTCTGTTTCAGGTAACACTATCCATTATTGCTTTGTTATTTTATCAGCATATATGCTATCTTTTTAACTAGTAAGTTCCTAAAAGGAAGAGAGTCTTCATGTCTCCTTTTTTAGTTTCTCTTTTAATTATTGGATACTCAGTAATTGCTGTTTGACAGACATAAAGTTTACATACGGAGAAGGTAAATAATTGGGATTTTATGTCACTTTACAGTATTTCACATCTAGGAAGACACCATACATACTGTACACATTATAGCTGTGAAGTATTTTAAAAACATTTGGTGTAAAATGTTAACACGTGTTAAATGTAAACTTTATTCAAGTGAAGGGAATATTCATTTAAAAAATATATTCAAGTCACAGGTGTTTATTCGACAAATAGAAACTTGAAAAGCAAGATCGAATTTGTTAATTGTTTGAATGATAAATATATAATAAAGGTAAATTGATATGATTAATGCTAAAATAAAGTGGTTTTCTTTTTACCTTTATTTGTATATCCAAACTTTTGAAATGGGTTGGACTTGATATAAAAATATAAAAAGGATGTAACATTAAAAAATGTCTAAACTTGAAAATATATGTGACCAGCATTGTTAATCCCAGTTAGTAGCCTTAGGCATAGGGAAAAGAAAGTTTGAAATCAAGGATTACATTTTTGAGTAGTCTAAAGGGTGAGTTGAGAGTAGGTAGAGTTTTGCTTGATTTTTATAATTTAATAACAGGTCATAAATTATTTGGGCTGGTTTTAAAATAAGATAGCAGTATTAGTTTTTAACTTGTCATATTTGTTTTCTTTTATCAAAGGAAAAGTAATTGGAAAAAATGGCAAAGTCATTCAGGAAATAGTGGACAAATCTGGTGTGGTTCGGGTGAGAATTGAAGGAGACAATGAAAATAAACTACCTAGAGAAGATGTAAGTATTTAAAGCGTAATTTATTTGGACTTCTTTGCTGACTCAATGTTATTTTTATATTTTGGGAATTGTTTTGGAAAGTGATCTAGTGAGCTACACTGTGATACAGTGGATATACTATCTTTTTGAAAAATTACATTCCTTATTGTTTTACACACCTAGAAAACAGTCATCTTTAAATTGTGGGCCTTGGGTTCTTGGTTTCTCAGTATGTCAGCAAAAAGGCCAGTTTTTGGTAAAAAGCCTTCACTTTGATCATCTTAACAGTTCTTTTTGTACGAGACTATGATACTTTACAACAAAACTATCTGTTTTAAGGGAATTCTTAGTAAATAACACTCTCCCTGACCTTTTTGTAGCGTCTCAAAGCACCGACCATTTGTTCTTTGTAATCTTTAAGCTCTATGTTGCTGTTAATTCTGAGACCAAATTTCTGCAGTTTCTTTTTCCATGACTTTTTTTCTCACATATTGATGTTTTGTCCAGAAAGCTGTTCTTTACTCATACATCACTTTCAAGAGTCTCTCACCTTCGTGGCTCCAGTGGCCTACTATGATTAGTTGACCTAAACTTTGCATGCCTGAATATAAGGCAAAGTATTTTCTCCCAGATTAATGCCTCAGAAGGCAGTATACCCAGAGCTTCTTTAGCTTTGCACAAGAGGTTAGTGTTTGGAGAGTTTGTTAGCCTATTAGATGGAATCAATCTTGAAAAAAATAGAAAGATAGAAAACTGGACAGCCCAGATTAATAGCCTCATATAAAGTATTGAATGCTATAAAGATCCTCTTACAGATAGGCACTTCTCTTATTCCTTTTAATTAGTTAGAATCTGGAGGAAATATACACTTAAAAACAAATGAGGAAAAACAAATAACTTATTAGTATTATACAAATGAATACTTGAGGCTAGGATTGATTTCATCCTACACTGCTTCAAAAACTGCTGTAGATTTCAAGTAATTTTTACTTAAGCAATTCCCAAACCCCCATTTTTCATGACTTATAGATGTTTTTGAGATGAGGATTAAAATCAGTGGTGTCAGCTATAAAAATTTGCATTTTCCTCCTCTATACTTAATATGTGAAACAGTGGTGATCTATTTGGCATACAGCCATTGCCTAAAAATTGGTCTAATGGTCAAGATGTTTATTGGTCAGGGCCATTACATGACTCAACTATAAATTTCTTAGCTTGGTACTGATAATTTAGTCTTCCTTAGCTTGACTTGTCCCCAGTTACTTTCCAGTATTTACTGTGTTATTGCAAGCTGATTCTTCTAGGTCCTCCTCATACATGATTTCATCATTCTTCTGCTATTTCCAAGCCAGTGGTAAGATACTCAAATGCTTAGAGAAGCCAAGCAGATTATGTAAATGGTTAAGTAGGTTGGGATGTACAAGACCCTGGGGATAGTATTCTATCTAGTATTTCTAAGATAAGCTGGAAACCTATAATATACTACGTTTTTCAATTTTCAAAACATTATGTGTTAAATTAAATCTGAAAGCTGGTATCAGCTTATGTGGGGCCACCATTTCATTATTTAAGCTGTCTAAATCCCCTGGAAACTCCATTTATAACTTGTTTGCTTTGAGTATTTGGAGATCTACCACTAACCTGAGATGACCTTTCCAACATGTCTACCATAGCAGTTAATTAGGTACTTGATGATTTTCTTTTAGCCTTATATTGTTTTCTGGTTTACCTTAATGTCTTGAAGGTAGGTGTGTACTCCTTGAACAAGAAAGCAGATTTGAATTCTCATATTTACCATTCTTTCCTAGCACAGTGAATGGTATAGAGTAGGTACTTGACAAATATTTCAACTCAGTTAATTAAGATTTTTAAAGATTAGGCTTGAGTTTTTAATTGTAAAAGAAGTATGTTTATGTAAAAGAATAGCACAGAAGGTATAGTGTGACAGATAAATATATCTATGTCCTGTCAGTGTCTCTCCTTCCTTCCTTTATCAGGCCTAATAGATTTTAGACTGTTGTCAGGTTGCCTTTTCATGTCTTGTTTTGCTATTAAAAACAATGCTGCAGCACACATCCTTTGACTGGAGAGTAAATTCCTGGAAGTGGATTTGTTAGATCAAAGGGTATATGGCATTTAAATTTGGGGTCTTGTTACTTTTCCCACACATTCCTTCCACCAGTGTTTCCACGTATTTGCCAGTACTAAGTTTTATCAAAATTAGTGCCATTCCAGAAGGCATATGTTACCTTCCCATATTCTTAAGAGACAATTTTATTTTCTGTAAACTGTCTTTTGCATATTTCTTGTCTTTTTTTATTACTGAGTTATAAGAGCATTTTGCATTTTAAGGAAGCTAGTCTTTTGTCTTTTCATATGTGTTGCAAATCTTGTTTCTTTTGACTTGATTTTTTTTCCCCTGGACAGACATTAAATTTTTTTTTATTGGAGTTATTTAGACTTTTGTGTTATGACTTAATTTCTTCAGCGTTTTGTGTCATGTTTGATTTGGCAAGGTTTTTCCTACTCCTGGATCATTCAGAAATTCATTTATATTCTTCGAATTTTGTGGGTTTTTTTATTGTAAATTTTTCACTACAGTTGGAATCTTTTTGAAATGAGATATCAGGAACAGGGGTTAACTTTATTTTTTCTGAATGCTAGTTGGTTGTCTCAGTGCCATCTATTAAACATGGATAATCAGTTTTTACCATTAAAAAAAATTAGGAATTTCACTAAAATCTCTTAGAAGTGAACTCATGTATTCTGTAATACTTACATTTTTTAAAAATGGCTTTACAGTGGCCATTAAAATAATTTATAAAACAAGTGCCTTTAAAGATGCTTTCTTACCTCCTCTTTTTTCTGGAGGTAACTACTGGTGATAAGTAACATCTCCAGTTCAGGGTCAAGGCACTGTATTTCTCTAATCCCTTGCAGATAATACTTCTGTAATGACTTTCTCTTCTTCACCTACTTGGCAAAATTCTGTGTTTTTAAAAATGTTTTTAAACATTAACTTTAAATAATAATAGTAATTTATGAATTCCACTAAGTTTCCACACTTGGGGTGGGATGATGCACTTTTAACCTAATATTCCTGTTTTTTATTCATATCATTAATGCTATACAAAGATGTTGTTCCAGGAATATTTAGTATATTTTCTGAAATCATGATTGTCTTTAGAACAAGGACTTTGCTTTATCCTTATACCTTAGCATAGATTCTCATGATTACAAGTAAATATTATTTGGAATTAGGTAACTCGATAGGAAACTGGCTGGTTTGGTTGCTCATTTTATGACTTTGGGAAAATTGTTTTCTTAACTGTAAAATTGGGATATTTCTTAAAGTTACTTTTAAATATTAAATAGTGATGTAAAATAAATAATATGGTCCGGAGATATGGTGTGTGCTTCAGATTTTTACGTGTTTTTTTCCCCCCATCTTTTATTCACTTTGTATCCTCTATCTGCCTGTGAATTCCTGAGGACAGTGTCAAGACTTACTCAGTTCCTAAGCTTAAGTCATATTTCCTTGTTTAATGCCTTCATAGTTGAATTACTTCTTTACAATCGCTACAGCTTTCTATAAGCTTTGTGTTTGCTGTGCTGTGTACTGTATACTTAGTACCTGCCCTGGTGCATTCCTACTTTTTAATCTCCCATATCTAAAATTCTTAAGTTAACTTTTTAAAAAATTAGTTTGAAAATAAGTCATAGTTTCCTGTATAGCATAAGAAGCTCTTAAGCCATACTTAGTTCCATATTTAGAGCCCTAAAATTCTTAACCCAGTCTGTTTAAATAACTTAGCAACTAGTCTGTAAAATCAAGAAAATAAGAGAAATTAAAACTGATTGGGTGAGTTTATTTAGAAGAAAGCGTAGGCAAAAATCTCTTGAACATAAACATAAGCAGTTTTTTTTCTGGACACATCTTCCTGGGCAAGGGAAACAATCAAAAATGAACAAGTGGGACTTTATGAAACAAAAACCTTCTGTACAGCAAAGGACACCATCAGCAGAACAAAAAGGCATCTACAGTATGGGAGAATATATTCCTAAATGACTAATCAGCTAAGGGGTTAATATCCAAAATATATAAAGAACTCATACCTCTTAACACCAAGTAAAACAAATAACCTGATTAAAAAATGGGTGGAGGACCTGGATAGACATTCCTCCAAAGAGGAAATACAGATGGCCAACAGGCACATGAAAAGATGCTCCACATTGCTAATCATCAGAGAAAGGCAAATCAAAATCAGAAGGAGATACCACCTCACACCAGTTAGAATGGCCACCATCCAGAGGACAAGAAATAGCAAATGTTGGGGAGGATGTGAAGAAAAGGGAGCCCTCCTACACTGTTGGGAATGTAAACTGATGCAGCCAAGTCCTCCAAAAACCTAAAAATAGAAACACTGGAGGACCTAATGATTCCACATCTAGGAATTTACCTGAAAAAAAACAAGATGCCTGATTCAAGAAGATATATGCACCCCTATGTTTATTGCTTCATTATTTATAATAGCCAAGATATGGGAGCAACCTAAGTGCCCATCATAGATGAATGGATCAAGGAGATGTGTGGTATATATACACAATGGACTATTACTCAGCCGTTAAAAAAAAATCCTGCCATTTGCAACTATATGGATGGACCTGGAGGGTATTAGGCTAAGTGAAATAAGCTAAGTGGAGAAAGACAAACACCATATTATTTCGCCCATTTGTGGAATCTCAAAAGAGTGAACAAAAACAGCAGTAGACTCAAAAGACACAAGTGACTGGGCGAGGGGCTGGTGTGGGTGAGGGGGGATGAAAGTGCACAAAAATTCTCAACCATAGTATCAGTTGGACTGGGGGGATGGTACTACAGCATGGTGTGGGGGGGATAAAGGTGCACAAAAATAATCATAATACAAGTTGGTCTTGGGGATGGTAGTACAGCACGCAAAGTATAGTCAAGGATTCTGTATCATTTTATGTTAACAGTAGTATCCATAGTAGAAGGGGTGAGGATTTAATAATAAAGTTAACTGTTGAACTATTGTGTTGTACTTGAAACCAGTATATTAGACTGTGTATCAGCCATACTTCAATTAAAAAAAAACCAAAAACCTGATTGGGTCAGTTTATTAGGCTTTACTCATTTTCTGGTCAGTAGGAAGCTGAAAGTGTATTTCTTTAAAGAAAAAAAAAACCGTCATTACCTATCTTATTTCTTACTTCCCACATTTTTAAACCTTCCTCCCTTTTTTTAAATTCAGCAAAATAAACCACGTCTGGGTTAATGCTTTGATGTGTTTTAATGTCTGTGTGACTAGTATTTGCCCATATCAATAATATTTACATTTCTATATTGTGTAAATATTTATGCTCTTAATTATATTTCATTAATGGTCAGGAAACACTCCTTCCAATACAAAGACATTAAACGTTTTGTCATGTGAACACATTACAGAGATAACCTCGCTAATGTGTTTTATACTGTTTTTTAAAGTAGTCACTTCTAAGGTGATAGAGCTAGTCTGTAAATTCATGCCAATTTAAAGGACAATTTCTTTGAAAGTCAGCTTGTATACTGAGAAAATTAAACTGAATTAGAAACTAGAAATCCTGTGTGTAAAAAGTAAATTCTTAAATTTTAGCAGACACATGCTAAATTACAGTGCAGATATCACAAGTTATTAAATATATCAGTATTTCAGGTTACAGTGATATTTTTTGTAGCAGTTTATTTTTAAATCTTGAAATTTAGTACATAAATTGCTGTGTATTTTTGGAAAGTTTTCCAAATTACATAATGGAAATACGTGTCTATATATATTGTCAAATTTAGGGTAGGACTTTGTTAAAATATTAAATACTGAGAATATTGTTTGTGTTTGTGTGTGTGTTTTTTTTACAGGGGATGGTTCCATTTGTATTTGTTGGCACTAAAGAAAGCATCGGAAATGTGCAAGTTCTTTTAGAGTATCATATTGCTTATCTAAAGGTTTGTATACTGTTCACCTATCACTGTTACTCCACATATTAGACTTAATTAGCTAAAATTAAAATTAATGTAGTAACATTAAAATCTTTAAATCTTTGTGTTAATTCAGCAAGAGATTTGCCCTCTTTTTCTATGTGAGAGTTTAAAAATTAAAGGTCCTTTGCTGTCATAAAATGATTGGCCTCATGCACATTGTTTCTTTTTTCTGCTGAACTTTTACATTTCTTTACTTGGCATCGAAGAAGTGGTCACTTGTTTCCTGTAATTTGGCTGCCATTACTTATGTATCCATGTGTTCTATGCTGGAACTGTTCTGTTTTTACTGTTATGTTTTACATGCAAATAGGACACATCACATAAACAATCAGGAGAGAAGATGGGCTTTCTTAATAACTGATATTACCTGAATTAGTTGTACTATCTGCATGGACATCATTTGATAATTAGCATTGTTTATAATGTACTCTTTGAATTGATGAATAAAGAGCCACGGTTTTAGGGAAAATAGGCTCCCCGAATCATTAAAAATTATAGTTGTCATTTTCTTTTTTTCCTTTTATTCCTGCTATGTTTTTATTGTTTACAATAATATTCTCAATTGCCCTGTCTCTAGTATGTTTTTCTTTTAGTCACTCATATCATTAATTTGAAAGAGCATTCTTTTCATTTAAAATTCATCTTATTATATGTCTCAATTCAGTCTGGCATTTTAAGCTCAGGTTTTATCTTCCAGTATTCCTACTGCCTTTTAGCCAAAAGCTTTCTCTATACACCTTACCTTCACATACTCTGATGACTTCAGTTTCTGAATGGCCAAGTATACTAGTCATGTAGGTCACACCTCAGGTGTCACTTATTTTGATAGAGTTTTTCAGTACCTCTTATAGAAGGTACCTGTACCTCATTTAGAAGTTCTAACTCCTTGCGGGCTAAATCTGGTAATAATTATACAATTACTAGCTATTTAATAAACAGTTTATTTTAACACCTGTCTGTTAAACATTCCCTTGAAAAAAAGGAATCCTTGTCTTTTTTATATTGTATTCCTGAAGCTCTTAGCAGGGTTGGCACATGCTGACACATTCAGTAGTGCTTGTTGGTTGGATCTGCAAATGACCTTGCAAGTCATGTTCACTAGGCACACTTTACTAAATAATTGCCCAAGATTAGTTTCTCTCATTGGTAGGGACTAAAGCTTGAGCTCTAGGCTCTAAAACAGAAAGTTACATACATCATAAGAATATTTACCCTTTTATGTTTTATTATAGGAAGTAGAACAGCTAAGAATGGAACGCCTGCAGATTGACGAGCAGCTACGACAGATTGGTATGGGTTTCAGACCTTCTTCCACCAGAGGGCCTGAAAAAGAGAAAGGATATGCCACTGATGAAAGTACCGTCTCTTCTGTACAAGGTTCTAGGTCTTATAGTGGAAGAGGCAGAGGTCGTCGGGGCCCTAATTACACCTCCGGTTATGGTAAAAGACAAATTTTTATTGTGGTACTTCTTGTTTAGGTGCTCCCATACGTTTTGTTTATTATTTAATTCAGGACTCTTATCTTGACTTTAGGGTAGAAGATAGTTCTGAGGTTTATATCTTAATGGTAGTGTGTTAGCATACTTTATATTAAAGGCAACAAAAGGTGTGTGTTGTTCAAGCACCTATGTAATGAGTTGAAATATGGTTTTGCTAACTGGGCAGTTCATGGTCATGTTTATTCTAAATACTTAGAATAAATAAGTATGAAACCTGTTTTCTGAATATTTCCCTGTATAATTGTATTCATTTTCCAGTAAAAACCTAGTAATGACACTGCTGAGAATCACTTTTTGCTTAACTTTCTAGAAAAATGAAAAATATGCTAGTCACTGTGCCAAGATTACGTATAGTAAACCTGAACCAGCTTTCAAAATACCTTTTCTTAGCTCATTCAGCAGTTTTGAGTATTATTAGCTCCGAAATTATTTTGTAAAATACAGTATTTTACTAAAATGAAGTCTTTAAAAGCCAGAGCATAATTACCATTTTATAAATGAACGTTTTTCTAAAACATATTTCATTATGAAGATGGGGCCTGACATCTGCAGGAAGGGACCAGTGGATGGTAATCAACGATTTTCTAATCCTTAATTCTCACTTACTCTTCTTCAGCTTTGGAGTTGTTCCATTTTTCTACATTTGGAATTGGACTTAGCAGAGACCTAATTTTTTTTCCCTCCCTTATTTTATTCCCTTTTTCTTCCCTCTCTTGTTTCCACTCCTCTGTGCTCACCCTAAAATATTTGGATAATTTGGGAAGGTACTTCATAAACCTTTACCAGAATAAAAGTCATTCAGAGTAATTCGTAGTACATGAAAGATACAGCATCCAGATAACAAGTCCACATTTCATGTTTGACTGAAGGATCATCTAAGGATGCCGGAGTTACATAAAATTTGCATAATTATTTGCTATTGAGTTCAAAGCTTAATTCACCCTTCCCTTTCATAATCCTATTTCTGTGTTCTCGTTTATTGATACATTTTATTAAAGTTGACCCTTTATTGAAACCTGAAAAAAGTTCTGATATAGTAAAAGTGTTTAGCATGTAAAGGGCTGAGAATTGTGAAACTATTATTGTATTCTTAAAAATACATTTCATACAAAGAACAGTTAGCCAGTAATTAAGTAGAAATAAAGCATATACTGAATTATTTTATAGGTACAATTACTAGTGTAAATAATCAGGCCTAGCTTTTTAGCTGATGAGAGTAATGAATTCATTGAGGAATTTTATATGTCTCTGTTGGGAGTCCACTTACTAATGAGTGGTCACTCTTTGGCAAAGTGCTTTTGTTGACAGATGATAATATATTTTTACAAGAGTAGTAGAGGAAGAGGACTATTTAGATGGAAGAAAGCTATGCAAATTGTTGAGTAGATGGCACTCTTCTGAAACTTGTAGACCAATAACAGTATTTCTTAAAATAGCTGTTAATTTATATGGGCTCCACAAAAAAAAACCATTTGTATTTGGTTATAGATGTGGTTGTCCACTTAATATCAGAAGGGTTTTTATGTAATGTATCTAAGCTGGGAAGAAATGTATTATAACATCTCTGAAGTTGGTTATGTATCTTAAGATGGATTATGTTTTACAACTTTAATTGACAGCATTGTGTTTTATGGCATACAGTTATGACTTGAAATGGGTAGCATGTTGGATTTAATAAAATGTGGTACCTTAGCTATTAAGTTTAACATATGTGATGAATGAAAAGGATGAAAGCATTTACATAAGGTGATTTTAGTTTTAGAGGGGGAAATCTCATTTAAAATTCCTTTTAAAACAGGCCTTATTGGTTGGAATAATTAAAAAATGTAAAAATGCATCATTTTCATGAATCATGTTTACAGTTTTTAAAATTCTTGGATTCATGAACATCTATTTTGCAAAACAGATAGGAATTGTCTCAGTGCTTTGAACAAACAGTTTATTAGTTTTGGGTTGATGGCCTTATAAACTTAGAAGCTTGAACAAATTTATCATCTTCCAGTTCTATCGGTCAGAAGTCTGACATGAATCTCAAGGGGCCAAAATATAAGTGTCCACAGGGCTGTATTCTGTCTGGAGGCTCTAGGGAGAATCTGTTCCCTTGACATTTCCAGATCCTAGATACCACCTTTGTATCTTGGTTTATGGCCTGCTCTTCCTCCTTCTTACAAAGCCAGTAACTGGACAGTCCTTGGCCTGCCATCTCTTCAGTTTTTCTGCAGCTGAGAAAGGTTCTCTATTTCTGAAGATCATGTGATTATTTTGGCCTCACCTGGATGATGGTCTTCACCTCAATATCCTTAACTTTAATTGCAGAGGCCCGTTTACCATCTTAAAAATGTTTAAGGGATGTTAAGTACGAATAAAGTGGAGCACTAGCCAATTTATTAATCCCTCTTGCTTTTTGTTTTTGACCTTAATATCTTGTCTTAAATACTGAAATCTGTTGTGATTTAGATACCCACTTTAAGTATCTTGAATACCAGATTTAGGTTAAACTTACAGAATTTCCTTTATATGACACTGCGTTAAATACTACACTGTGTTTCTAAAGACAGCATAGTAGGAACTTCTGTGAAAATAAAAATGAGGTCTTTACCTTCAAATTTTGGTTATGTTTCCAGGGGAGGGTATAAGTTTGTAAATAAATGCAAAACTTCTTACACATTTCCAAGTTTTTTTCGCTACTCATGAAATGATAAATTTGCCCAAAAACCAACAAATCATGATTATCTGCTTTAAAAAGTTCTTTTTTGGTCATTTGGAGAAATACGTGTTTTTCTTTTCAGTGAGATCCTCAATCCTAACATGGACTTGAATATGAATAATTTTTCCTAAAATACAATTCAACTAATTTATCCATTCTTATATAATTGACTAGCTACATCCACACTTAATGGCATGTTGTGAATAAAAGATGCATTGAAGAGTTGTTTTTAAAGGAAAGGAAGTTTTGGTAGGCTCCTTCATTTGTTAAACTTTACATTTTATTCCTTTAACGTTAGTACTTAAAATTTCATGAATCTGAAGAGCTCACGTTTTATTTTCATCATAAAATGACCGTGGAGTTGAAATGTAGGCAGCTTTTAGTTTATCATGCAATCACTCTTACATTGGAGTTTAGCAAAGGAACTTCAAAGTCATGCAGCAGATTCATTTATCAAGGGAAAATTATTATGTACATTGTTAGTTGTTAGGTGTCTGGAGACAGAGGTAAAAGCCAGAGCTCTATTTTTAGACAAAGTGGGAAGTAAATCCAAAGGGAGAAAAAAAAAGAAAACAGGAGATGATAGTACTATATGGTAGATACAGCGCATTACTTTTTTTGTTTCTTACCAATTTTTTTTTCTGTATCATTAATGTACAATTACGTGAGCAACATTGTGATTACTAGATTATCCCCATTATTAAGTCTCCACCACAAACCCCATTATCATCACTGTCCATCAGCGTAGTAAGATGCTATAGAATCACTACTTGTCTTCTCTGTGCTATACTGCCTTCCCTGTGCCCTCCTGCTACATTATCTGTGCTAATCATAATGCCCCATATTCCCCTTCTCCCACCCTTCCCAACACCCCCAATGCCCCCAACAACCCCCCAGTCCCTTTCCCTTTGGCAGCTGTTAGTCCATTCTTGGGTTCTGTAAGTCTGCTGCTGTTTTGTTCCTTCAGTTTTTGCTTTGTTCTTATACTCCACATATGAGTGAAATCATTTGGTACTAGTCTTTTTCAGCTTGGCTTATTTCACCGAGCATAAACCCTCTAGCTCCATCCATGTTGTTGCAAATAGTAGGATTTATTTTCTTCTTATGGCTGAGTAATACTTCATTGTGTATATGTACCACGTCTTCTTTATCCATTCATCTACTGATGGACATTTAGGTTGCTTCCATATCTTGGCTATTGTAAATAGTGCTTCAATAAACATAGAGGTGCATAAATCTTTTTGAATCTGAGAAGTTGTATTCTTTGGGTAAATTCTAAGGAGTGGGATTCCCGGGTCAAATGATTTTTAGTTTTTTGAGGAGCCTCCATATTGCTTTCCACAATGGTTGAACTAGCTTACATTCCCACCAGCAGTGTAGGAGGGTTCCCCTTTCTCTGCACCCTCACCAGCATTTGTTGTTCCTCTTCTTTTCTATGTTGACCATCCTAACTGGGGTGAGGTGATATCTCATTGTGGATTTAATTTTCAATTCCCTGATAATTAGCAATGTGGAGCATCTTTTCATGTGTCTGTTGGCCATTTGAATTTCTTTTTCGGAGGAGTGTCTCTTCATATCCTCTGCCCATTTTTTAATTGGGTTATTTGCTTTTTGGGTGTTGAGGTGTGTAAGTTCTTTATATATTTTGGATGTTAATCCTTTGTCAGGTCATTTATAAATATAGTCTCCCATACTGTAGGATGCCTTTTTGTTCTGTTGATGGTGTCCTTTGCCATACAGAAACTTTTTAGTTTGATGTAGTCCCATGAGTTCAT
This sequence comes from Smutsia gigantea, assembly GCA_032199065.1. Taxonomy (NCBI): domain Eukaryota; kingdom Metazoa; phylum Chordata; class Mammalia; order Pholidota; family Manidae; genus Smutsia; species Smutsia gigantea. The sequence continues at coordinate 24,434 of JAVSCE010014067.1, read as the reverse complement.
ATTTGCTTCTGTTTCCCTTGCTTGAGGAGATGTGTTCAGGAAGAAGTTCTCATGTTTATATTCAGGAGATTTTTGCCTATGTTGTCTTCTAAGAGTTTTATGGTTTTCTGACTTACATTCAGGTCTTTCATCCATTTTGAGTTTACTTTTGTGTACGGGGTTAAACAATAATCCAGTTTCATTCTCTTGCATGTAGCTGTCCAGTTTTCCAACACCAGCTGTTGAAGAGGCTCTCATTTCCCCTTTGTATGTCCATGGCTCTTTTATCATATATTAATTGACCATATATGTTTGGGTTTATATCAGGGCTCTAGTCTGTTCCATTGGTCTATGGGTCTGTTCTTGTGCCAGTACCAAATTGTCTTGATTACTGTGGCTTTGTAGTAGAGCTTGAAGTTAGGGAGCATAATCTCCCCAGCTTTCTTCTTCCTTCTTAGGATTGCTTTCGCTATTCAGGGTCTTTTGTGGTTCCGTGTGAATTTTAGAACTATTTTCTCTAGTTCATTGAAGAATGCTGATGGTATTTTGATAGGAATTGCGTTGAATCTGTAGATTGCTTTAGGCAGGATGGCCATTTTGACGGTATTAATTCTTCCTGTCCATGAGCATGGGATGTGTTTCCATTTTTTGGTATCTTCTTTAATTTCTCTCCTGAGTGTCTTGTAGTTTTCAGAGTATAGGGCTTTCACTTCCATGGTTAGGTTTATTCATAGGTATTTTATTCTTTTTGATGTAATTGTGAATGGAATTGTTTTCCTGATTTTTCTCTCTGCTAGGTCATTGTTAGTGTATAGGAATGCCACAGATTTCTGCGTTATTAATTTTGTATCCTGTGACTTTGCTGAATTCAGATATTAGATCTAGTAGTTTTGGAGTGGATTCTTTAGGGTTTTTTATATACAATATCATGTTTTTATATACAATATCTGCAAACAGGGACAGTTTGAGTTCTCCCTTGCCATTCTGGATGCCTTTTATTTCTTTGTGTTGTCTGATTGCCGTGGCTAGGACCTCCAGTACTATGTTGAATAGAAGTGGGGAGAGTGGGCTTCCTTGTCTTGTTCCTGATCTTAAAGGAAAAGGTTTCAGCTTGTCGCTGTTAAGAATAATGTTGGCTGTGGTTTTTCTCATGTATAGCCTTTATTATGTTGAGGTATTTGACCTCTTTGCTCATTTGATGAGAGTTTTTATCATGAATGGTTGTTGAATTTTGTCGAATGTTTTTCCAGCATCTTTGGAGATGATCATGTGGTTTTTGTTCTTCTTGTTAATGTGGTGGATAATGTTGATGGAGTTTAAAATGTTGTACCATCCTTGCATCCCTGGAATAAATCCTAGTTGATCATGATGGATGATCCTTTTGATGTGGTTTTGAATTCGGTTTGCTAATATTTTGTTAAGTATTTTTGAATCTGTGTTCATCAGGGATATTGGTCTGTAATTTTCTTTTTTTGTAGTGTCTTTGCCTGATTTTGGTATTAGAGTAATGCTGGCCTCATTAAATGAGTTTGGGAGTATTCCCTCTTCTACTTTTTGGAAAACTATGGAGGATTGGTATTAGGTCTTCACTAAGTGTTTGTTAAACAAATTCTGGAATGAAACCATTTGGTCTAGGGCTTTTGTTCTTACATAGTTTTTTGATTACCAATTCGATTTCCTTGCTTGTAATTGGTCTATTTAGATTTTCTGTTTCCTCCTGAGTCAGTCTCTCTCATACAAGTACTGCAACTCCTGCTTTTTTCTCCCTGTTAGTTGCATGAAATATCTTTTTCCATCCCTTTCATTTCAGTTTTGTATGTCTTTGGGTTTGAAATGAGTCTCTTGTTTGCAACATATAGACAGGTCTTGTTTTTTTATCTGTTCAGTGACTCTATGTCTTTTGATTGGTGCATTCAGACCATTTACATTTAGGGTGATTATCGATAGGTATGTACTTGTTGCCAGTGCAGGCTTTAAATTCGTGGTTACCAAAGGTTGGAGGATAATTCCCTTAGCTATCTAACCGTCTAATTTAACTCATTTATGTGGTATTGCAAACACAACCTAAAAGGTTCTTTTGTTTTTGTTTTTGTTTTTGTCCTTTTTCTTCCTCCTCCATTCTTTGTATGTTAGGTATCATATTCCGTGTTCTTTGTCTATCCCTTGATTGACTTTGGGGATAGTTGATTTGATTTGGCATCTTCTTAGTAATTAATTGTTCTACTTTGCTGTGGTTGTATTTCTCCTGGTGATATCTATTTAGCCTTAGGAGCACTTCTATCTGTAGCAGTCCTTCCCAAATGCACTGTAGAGGTGGTTTGTGGGAGGTAAATTCTCTCACATTTTGCTGTCTGAAAATTGTTTAATCCCTTGTTCAAATTTAAATGATAACCTTGCTGGGTAGAGTATTCCTGGTTCAAGGCCCTTCTGCTTCATTGCATTAAATATATCATGCCATTCTCTTCTGGCCTGTAACGTTTCTGTGGGGAAGTCTTATGATAGCCTGATGGGTTTCCCTTTGTATGTGATCTTTTTTCTCTCTCTAGCTGCTTTTAAAAGTCTGTCTTTATCCTTGATCTTTGCCATTTTAATTATTATATGTCTTGATGTTCTCCTCCTTGTGTCCCTTGTGTTGGGAGATCTGTGCATCTCCATGGCTTGAGATACTATCTCCTCCCCCAGATTGGGGAAGTTTTCAGCAGTTTTTCCTCAATGACAGTTTCACCCCTTTTTCTCTCTCTTCTTCTTCTGGTACTCCTATAATGTGAATATTGTTCCTTTTGGATTGGTCACACAGTTCTCTCAATATTCTTTCATTCTTAGAGATCCTTTTTTCTTTCTGTGCCTCCATTTCTTTGTATTCTTCTTCTATAATTTCTACTCCATTTACCATCTCTTCTACTACATCTAATCTGCTTTTAAATCCCTCCATTGTATGTTTCATTTCAGATAGAGAATTTCTTAATGATTGATTCTCTGTCTTAAATTTGTTCCTGAGTTCTTGAATATTTTTCTGTATCTCCATGAGCATTTTTATGATTTTAATTTGAACTCTCAGGAAGATTTGTGAGGTTAGTTTCATTGGGCCCTTTCTGGGGTTTTGAGATTTTGGTCTGAACCAGGTTCCTTTGACATTTCATATTTCTGTGTGGCACCCTCTCATGCCCAGAAGCTCTAGTCTTTGGAGCCGCTTAGCCCTTGTAATGAGGTTGCGGGTTGCAGGGGAGTGGTGCTGGTGCCTGATGGGAGGAAAGGGCTTTTTCTTGCATTCTGGGTGTGGTGCCTGTCTCCAGTGTCAGAGCCAGTGGGCCTACCACACAGGTGTAAGCCTCTGTGCTTTGCGTCTCTAGCTGTTGTAGGCGGGCCCGCCTCTGAGGGCTGGCCTGATGCCAGCACAGTGACTGCCAGTTTGTGAGCTGGTGCCGGTAGGCCAGGAGTATGGCGCAGCAGGCTGCGTGTCACAATGGGGGCCCTCAGAGCTGAGTAGCCAGTCAGGAGGATGCAGCTCCTGAAGCTCCTCAAAGTTCTCAACCTGCTGGGCAGAGCATGCCCAGCCAACCTTGTCCATCTATCCCTTCTCCCACGCAGCAAGCTCTGTGCAAACCCTGCCCCTACAGCAGCCCTCTCGCTGTTAGGAAGTCTCTCAGATCGCCTTACTTTCCTTTGTGCCAGAGTGGCTGGATGTGGATCCCCGTCCTCCACAAATGGCCAGAATCTCAGTCTCTCTAGCACTCCACCTGTCCCAGCTCCCCAGCACCACCAACCTCCAGAGCACCACACAATGTAGGTTTGTGCTCCAAAGCAGATCTCCAGGGCTGGGTGTTCAGCAGTCCCAGCCTTCCACCCCCTGCCCACTCTGTTCTCTTCCTCCCGCCAGTGAGCTGGTGTGGGGGAAGGGCTTCAGTCCTGCCGGATCAAGGCTTTGGTTTCTTTCCCTGTTTCGTGAGGTCTGCTCTTTTCTCCAGGTGTATGCAGCAGTCTGGTGCAGCCTTCTTTCCTGTTGCTGTTTTAGGATTCATTGTATTAACTATATTTTTGTACTGTATGTGGTTTCGGTGTATTTCTCTGTCTCACCTCTCATGCTGCCATCTTGAATCCTCTTTCACTACACATTAGTTTTAAGGACATAAGGGGGGGGGGGTACAGGAGAGGAGAGGTCTGTTTTCAGTTACGTGAATCTGAAGGAGATACATTCAGATTAAGTGGTAAAAGGGAAGGATGGAAATGGCATCCCAGAACTGACCAAAAGAATAGAAGTGGGATGAGTGTGATAGTGATTAGTTCCTGTAAATCTGATAACTTTAATTGTGGTAAAATACTGATGATACTACAGGTTTTTATAGAATCTTTGCAGTGTTTAAATTTTTAAAATGTCATTATTAAATCAGTGTGACATAAGAAAGGGTCTGTAATCTTTGAAATCATACTGGATTTTTCTCTTAATGGTTTCAGTTCTTTGTCAGTTTGAAGTTGTCTTCTCTCAGTAACCTTCTTAAATTTTGTTAGTAATTTCAAATACAGTATTCTAGTAAGACATTCATAATGGCTTATTATTTTATGTACAACCATTAAAAATATACTCCCAGTTTATGAGACCCTCAATTACAAGAAGTGCCCCTTAGAATCAGTGAAATAATGGGTTTAGTATATCCTATGCAATCCAACTGTTAATTTGTCTAGAAATGATTTAATTTACTTTTAAATATTGGATGGTGGTTTTTATTTATACTGATACTTGGTTATTACACCTAAAAGTGGGCAGATTTTTTTGTTTCCCCATGTTAACTGCATTTTCATATTGTATATGTAATGTTTTGTATGTTTTCTGTAATACTGTTGGCTTTGTTTCTGCAAAGACAATTCAATTTTTAATCAATCCGACTAATGTTATGTAGAGTAATGTTAACATTTGAGTATTTCTCAGTTAATAAATTTCAGTTATTTTACTTACCTTTGATGCAGCCAATTCAGTAAAGTTATTTAAACAATGACCTGCAGGAAGTAATTTTGAAAAACTTCACTTTTTTTAAACGGGAATTTAATGGGCTTATGTTCTCTTCTTTCCCCAAGGTACAAACTCTGAGCTGTCTAACCCCTCTGAAACAGAATCTGAACGTAAAGATGAGCTGAGTGATTGGTCATTGGCAGGAGAAGATGATCGAGAGAGCCGACATCAGCGTGACAGTAGGAGACGCCCAGGAGGAAGAGGCAGAAGTGTTTCAGGGGGTCGAGGTCGTGGTGGACCACGTGGTGGCAAATCCTCCATCAGTTCTGGTAGTCTTTTATATACTATGTCAGCATCCTTTCTTGGTAAACAGTATAATTTCATGCAAGTTAATTCATTTTCCAGTGCTACTCAGTTTTGGAAGTTTCTGTTCATTGTCTGAGAGAAATAATAGAACTTGTACCAATATAAAGAAAAGCTCTGTAGAGCGTTTCTCAGTAAAGGTTTAGCTACAATACTCAGGTCAAAGACACTTTAGCTTGCTGATTTTGTTTCCATGGTCACATGTTTATCCCTTCAGTTTTTTGGGGTTTATGTAATTAGATTTTAACCCTCTAGGATATTTGGGTAACGTGTTTGTTTGCCAGGCAGTCACAGAGAATTCTAGTGCACAGAGAGATCTAAATACTTTTGTATACTTAATTCTGAAAATTAACCTAAAAGCATTCTTTGCTACAGTGTACTTCTTTGGGAAGAGGGAAAATACTGTGAAATTTGTTCTTGAGAAATTGAGCTGTAAAGAGGAGTGTTGAGAAGCTGAGATTTGAGGTGTATAAGTTAACTTTTTTTACTTAGGTGGTCTTGAAAATTTTAAATGGTACAACTTGGAGTTGTAGGAGTTGCCACAATGGTCTTGCTAATAGCATACTGGGCTGGGGGAGAATTGTCATAGGAGTACATGGACTAGATTATATTAGGCATATAACCATAAGATATTATTGTATATTATAAGAAAACCACTCTATTGTTAAAACATATGCCCTGTGAAAGTTTATACGGTATTTTATTGTTAAAAAAATATGTATATATAATTAAATATATACCAAACATGCTTACAAATTACAAAACACTGGAACAAATTACAAAATTTAGGGGTTTTGAAAAAGGTAATCTTCAGTTCCAGTGATAGATACTCTTTTAGCCTTATATATAATATGGTTTACAGGGTTTCAGGGGAATAGTTTTTATATTTCAGTGTATTATTGCTCACTATTACCAAGGTTTATAAAATTACAGTATGCTTAATTGCAAAATAAATGTACTTAATCTAGTGTTTATGATTAATGGATAAACTTAGTGTCTTTTGCGAAGATGCTAGCTTGCTAGCTGTTACCAAAGGAAACTTAGAAAGGAAAAATCGTGATTAGGTGAATTTCTTCTGTAATTTGATTGGTGGAGGCAATAAATGCACATAGGTAAGATGGGTATTTTTTTCCTTATGAATTATATCTTGAGACTTTCCTTTCCACTCTTCAACCCTACCTTACCCCACCTTTACTCTTTGTTTCTGGAGATGGGAGTACTAGTTAACATTCATTTCCACATTTTCTTATAACCCGTTAGAAATTGAACCATTGTTAGTTGGTTTCTGTTCAGACTTGTTTTGATTGCTTCAGTTCATAGTAACAGATTTTTATTATGTCATAGAGTTCAGGTTTTGAGTATTATTTGGAAATAATATTAGCACAAAGAAGGTGCAGTCACTTTCTCAGGAGAAGGGACAGAAGCTTGCCCTTAGAATTTATTTATATTATTAGCTGTATATTTATTTCTCTTCATTTTCATGGCTCTACCCTCTGGCAGGATTAGCTATGAATGCGAATGTCAAAAATAGAATGAAGTAATATACTATTTCCTAATATATTTTCAAAGCAAGTCAAAGAGAAGTGATAGGAAACTGAGGTATCTGTTCCATTTACTTTTATTTTTCATTGCCATTTAAAGTTTATTCATGTTTGTTATTTTCCAGGTAAAATGGTGATATAGGAAACATTTTATTTGAAGATAATACATTTTTGGGGGGGGGGGGAATTGAAGTTTATCATTGGTATAGTTCAATATAGATCAAAACATTCCTGATAACTGCAGCTCTCTTAAACAAATATTTCTTGCCTCTGACATGCATATAGTGCTCAAAGATCCAGACAGCAATCCATACAGCTTACTTGATAATACAGAATCAGATCAGACTGCAGACACTGATGCCAGCGAATCTCATCACAGTACTAACCGTCGTAGGCGGTCTCGTAGACGAAGGACTGATGAAGATGCTGTTCTGATGGATGGAATGACTGAATCTGATACAGCTTCAGTTAATGAAAATGGGCTAGGTATGTAAGCATTTAGGGAAAAGATATATATAATTGTAAAATACTGTTAATGTATGATGGTTTTTCCAAAAAAAAAAAAACCCAAACATGCAATTCGCATTTGAATTTTTTTTGTTAGTGTTTACTTTAGACAACGTAGATTGCTTTATGTCTGTCTTAAATGTCTACTTCTGAGATTTGTATAGCCAAATTATTTGAAACTGGGAGGGTTTATTAAAGTGCTCTTTGATGTCATTAAGTCAGTACAGGTATTCAAAGTGCAAGGCACTTAATACTCTTTTGTTCCTAAACCAAAATTGTGCTTTCAGCTTGCCTTCTAAAAAATTACTATAAATGAGACTAGTGAAGGTATGTATATTGAAAAGGAATTAATTTTCAAAGGGCTAAAATGTCATTAACTTTGGTAAAAACTAAATCGTATTGGAGAGGAAACTTTTATCTCTGAATGATGGTGATTTAAATTAAGTTCTAGAGTTTGTTTAATTGAGTTAAAACCCTCTTAATTTCCAGATAATAAATTCCATATTTAATCTATTTGGAATGCTTAAACTACAAAATATTTTTCTTATAAGCAGTGTATATTGTTTTATCTTGTTTAATTAAAAAGCTCTGTTTCCCCCTCCTTAAATCTTTGAAGGAAAGAAGTTTTTTATTTTGTTTCTGTTTTTGTCAGAATAGTTCATGGTAAACTTTGCCATTACAGATGATAGTGAAAAAAAAACCCAGCGACGCAATCGTAGCCGCAGGCGTCGTTTCAGGGGTCAGGCAGAAGATAGACAGCCAGGTAACTTGAGTGGACCTGTTGACAACACCAGGTCACAAGCATGAAAAAAATGTCACGTGTCTGCTTTCTAAATATATTATTCTTAACATGTACACATGTGTGCATATACATTCAAAATGTGCATTGCATAAATTGTTTACAACTAATAAGACTACTACTCTTTAAGAAAATGCATTCATTCTTCACATCGTAAATGTTTGGTAACCTGTCTAATTGAACTAGTGTTGTGTCTCAATTTTTTACATGGGATTACTGTTAAGAAGACTATTATTTTGTCTACTGGCAGGTTCTTTACCCTTGAGTTGAGGCCTGCCATCCTAGGGACCATGTTGTAGATTGTGATTGAGGTTGATTGGCAAAACTGGGCAGCTTTTGCATGGTGCCGCTTACATATCTGGATTCAGCACCTCATTTTAGTGGGAATTGTAATACCCACAGTTAAAAAAGTATAAATGAGAAAAATACTTGAAAGTGTCTTTTTCTTAGAGGAATGCATGTTAATGTTTGTTTATTGTAGTGTGATGCATTTTCCGTTACACCTACTAACTACTCAAATTAATAGTACTTACTTAGTTTTAGAATGTTAATTTAAGTACTCATAATTTTTAGTAACTTCGTTTGCTGTGTCTATATTTTGAACATAAGTCCATATCTTGTATACAGAGAATCACATGTATATTCACATTGAAGAAACTGTGTGCACCAGAAATAAACCCCTTTCAAACTACTCAATTTTTGCATTTTTTCCAAAGCAAATTCTTTAATGTGTTTTCCCCAAATAAAGAATGTAAATTCTAGTTTCTTTAGTATTTTAAATTTAGTGGCTGTAAAGACATTTGGGAAAACTGGTTAAAGGTATTCCCATTCTTGAAAAAAAGTTCATGTTTTAAAAATAGTTGTAAGTTTAAAAGGAATTAAATATTGTCAAAAATAGAATGTTTCCAGAAAATGTTTGTTTTCCCTTTTCCTCCCTCTCTCATAATTTTAGAAATGTGCTTTAGATCGAGTATTTCATTTTTTGAAGCTGGCACAGCACTGGATATAGTTACTGGCCATGATTTATAAATAAGAAAATTCAAGATAACACCAGTATGCGCTTAACATAGGATGAATTACAATGTAATTTATTAAGACGGAGGGTGGTCTTAATTCAATGATTCATCACTAATTCAATGAACATGAGAGGAATTAACTGGGGTTAGTTGAAGAGGAGGCAGAGATTTCTGCATGGTGTTAACTGAAACTTGAGTTATTTGGAAATTTTGTTAATTTGGCAATGATTGGTGTCCTATAGTGCATTTATTCCTGTTTTACTCTGTTCTTGGAACTACTGCTTTTCCTCTTTTTTAATTCTTTGCCTCCCCACCACCTCGCCCCTCCCCCCAAATAAAACAAAAACCCAAATCCCAGAATTGGAAGGTGGAACAAGCACATCGTTTTTTCCTTGCCAATAGCAGCAGTTCTAGGAAGGCAGCCTTCATCTAAAGTTAGTATCAGTAATCTCTTAAATATAGTCATTTAATTTGTTCAAGTTTGCTCAAAATTTCTTACTGCCCTTACTATAAATTAAGCGGTGGATATTCTATTTACTAAAAATGTGACATTGTTGGTCATGTGATTAACCTGAACTCCTTAGAGGAAATTCTAGAGCCCAAATTATGCTGCTCAAATTGCCCTTTTTTTGTATTACTGTAAATATTAATCTGTATTGAACTTTTATGTGGCTTGTATTATAAGAGTTGGCTATAAATGGGTTTTTCTTTGAATCAGCTGAGGTTCTTTTTAGTTTTACCTCCCTTTTTTGGGGGGAGTGGGCACTGGAAGTTACCTTTCCAGCGTAGTGCCTTTTAATTGATAAACTGTATATCAAAGTATATTATTGTATGTCTGTACATAGTGTATGAATGGCTCTAAGAACTGTTTGTTACACATTCAACTTTAGCAGTCTGTCTATGCATCAGGGATTCCAAGTAGCAGAGTTTTTTCAGGTATCACTGAGGGCCTAACTATAGAAACAAAGTGAATTGATTAAGGTGCTTCCCAAAGTAGAGTCATTCCTAGAACGGTTTGCCACCATGTTATGTAGACATACTAACAAAGCAGTACCCACCTTCCCAGTTTTGGAAGTACTACTAAATTTAAATGATTTTAAAAACTCCAAGATGGGCAGACTGAGTTTCTTATAATTTGGAAGAGACATATTTTAGACATGAAACATCTTAATTTAGTGGTGTTTCTAATAAATGGGGTGTATTAGTTCTGAATTAAGTTGTTTCCTCAAGGTTTAAAAAGATGTGGTGGCTCTGGAAAGTCCTTGGATCTTACAGAAGTGTTAGCTATGTTCATGATTAAGAAAAATGAACTGGAAATACTATTGAGCTTTTTATTAGAATTATTTATTTTCATATAATTTGAACCTGATGGACCAATTCTTCTCATACCTCGTGACTTCAAATAAATAATTTAAAATTTCCTTGAGTTTTCATTCTTAACTTGCTCCCAAAATTTAAAATAATATTTCTTCTAATCATGTTTTTCTTAGCCATTTTCTGATAGAAGATCATTCTTTGAAAGAAAAGAAGGTGGTTATTTTGATATTTCTTCAGTAGATTTTGAGTTGCAAGTCTTAGAAGATAAAGGATTGAGGTATAAAGTGAGGCCAGTCCAGAGTACCTGTGGACAAGAGGTCATTTACTGCACTTGGGTTGGCAGAACTGGGTGTTAGTTTCCTGTATCACTATTGCCATCTACACACGCATGCCCACGCATGTGTGTGCATGCTCACACACACTCTGAGTCCTTGAAAGATTGGCAAAGTCGGGAGGGGATGGTTATTAATGGTGGCCCTTTTCCCACCATAATCAATGTTCACATTTTAGGTTGGTGGTGTGTCATCTTTGCTTGCAATTTATTTTAAACTCATGGTTTCTAGTATGAAATGTTAAAAAGGAACCATAAAATATCACACTTGGATATGTTATTGTGCTCTTTAAAAAAAGAAAAATGTAAATAAATCTTTTACATCCTAGATAAAATTTTCAGATAGAAGTATATACTATACCATGGCTTGCACCAAATTTGCCCCATTTTTGCTGAAAATTGCAAACACTTTCTGGACTTAGAATGCTGCATTTCCTATTCTTGGTTGTGGATTTCTATTTCAAACTTACCCACAACAGTAGACTCAATCCAGAATGGCTGGATTGTTGTAAAAGAGTGCCTTAGTCTTCCTCAATCTCCAGCCTGAAATTTTCTATTAGTAATATAAACTACAGGCACATTTTTCAAGCTCATTTTTGGTTTGAGGTGGTACCCAGCTTAAAAAAATTTTGAAATTGGGTTACCTACCATTAGTTTATTTTAAAAGTAAAATTACTCTTTATCCATAAATAAGCTTTAGAAATATTTTTTCAACACCTGTAATTTTTTTCTCATCTTCAACAGTCACAGTTGCAGATTATATTTCTAGAGCTGAGTCTCAGAGCAGACAAAGAAACCTCCCAAGGGAAACTTTGGCTAAAAACAAGAAAGAAATGGTAAGGAGATTTTAACCTGTAGGTTTTGTTGGCTTTTTTTTTTTAAATATGGTTTAGCATTATTTTTACTTCTTGAACTTACTTGTATGATCACTTGTTTCGCCAACTAGATGGATAATATTTTAAAGACTACTCTTGATTTTGTTCTTGGTCTCAGAGAACTAAAGATATGCATGCTCAAGCGTGAAATAATTTTCAATTAGAATTCTAAATATCATTTGTAAAATTCACTCTGCCCGAAGATTCTGGGCATAGAGACTGTTGCTTAATTTGGGGAGCAGTAGTCTATATATACATTTTCTGATAATAGGTCTGATGGATACAGACCTTTATGTTTCAGTTCTTTTAAATGCTTTAAGGGATTTGATAAGTAAATGTGAGTTTCAAAAAACAAAAAGGTGAGTAAAGTAGGTGATTATTTTTTTGCTTAGGGTTTTAACTGTTTATATCTTTTACATGGTGAGCTTTTCCAGTGGTTAAAATAAAAATAGGTACAAGTTTTTACTAACAAGACAGATTCTTCCTGTGGTTTAGGCACTGCTAGGCACTAGAGATAAAGAGTCGAAAGACTCAAGAGAGGTGGAGAATCTTGGTATTCGGTTTGAATTTTAAGATCATTTTAATTCTTTAATCCATTGTGGTATATGAAACTAATATTATTAGCTAATTAATGTTTATATAGCTACTTTCCTCCTCAGCTATAGATTACATTTATAAAGAAGTTGAAAAAGTTGTCTCCCTTTGGCAGGCAAAAGATGTGATTGAAGAGCATGGTCCTTCAGAAAAGGCAATAAATGGCCCAACTAGTGCTTCTGGCGATGAAATTTCTAAGCTCCAACGTACTCCAGGAGAAGAAAAGATTAATACCATAAAAGAAGAAAACACTCAAGAAACAGCAGTCCTGAATGGTGTTCCATAAACTGAAGAAGTTCCTAGTTTACAGTTCTTTTACATTACATTTTACAATAGTGCTTGTACAAGCTTGCCAAAGATAGAATATGGATCGCCAGTCTTTACATCGCACTTTCAGTTCCTCCATTTGGAATTCAGAAAGGGGAGGGATCCTGAAGAAATCATATGTTAAAACATACTTTGACACCTACTGTGTTATAAAAATATCATCAGATGTGCCTTGAGAATAGTATATGTAACATTAAAAAAAGTTGCTGGCTATAGGAAATGTTATTTTGTTTTCAAAATATGGCAGAGATGGGGGGAGGTGGGTGGGATGGGATCCCTAACATAATATTCTTTATGAAAGCATTAGCTGCTTTTGTTACATTTTTAATAATATGCAACCACTTCTTCACCTGAGGAAAAATAGAATGAAATGCAGTCTAAAATATTTTGCACTGAATTGTAGTTTCATCATTAGTCTGGAAACTGGTCTGTTTTAATGTGTTTTTTAAATGCTGTATGTAGAGAAAAATCTGCAGACCACTGGAATACATTTGTTAAACTTATCTGCAGGGACACTGGGTGATATTGGCAGTGACTGTTCTACATTGAGGCTTTGTTTGGTTTATTTATTAAAGTGTACAGTATTTAAAATCAAACATAGCTTTAAAAATTAAAACACTAAGCTGAATTAGTCATGTCCATTTCAGACATAACCTAAACTACTGAAAAGATAATTTCCAGAAAGTTTATTCTGTATAAAACTACGTTAGTCTTCAGTAGAGTATCTTTTCCCTTTTTTTTTTTTTTTTTTTTTGATTTTGGTTGGTTGATGTGCAATATGTTTTTGTATGCAGGTAGTAAATAAAATTTGATCTTCGATTTGCTGATTTTTAACTTTCTACTTTTTATAACAATTGTTGCAAAATAGTTGGAGGTAACTTCTAGGCCTAGAATAGTGTCCTGATTGCTAATAAGCATTTATACTTATAAATAGTACTAAATTGGTCAGTTAGTCATTTTATCTTAGTGCTTAATATTTAGTTTCTTAGAATAGCTTAGGGAGTTTGATCATACATTTGATTAAAGTTTTTTATAACAATTTTAGTCAAAGGCAACCTTTGGAAATGGGGTAAAATCCAGAATTTTACTTTGGCCTTTGATTCTTTATTAAAATTACAGAGTATGATGAGCAATTTTTTAATAGTAGGTCACTCATTTGCTCTTTTATTCTCAAGGAAATAATTTTGAAGATTTTCATACTAATAGTCTTTTGAATATATTTTTTTGCCAGATGGCTTTATTTTAGGAAGAGAAAGACTTTACTGCAAAGTGTGTTCTGAAGAGTAATCGTAGTTTATGCAGCTAAATGTGAAGTTGTAGCAAATAATAGTGGATTTATGGGAGGGTTTTGTTCCACAATAATATAGACCACTGAGCAAGAAACCCAATGTCTTGTCCTTTTAAGAAAAATTACGCACCTGCAGAACTATGATAGGCTTTTTATGGTAAAGAGCGTTATTCAGAGAGGGTCTGAAAGTGTTCACGTGCATAATTGTGTTAATTTGGTAGGTGCATAAAAATGTTAAGTGATTTATAGTTAATTTATGACTGAAGGGGAATTTGGGGTATAGTTAAAAATGTATTTGCTAGGTCAATGTATAGCCCAGCCCGTACATTGAGTATTAAATAGGTTAATGTGATGGCATTAAACGCTGCTTCCTAAAACCCTTAGAACAGAAATTTTAAGGTGTGGTGTGAATAATTCAGCCCTTCTACTTTGAATAACAGTATCAAATTCATATCCTGATTTTAAAAAAATCTACCCATGAATGTCTTTTTTACCCATCAAAGCTGGAAACAAAACTGATTTTATTCTTCATTCTCTTCAATAATAGGGTTACAAGATTATAAGGTTTGAGCATTTTCATTAATCCCTGAAATGGTAAATACAGTATAAAGAAAAAATGATTTTTCATTTTCTTTCACATAGATTCATTAAAATCCTTCCATAAACATTGTTTCAATGGGGAAGAGACACAAAACCATCTTAAAAAGTGGGAACAGCCAAGCAGTTCTTTAGAAAAGATAACCATGTTCTAGGAAAGTATTAAGATTTTATTATTTACAAACAACTGAACCCAATGTCTTGTCCTCTTCAGAAAAATTATGTACCTGCAGAACTATGATAGGCTTTTTATGGAAAAGAGCATTATTCAGAGAGGGAAAAGCCTACTTCCTACAGGTAACCACTGTTAATTGGTAGCCTTCCAGACTTACTTTCAGGGGAACATCTTTTTGGCTACTCTACTAGTTTGATGTTGCTGTGGGAGACCTTGCCAGTAGACACTAAAAATAATCAGGGCTTGTGTAGCTCAAATGTTTCAGCCTATGTATGTGAAATCACACATGGAACCTGAACAAAATCGTGAAGTAGGAAGCTAAGGTTCTGTGGGGACAAAAGTGATATGCTTTTCTTGAAATCTTGAGATGCTTAGGATACTTGGGTTTGGTATCAACTATTTAAACCTTCAACAGGCCTCAGACTTTGCAAAATGGTATGGGCTCAGTTGACAGGTCATCTACTACTGGTAAAAAATTGTAGGGAACTGCAGAAAATTTTAAGTAGCTAATATTTAATGTGGGGTCACAAGGAGCACATCAAGCCAGTGAAGTTCATGAAGACATCTGAGACATTGCTTAGGACAAAGTAAAGGGACACTAAACAGCAAAATAACTGAAGGACAAAACAGGCAAAAACAGCTGTTTTAATTGTATTCTAGATCTCCATGTCAGCAATTCTTTTTGTGCCTGGGATCCATCACCTTTATGCTAAGAGGTATTTTTGTAGCTATTCTTGCTACGAGTCTAGTGTGTAACATGAGAAGGGTCTCGGCAAAGTTGGCATGTTAATGGAATGTTGCAGTTACGCTGGGAAATAGTACCATTTGTGTCCTCTGCAAACAGATTTACACTTTGAGGTTGAAACCAAACTAGTTAGCATTCTCATAGGCTGTCTCTAAAATAAGTTGAGTCAGAAGGACAGATGAATGGAAAACTGGCTATAATGCAGTAAGCCCTATGTTAAATAATGGATGGTGATTACTGGAAATGAGAAAAAATTTTACATTTGGATTTTCTAGAAGGCTTCAAGGAACTTGGGATTTGAACTAGATCTGCAGGTTTGGCAAAATTCCAAGAGGCAAAAGAATCTTTGTCTTTGCTATTGGGGTTTGGTTCGCTCACACCTTTTTGTAAGACTATCTGGTATACTGGATTCAATGGCTGTATTTAAAATTTCTGTTTTTAATTAGAATGTGTGCTTGAATGGATAGTAGTCATTTAAAACTCATGATTAGCACATGATAGCATTTGGGTTTATTTCAGGATTGTTGCAGTAAAGTAATTGCTATTTGCTGTAGTTAAACTTTGGCAGGTTGGTGGTAATTCAAAACTCAACTGCTGGTTGAAAGTAAGTCATGTTGAACCATAGGAAACTGTCAATAGTTGACTATTTTTGATTCCCAAAGTGGCAATTTTCTGTGGTTCAACCTAACAGTACACTAAGTATAATCATTCTAGAAATTCAAGTAAGAATCTAATCATCCAGCAAAGCTCTATAATTGAAGGAGGTTCATGTAGTCTATAAGGAAAAATGTTAATTTGGTGTTCTTAAAAGGGTTTATCAGTGGATCACTTTAGATTGAGAATCATCTTTCTCTTATATATTACAAGTACTGAATTAAGGTGCATAAAAATGCCCCTTGGTAATGTGGTTTTTAAAAGGATTTCCACCAGTTCATTCGCCTATTTCTTCCTTTGATAATTTGAAAAGATGATATAGGTCTAAGTACAGATTGGGAATTATATCATAGTTTCTTCTGTATTCTAGAGAGGGCTAGATTGGATGATCTCTTAAGGGCCCTTCTAATATTAATATAACTTGAGTCTAGTCATGTGAACTCTGAGTAACACTTAAACCATAATAAGGAATATGCTGAGTTAAAGTGGTATTTTATGTATGTATCATGCCAGACATTTCCAACTATGCTGTATATGCAATCTACAGATAACAAAAGCAACTACAGTTTTTCACTGACCTTCTCAGGCTTAAAGGTCCACTATTAAGTATACTCATTAACAGCTTCCACATTTACTTTAGTGACTTTGGTATGATTTTTGAGTGAGGGGCATGTATGAAATTAACATTTTCTGAATGTTTTCTGCCCTTTTCACTTAATGCATCAGCTGTCAAGTGTAACTACTCATTTTCTAGTTTAGAGACTATTTTCATTACAAAATTTTCCCGTTTTTCTAGATTAATCAGGTTTACACTTAACTTGCCTGCAGCTTATACCCCGTACTTTTAAAACTTTTTTTTAGCTTGCTGTTTTCAGGTTGTAAACATTACACTTGTGATTCCATTAATTGAAGCAGCATGTGTTAACATGTTCCAGATTATATTTTAACACTGCGTCAGGAATAATAGGTAACACTGGGTAGAAGCTCTTTCTATGAATCTTGTTGCTAAGGCAACAGTTGGTTGTAAGTAAAAGTAAGTAGGTAGCACTCTGAACAGTGCCAACAAGAAAAAGCAGAGCTTAGGAATTTAAAATTTCTTGGTACCCAAAAGTTACTCAGTCCAAGACACTTTTAACCAAAAACCTCCTCTAGCATTCGAAGAGTGGTTTTTACTTCACCTCAGATTTACAGGTTTTTCTATCACATGAAATATCAGCCAATTTCTAAATTTTTATTGGAATTAACCTGGGGGGGGATTATTTATGCTTAAATAAAATGTGACCCTGCTGCACATTTCTGAGTTGCAAAACAGCTTTTATATAGGTTAAAAAAATTATTTCTGATGCAGTTTTCTTTAATGTAGGGCATAGATTTTTAGTATGCTGAAGACAACGTAGCATTTGATTGTGGCATAAACTTGTTTAGGGTTTACCCTTGTGTTAAGTTGTTAGTTACCTAGTTTTCTCCAATTAATGGTCTTCTGTTTTTTAGAGTAGAACAAATTAAGGATAGCAGAAAACACCATATAACCAAGCTTGTAGATTCAGAATGTATAGGTATGAGTGTGTATTCTACCTTTTTTCACACAATTCCTTGAGTGATTTGAAGGGAAGAGAATTTGCTTATAGCTCTATGGGGAAAAGATATAACTTGGGGGTCGCTCATTACAGCCCATTATGATCATCAGCAAAGCAGTTTTTATAAAGCAGCATAGGACTAATGTCAACCCCGAGGCCCAGTGAAGGCAAAAGGGGCTAAGTAGGGAAACTAAACCTCTGGTATGCCCTATCATATTTTACACTGGGTAGAATTTCCCCAAACCATATCTATTGAGAACTAATACATGGAGAACCAAACTGAACATACATAGTATTTTGGAGAAGACATCCAAGACTTAAGTCACTAGCTAGCTAACCTCAGGAACCATTTGCTCTAGCTTTTTGTTTTCCTATCCATAAAATACGGAGGAATCCTCACAATTTTTGAGTTCATTATTATTAACAAAATTCATTATATAACAGTTCTGAGCACACTGAGGTGACTTGCTCAAAGTTGCCTGGCTACTATAACAGAAGTTTGATTTGAAACCTGGACCTCCTATCTCATGTGTTCAACTATACTGTACCTCCTTACCTTTTAGAAAAAGCCTGTCTGTAAGCACTGACTGATAAAAGACAAAGGTCCCAAACTAGAAATATAATGACAAGTACTGGACTGACATCTAAGTACCACCAAGAAAAACATCCCTGGGTATTTCACTTGTAAAAAAACCACAGTGCAGAGTTTAGCATTGAACTTGGGATTGAGATCTACCTTGTCACCCAGCATGTTGCTTTGACAACCTCACTAAACTTGTTTCCATACTTGTAAAATGTACCTGGTGATAGTAACTACTATTGAGATATACAGAGAAAATGCTTAGCACAGTGCTAGCAGTCAGTAAATGCTAACATTACAAAGTATTTTGTAAGAAAACTTGAAGGCTCTTTCAAGTAGTGACTCTAGCATCTTACTATGCTGATGGACTATGACTGCAATGGGGTGTTGGGGGGGGCTCAATAATATGGGTGAATGTAGTAACCACAATGTTGCTCATGTGAAACCGTCGTAAGATCGTATATCAATGGTACCTTAATTTTTTTAAAAAGTAACTTAAAAAGTAAAAAAACTTTGATAAATCATAGCATCAATTACTATGGTATAAAAGATCTCACAGATGACTTTTTCTTCCGAAGAAAGATGTTAGGCTTGCTTAAATATCCTTCAAAGAAGTATGGATTCTTCTACTTGAAAAAGGTAATCCTAGAGACAATAAAATACCTAGTTTTATGATGAAAGAGAAATTATTATGAAAGAAATGTGCTCTGCCATGCTCTTCAGTACTAAAGTGGTCTTCAAACAGGTATCCTATTTGTATTAAACACTCAAAAGTATACCTACTACATGGAGTTTTCCTTTTTAGAGTAAATGCTTGATTGCCTGTGGGCATATTACCACTTTGAAAGTTTTACTCTCTCTTCCTTTAAGGTCTTGTTCATGGGAACTTTTTGATTAGTTCAAAAGACTGAAGTAAGAGATTAGTAATCTAAAATATAGTTGGTCCTCATTCATTATTAGCAGGTCACTTAATTTACAAATTCACCTATTTTGTAACCCAAGAATCAACACTAAAGATTTTTTTCTGACCATCTGTAGACATGTGGAGTGTTGAAATATTTGAATCACCCAGTGCCTATTTTCGTAGTCCATTTAGTGCCAAGTTTTCACATTTGTGTGCTGCTCCTAGGTAATATCCTTGTTTAAAATGATCCAAGCTAAGTGAAGTGCTGCCTGATGTTCCTAAGTGCAGGAAGGCTATAGTTTGCCAGCATGAGGTACACTGTTGGCTGTGAGTTTGATGGCAGTGAATCAATAATATATTTTGAATAAGGTGTCTTTCAAGAGAGATATATAAGACAAAGTAATACACTGATCAGTTGATAAAAATGTTGTGGCCAGGATCACAGACACCTGTATTGCCCCTAAAACAGTATTTGCTAATTCAGTGTTCTGTGACTACAGAACATACCTACTACAAGAATCAACTGTACAGTCATACACCCTTACCCCTGAAAATAATGGAAAAAATGATAACACAAAAGCCATGGCTGCTGTAAATTGGTGCTTCATCGTACTCTTAAATCATAAGAGAACTTGATCAGATTTTAAACAAGGAAACGAAAAATTCACCAAAAAAGCAGATATGCCCCAGTTGTGAAATGCTTCACGTTCCAACACTACTACCGTCCATATTTTGACCTTGAAAGTCTTCTCCGTTAATCACTTTAGAATGATTTGAGAGTTTAGATGATAGTATAATTTATCACCTTCAAGCTAAACAGTAAATTCCTGTTGCTGATCACAGATGAGTTTGATTAGGTGTTTTACCTCAGATGTTTATAAAGGTCCTCTGGTTAGCGTCCTTGGGTACTTGGTAGATCAGAAGTAAGCCATCTGCCCTCAAGTGTGACTTAAATATGTATCATGAAATCTCAAGAGTCCAAGCTTGGGTATTTTGATAACTGAAGGCATTTCAGTTTTGCTAACAATTTATTTGGTCATAATACATGCAAAACCTATAACCAATTAAAATAATTTATAAATGGTCAGTTTAAGCAGCTAGCTGACTACAGTGTAAGTACTTTTTTGATTAAAAACAAGACCTGTACTTTCAAATCTTTTGTCATACTCTCGATTTTTAATATATGTAATCTTAAATCTGCCAGTGATAATATAATACACATACCTAGATCAGTAACTTAGGCCAGGGTTGTGACTAAATTCACTTTTAAATTCAAGATTCCAGGCAGCTGGGCCAGTTCTCTGTACCTTCAACAGTCATTCTTCCCAGTAAGTCTCTACTATAATAACCTTTGCTAATTCATCATACTGACTACACTGTATTTTTAATTACCAGTTTGTCTACCATTGGATTGGTGGTTCCTTGAGAGCAGACTGTAATGTTCACTTTGCCTTGAAATAGGTATACCAAACTATCTGTTAAATGAATAATGAACAATATTTCTATTCAAATGGTATTTTATCCAGGGGGTATTAATTGCCAAATATTCTATAATCTGATTTATAAGAAACATGAAGGTTTTGATTTAGCCTGTGCTAAATCATTTTTAAAACTTGTAGCTTTGAGTATTTATTAGAAAAAGCTGGTACTCATACACGTAAACTAGAACTTAAAATTCACAAATTTACTTCATTTTTTAGCTTGACCTTCTAGTAAATCTTTAGCTTCATTGATTTTGGCTGCTATATAAGGAGATCCTCCTACAGAAAGAAAAAGGAAATAGTTATAATATGGAATCTCAATTTTTGCTTCATCAAAAGCTACTCTCGTTTCAAGAATCCCTATGCATAGAAGTGAAAACTAGCAGGAGCACGTTGATTTTTAAAAATAAGCAACTGGGTCACCAAATATGTGGTAACGTATTTGACCAAAAGTGAGGTAATTCCCATGAGGCAGATTTCCACAAAAATGGCATCCTTTAAAAAGGCTTCAACTGATACCTCCATACTTATGTGACTTTGAAATGGTGTTAAGTTACCAATTCATGAAGATTACAAATCATGAATGAAGGTCAATTTATGGTACTGTAATATTTTAAAACCATCATATACAGTGGCTTCTGAGCAAAAGACCTCGTTTTGCTTAGGTCCTTTCTGTGCATACTTTTTCTCTTTTCCTGTTACTGTCCCTTCACAATGCCATCTACAGCAGTGTGTTTTTACTAATCTAGAGCAATGACTCAAAGTGTGCTGTCAGACCAGAAAGCATTGGCATCAATAAGCTTAGCAGAAATACAAACTTGAGGGCTCCACCCTAAGCCTACTGAATCAGAAGTCTCCAGTTAATACAAGTTAAGTTTTATAAAAGGGGCTATACAGTCAGATACCAAACAATTACAACACTCTTTAAACTCAAAACCCTTTTAATGAAAGGAAAATGGATTCTTGTGATCTGTATTTTGGTATTGTTTTTCAACACAGCCAATGCTGCTTAGAAGTATCAAACTAATCATTACATTCTATAGGTTTCTAACTAGATAACCTCTAGTTCAAAGGTTTAAATGGATAGGAAAAATATTACATTTTTAGTTTCATTAACTGAAATTTAACATTTCTTTGCTTAAGAATGCATACTGTCCCCTCTCCAAAAGTAGTATTTGACATGAGAAATCACATTTTACCACTGCAGATTGCAAAACATTACTGCTTATCACTACTTCCAAATTACAGTAGTTATATCTGATCATTGTATTATAAATACTTTACTCAGATTTTATTCTTTTAAGACACCAAAAACAAATGGATCCAGCTTAGGAGAGAGTGCTTACACAAGGATTTAGGCATTTCCCTTAAAACAACTGAGAATTAAATATAAAATTATTCCATTAATACAATTAGTCACTCCAGCAACATATATAACAGGAATTTAATAACTTACCCTTGTCTGGGTGATTGAGAAGCATAATTCGTCGATGAGCATCTCTTATTTTTCCTTTATTGGCAGTAGGGCTAATTTTAAAAGGAAAAGATTGTTTACATCAAACTACTGGATTACATAAAAAAGTTGTACATAAAGGCCAATTAAAGATACTGTGAAGCTGGACTAAACACATGTATGAAAAGCTATTTAGGAATCTCTTCCCCAACACACAAGGAAGACGAATATTCTGAATTGGAACTAAACAGCTACTTAGAAAAATAAGCAATTTTCAAAAAAAATTTAGTTGAACATGACAATATTCATTACAACAGCCCTTTTATTTGAAAAAGAAAGCATGTTCAAGTATTTGTAAATGAACGCAGTTTCCCACCACAAAAAGTGTCACATGTCACAGAGAACATTGAGCACTGTGACTACCTGTTGAAAAGTCTACCTTCCCAATGAATTAAAACTGCTTATTTTATGTGTCAGTGTGCCTTTTCACTGGATTTCCATAGGAGTGGGTAGATCTTTAAAATATCCTTAATACAGTAACTCCTTCCTAACAAAAGGACAGTCTTGTGCATTTGCTCATAGCTCTAGAATTGTAGAAAAATATTAAAAATTACCTTACACCTAGTATTAATGCTGCTTCTCGTTTTGTCATTTTGGGTTCAAATCCACCTCTGTAATAGGCACCACTGAAGGCCTAAAAGAGGAAATGTACTTGTCAGAAGATTATTAGAATAAACTCAAAGTTGCTTACAAATGTCTGTAAATCGTTCATAGAACTAGCAGAAAAACAGACATTTCAGAGAATATTAAGTGCAATGCCCATAATTTAGCTTAAGTATCAACAAATATTTTAATGATCGTTAAACATCTATTTTTCCCAAAACTGTCTTGAAAATATGAAACAACAACAGTGCCTCAAATCCAGTGTTCTTTGAGTGAAGAGAAGATACTCCAAGTTAGCCATATTCTAGATACAAATTTTATCTCAGAATATGACTGTTTTACAACAGAAGTGCCTCAAGAAGAGAATTTAGAGATCCTTTAACATTACGTGGTTCAAGGCAACAACTAAAACAAGACTTTAAGATATATATTGTGAAAATCAGGCTATCAGGTTGTCTGATGTCGTGTCAGATACTGTATTGGTGAAGCCTGCCATCACCCCATTCTGTCAAAATACTCAATAGGCCGTCAGAGCCAAATTCATTTTGAACTGTGAGCACAAAAGGATGATCATGACATCCAGTCATACTCCATAGCCTAATTAACTGTGATGCTGCCCAAGTATCAAGTTAGGGAATGCCAGGGCTGCAAAGTAAGAACAGATCACCTCAGATCCCCAGATTCCTCTGTGCTTGTGATGCAGAACAGACGAGGGATGGCAAGGATGTTGACAGAAGACACTGATGTTAATAGTATGTGAACAACAAAGTGATACTATCACTATCCTAGAATTGTTAACACCTGTGCCCCAATTCTGTCACACAAAACATTTGATTTTTTGGGGTTAGCACCATTACAAAGCTTAGGACTTCAAATCTTCCCTGTGGGAAGCAAGAAAATGCCCAAGGCAATCAGAACTTCACAGATATTTGAAAATTCACCCTCTGGAAGTGTGGCTCTCGGCTTCATACACAGCCAGCAAAAAATTACCAAAAATGTTTATGTCTTACAGATTTTGGCAGACTTTGAAAAACTTGTTTTACTTGAGGCTCCATATGCTTCATGGCTTGCAAAACATAACGGCCTGGAAACAAAAGCAACAGAATAATTAAAAAATGTTCAACCTCCCCTAACTTCACTTACACCCTCAAACCATAAACAAACCTGCAAATCCTGCAGCAGCAATGGTCAGTCCAACTGCTACCACTGTACTGGCCTGGTAAGGGGAAGGAGAGTAAATATTTACTTCTCTAATTCCCACCTTCCCTATCATAACCATTCTTCAATCACAACTCATTACAACTTTTATTTCAACGAGAGAAACAGTTTTTAGAATGAAAATACTCTGCCCAATTATCCCTTAAAACTGCACTTTGATATCCAATTGTATAGGTATGGGACTTTCACTATGAAGAAAAGGGCAAATAGATTTGCTTGTTTTTACTATAGTCAAAAGGATGATTTCCCTCCCTTTGAAAATCTTTCATCTCTGGGCAAATGAAGTCACACTAAAGTTGAGTCAAGAGTAATGGAAATAAAGTTTCTGCTAGAGAACGAAGAACTGCTGACAGAGGGTTCCTGTAAAATTCTGATAACGCACGTCAACGTTACACGTGGGCTTAACTAGGGAGCTAGTTTTTCACAGCGTCTTCAGCACTGTCGCTCCTTGCAGTTACAGAATAGGAGATAGCCCCAAATACATTCAGGAATCCAAAAGGTGTGT
>JAVSCE010014066.1:0-47783 GCA_032199065.1 Smutsia gigantea | reverse complement strand
AGGGAGCACTGGCTGGACTCGCACGCCGCCCAGGGAGCACTGGCTAGACTGCACGCCACCCAGGGAGCGCTGCCTGGACTCGCACGCCGCCCAGGGAGCGCTGGCTAGACTGCACGCCGCCCAGGGAGCGCTGGCTGGACTCGCACGCCGCCCAGGGAGCGCTGGCTGGACTCGCACGCCGCCCAGGGAGCGCTGGCTGGACTCGCACGCCGCTCAGGGAGCGCTGCCTGGACTCGCACGCCACCCAGAGAGCAGTGGGCTGGGGTGCGGGGCAGGAGGCTGCAGAGGACAGGGGATGGCTGGTGGCACCATGACTGCAGGGAGCCCTCTGGAGCCCAGTGAGGGCGCTGGGAGAAGAGGTGCAAGTCTGCCCCACCCCCGGCAAATGCTGAGACTGGGCTGGGAGGGGGCCCCACCCTGGCTCCAGGGCCCTGCAGCCACTCACCTCTTCAGTTGGCCAAAGATACTGAAAGACACCCGAATCCCAGTTATTTCATTTTCATGGTCTGGAGAGGTACTGAAGTACGTGCCTCCTCCTGTCCCATAAGCCTCTAGGTGGAGAAAGCACAGGGTGAAGACACAAAACTCCCAGGGCAAGGTGGGGTTATCCCTGCCCAGACCTGGAGCAGCCCTCCAGGCAGACACCACAGTCCTGAGAGACTAGAGAGAGCCTGGGACGAGGGCTGGGCCCAGACCCCGGGTGTCCTGATGTGGGAGGAGAGGGTGGCACCAGCGAGATGGGCTGGAGGGGACAGACCCACCAGGACTTACGTCCTGCCCAGCAGGTGGGGCTCCACAGGAGGGCGAGGGTCAGCCACAGCAGCATGGCGTCTGGCTGCGACTGTCAGGGTCCTGCAGAAGAAGACAGGCCACCCGCCTCTCAGTGAGGGGCCCCTACCCTCACCAGGCTCCAGGGCAGTGGGTGGGGAGCACCGCCTTACCGGCCGGCAGAAGCTCAAGTTCAGTCCTGGCTCAGGGAGTCCTGCGCTACGGGGCCCGCCACCCAGCACTTTATACGTGCAGTCCCTGTGGGCCCCCAGCCAGAAGGAAGGAGCGGGTCACTAGGGAGCCAGAGGGGGCGGGCAGCGGGGGCTCTTCCCAGGGGAATCCCCGCGGCCATCCTGGGCAGGCTCCCGGACGTGCCCTGTTGGTTGTCTTGGCCCCGTAGCTGCACAAACAAGACGGCAAAGGACAGGCATGTTTCTGTCTCTCTGGGGCTCTCTCCTCAGCACTTGGACAAGATCTTGACTGCAGCATGGGATGACCCTGGCTGAGGAGGCTGGAGCCAGTCCGGGGCAAATCTCGGCCTCCCCGCTCGCCAGGCCTCCCCTGTGCAGCCCAGGGAGCCCCTGGGAGCTTCCAGTGTTTCCTCTGTCCGTGTAAATATAGCTGTAGAACTACTCTTGGGTTTATGACAATTCACCGACATCCTTCTCCATCCCCAGCCTGACACCAAGGACTTTATGCATTCCTAAAGATGCGCAATGACACCCTTTGGGGCCCCCTTTGAAATCACAGATTAGAAACAACAGACTTGTCCATCTCGGTGGGAGAGTGTGCAGACGCCCCCAACTGGTGACAGCACCGAGGGTGCTGAGAAAGGCCTGGGATGCACAGACCCACCAGGGCAGCACTGGCTCTCCAGGAATGGGCATCGGCTCGAGGGGAAGGTGGTGTGGGGGCCCTGGGGCGGGGTGGAGCCCTAACTAGCCGGCGCCTCCATTCGCTGCCCCACATACCTAGCCAGAGGCCCAGCACTATGGCCCACAGCCTAGTACAGTCCTCTGCCCGACCGATCAAGCACAGCCCATAAGCTAAGAGTGCATTTATATTTTTAAATGGTTCAAAAATTTCCAAAACAGAATAGCATTTGGGAGTCATGAAACTGAAATTCCAGTGTCCATGCCCAGAAATCAGGTTACAGGTGCTTGTTGGCACATCACCGAGGCTACTATGGCAGAGCTGAGCGGCTGTGACAGGGACGGTATGACCAGGAAAACCTAAGAGGGGTTGCTCTGTGGCTCTGCCCCCACAAAGTCAGCCAGCCCCGTGAGCCCTGGTCCCCCCTGCCCCCAGCTCAGGCCCGGGGGGGCGGGGCGGGGCTGCACTGTTGCCCAGCCCTGAGTGGGGGCACGGGCACAGAGAGGCCTCCCCTGAATGTGGCCCTCCCTGGAGAGGCTGCTGGGGGCTCAGGCCCCAAATGCCCTTTGCACAGGTGAGGCCCCACCTGTCCTCCCCTTGCTCCCCACCCACCACGGCCCTCAGGCCTCCAAAGGCAGCAGAGAGGGGTGGGGCAGGGGCCGCGCCCTGCGGGTGCCGGGCAGAAGCAGGAGAGGCCTGGGGCCCTGGCAGGTAGGGCCCTGAGGAAGGGCCCAGTGGCCACACAAAGGGGGCTTGTGTTCCTGTCCCGGCCCTGCCTCCGGGCACATTTGCATTTGCTGCCAGCTCAGGAAGCTTCTTGCCAGGACCAGGTTGACCGGGTTGCTGCCCAGAAGGAGGCTCTGTCTGGGCCGGGACTCCAGGAAGCCCTGCCTGGGTGAGGGGTGGGGAAGAGGCACCAGCCTGGACCAGGAGGGGGTGCAGGGACTCACCCAATGCCACCCACCAGGCGCCTTTCCGCAGTGCACATGACATGCTTGTGAGGGACGCACATGCGCACCCTTGTGCACATGGGATACACTCCAGGGCACGAGCCTGTCCAGATACCCTGCACACACACACAGATACTTGTGTACCCTGCTTGAGAGGCCCTGACGCTGGAGGAGCGCCCCCTGGTCTCCTAGGCCCAGTGCTCGGCCTGAGCCCGCCCAGGAGACTCCCCACAGGCCCTGTGTCCCTGGGGATCAGGGGTGTTACTGAGCCCTAAGGCCATCTTCCCCTCCATTGCTGGGCCCACCCTCACTGCGCCAGGAGCCCCAGCTGTGGGGCCTCTCCTCCCAGCAGCGGCTGGCCCTCAGCTGGCTAGCTGTGTTCCAGGGGTTGGGTTGGGGTGGTATATCAGGCCCCTGCCTGTGGTGCCCTGTCCCAAACTGTAGATTGTTCTGGAAGGGTCAGAGCCCCAGATGTGGGAGTGCCAGATCCAGGAGGAGGTTCAGGAGCTGAGTTCCTCGAGGCCTCTCTGGACTTTGTCCACGGGGCAACCAGGAGTCCCCGTGGGGCCAGCAGCATCCCCTGCCCTGGTCAGCAGGCGTCTGGAGGACCCACCGGCCCCAGTCATGCCCTCCTTGTCCAGCTGGGCCCACCCCTGCAGCCAGTCTAGGCAGTGAGCCTGCCCCAGGAGCCCAGAGGGAAGCAGAGGGTGGCCATTTCCTGGTTTGTTCATTATTTCGTTGAATAGACTGAGTGTCTATTCAATGAAAAAGTGGCCTTGCCAAGGGCAGGCTCTGGTCTCTCTTCACTCCTGGGACACCATATCCAGGGAGGGGCTGGAGCACCTCGCTGTGGGTCCTGTGTGCCCTTGGGCCCTGGGATGCCCAGGCACCTGTCCTGTTCTCCCCCCGCCATGTTCTGGGGGCCTCACCAGTGCTGTGCCGGGCTGGGCCTGTGCGTCTTTGTGGTTTGACTCAGGTGTCTTGTCCTGGCCTCGCTGGCCATAGGCCTCCGGGCCAGGCCCCTGCGCATGGTGCTGGCTCCTGGGAAGGGACTGGGGTGGGGGGCCCTCGGCCCCTCCTGATCCCCGGTGTGTCCCGAGGGCAGGGCCTGAGCAAGGAAGGCTGCCGACACCGGTGGCCACGCCGCCCACCTTCCCAGGCCTTCCTCGTCCCTCCTGCTCCCCTTCCCAGGGGGATTCTTGCCTCTCTCTCTCTCTCTCCCCAGGACAGCATTGCCTCTAACAGGAGGCAGGGGGCACGGAGGTGCAGCCGCCTGGAACACATCCCCGGCTCACATTCCTAGGGGTGCATGGCCCAGCTTCCCAGTGGGACACCCCAGGAGCTGTGTGCTGGTGGGCATGTCTGCTCTCCACCCTTCCACAGTCAGGTCCCCTCTGAACTCCAAAACCAACCTCAATTTCCACCTCACACTGAGTTTCCAGGACCTCCACGCCTATTTCTACCTTTTCTACTCATTTGCTCTACTCATCACACCCTTTCCACTTGACGCCCATCTGTATGGCATCACTGGCTTCCTCCCCAATCCCTCCTTCCAGTTTTAGGGTCGGTCCCTGTGATGACACCAGGCCTGCCCTGGCTAATCTGGGATTCCCCCCCCATCACACGTCCTTATCTTCATGTCAGCTGCAGACTCCCTCTTACCACGGAAAGCGACACATTCAGTGTCCAGCAACGAGGACGCGGGCCTCCTTGGGCTCTGCTATTCTGCCTACATGGGGAGCTTGTATTCTTTCCAAAGCTTCATGTCCGAGGAACCCTGGTTTTGCCCTCCCCCTTAAATGATGGTTTTCTGGGTTTAGAATTCTAAACCTAAAATGGTTTTCTCTCAGGTCTTGGGAGATCTTGCTGAATCCTGTTGTAGCATCCCATTCTAGAATTTCCTCAGCATTGCACTATTGCTAATAGTGGTGGGCCTGAGATTTTCACTTAGAAGTGATGGCGAAACAGCAGTTTGTTTGGAAGCAGGTAGCTTGACTCTGTACCTACAGAATCTCTTATACAAGCCTGAGAAAGTGTCGGTTGTCCACAAGACCCAACCAACTGGATTCTTGTTTGGTTTTCAAACACAATTAGTCTTTTTCTTTTCCAATTACAACATGATAGTAAATGGTTCATGGAAAAAAGCTGAAAAGGATTAAAAGGTATAAAAAGGATGTTAATCCCCCATAGTGTCTCATCACCGAGGGTAAAAAGTGTCATTCTGGTGCCCCTGCACATGCGCCCAGCTCTCCAGACGCTTAAGTATATACAACCCTCTGAATTGCATTTACGTTTAGAACCCGCTTCAGTTTCTCTGTAATTATTCTTATTCAACATTTGCATAAGGGAAACCGTAAATCTTACTGGCCATCTAAAAAATCAGTTCTGGCTTTCCACAACTTTTTGAAAAATAAGAAAAGGAAGGGAAAAGAAGAAAAACACATTGACAATACCCCCGCAATACAAGTGAAAAAGGGTGAGTTTAATCAGCTAACATTTACCTTTTTAAAACTATGCTTAAAAAAAAAACTCTCTCATGACAACAAGCTAGATGTTCTCATACCTAAAGATGAAACCTGCAGGTTTAACTTGTGAATTTGATAGCAAGAGAGAGCCCCTCAGTTAACAATGGGGGCTGGGACTTCGTTACTTATGACTCCCCTCGACTCCATCTCCCTCACCGGGTAGGGCCTCCCTCACCCCCACCATGAGTGTCCCCCAAGGGGTCAACGGTCCACTGGGTCACGGCCTCCCTGCTTAAAACATGGTGGGACAGACAGCCTTACTGGCAAACCCCTCATGCCTGCCGGCCAGGCAGGATCCCAGCAGGGGCAGGTGGGGTACATGTGCTCAACAGTGCACAAGGCCGCTCCCCGGGGGAAGCGTCATGCCTTCCGTGGAAAGCAGCTGGGCATGTGTGAACAGCGACAGTGATAGGAACCGGATGGCAGAGGGGTGATGGGTCCTGAGCTGTCAATTGCCTTCCCAGGATGGCCCACGAGGTCTCAGCAGATCCAGCCTGT
This sequence comes from Smutsia gigantea, assembly GCA_032199065.1. Taxonomy (NCBI): domain Eukaryota; kingdom Metazoa; phylum Chordata; class Mammalia; order Pholidota; family Manidae; genus Smutsia; species Smutsia gigantea. The sequence continues at coordinate 42,169 of JAVSCE010014066.1, read as the reverse complement.
CTCAGAACAACCTCAGAGAGTCAGAGCAGGGGGTCCCGTGGGCTGAACCGGGGACCCAGACTGGACCCTCATGTGCTCACCCAAATTGGAACCTAGCAAGGGGTGTCTACAGGGTGGGGTGCCCAGCCAGGCAGGATGCCAGGAGTCTGGGAAGCCGTAGAGGCTAAGTGCTAGGGGTCTTGGGTGTGGATTTAGTCTGGATGCAGAGCAGAGGGAGGGAGGCAGGGAAGCCAGATGGAGGCAGCGGTGGGCGGTGGCCTGGTGGGAGAGGGAGAGGTGGGGCCAACAGTGCCTTGTGGGAGGTCTTTTGCCTCATCTGGGGCTGTGCACCCTCCCCACCAGCTTGCCGCTCTGGCCTCACAGGTGATGGGGATTTTGCTTCAGCTGATGTCTTTACTATGAGCTGGTGCCGAGGGCTGGGGGGGCCACAGGAGGACTCCCGGAGACCCAAGACCCTCACTGCTTGTGCTCCCAGCACTTGGGGGTCTTGGGGAAACACAGGGCTGCCTGACTGGCTCCAGGGCCACGTCTGCCCTGCCGGCCTGGTCCCTGGGCCATGCTGAGTCCGGGTTCCAGGACCCAGTGCAGGGCCAGACACGCAATACCTGGGCCCTCCAGCCGGGCTCCACGGCACCACAGCCTCCGCGGGGGGCCTGCTCCAGCTCGGGCACCCATGCTCCTGGGACAACCCTCAACCGTGGGGGGCGGGGAGGAAAGCCTGTGCCCAGCGTCCTTGCCCTCAGAAGCCCGTGTGGCAGTGCATGCCCGTGGCCTCAGGGGGCTCAGCGGGCAGGACTGTGCCGCAGCCGCCCACCCGCTAACCTCCGCGTTGGGCAAGCGGCATCGGGTCTCCTTCCTCCCGGCCTCGGTTTCCCCGCTCCTCCCTGGGCCGCTTGGTATCACCTCCCAGATAAACCACCCCGGTCCTGGTGCCAGGCCTTCGGGAGACAGTGGTGAGGCCCGAGCGGCGGCATCCGAGTGATGGGGGTGCTGGCCGGCGTGTGGGGGGTTGGGGCCGCCTCCTCCCCGGGACCCTGGTGCTAACGCCCTTCCACACATCACCTTCCTGAGTGAACTAACCGAAGCGGGCTGTGCTGTCTGCTGTGTGGTGCAGACGGGGCAGAGAGATTTGGGACTTAGGGATGGGTCCCGGGGTGGGCACGGGTGACTGTGAGGGTGTCCAGGGAGCCCCCTGGGTCCACAGAATGCTCTGCAAGGTGTCAACACGCAACACTCTTTCCTATGAACACGCAAAAGTGTTTAACAGAAACGGGGCAGAGGGGCACTGGGCCAATGCTCAGGGGCCCTATGGGGCTCAGGCCGGCGGCAGGACTCGGGGGCCCAGAGCGGAGAGAGCAGCAGCCGCGGGCCGGGCTCGGGCCTGGGAAAGCCGCTGCCCGCCAGCAGCGCTGGATCCGGCTGAAGTGTCTGCCAGCGTCGGTGCGTTCCCCGGGCCGGCTGGCCCTGCCGCCGCCCACTGCCCGGCTCACTATTCCGACCTGATGCCGCAGCCCGCTCCTCTCACAGACCAGGGGTCTGCCTGAGTCTTCCTGGGGAGCAGCACGGGTGAGCCCGGCCCGGGGCGGAAGGATGGGTTACAGAGAGGCCGGGAGGCCGGGAGGGGCTGGGCAGCCGGGCAGAGGGGGTGCAAATCCTCCCCTCGGGAGGGCGCCACGCCTCTTCTGCACCTGTACAGTGGGGAAACTGCACTCCCCCCAGGTCCCATGAGGACCAAAGAAGGTGCAATTACTGCAAAATGAGAAGCTTGTTTTACAGGCTGGATAAATAAGGGGTACAGCTGTTTTCTCATGAATAAACTCTGAGTCATACTGGTGGGGGTCATGGGGGTTACAGTCAGGCCCAAGACTGGAAGGGGTGGTGCCCAGCTCCAGCAAGGGCCTGGTTGGGTCAGGGGCACCTACTCTGCAGGCACCACGGCTGCCACCCTCAGAGCCGGCACAAAACATATCATCCAAGGTGTCATTGAGAAATCGGAGCTCTTGGAGCAGGGAGGTACCCTTGGAGTTGTTTAAGACAGAGACCTGCACTTCCTGGAGATTGTGGGGAGGTGGCAGAGCTGCCAGGGTTGAGGGTAGGAGAGAAAAAGACAACAATGTTGGCCTCTCCTCTGCGATCTAGGCCAGGAGGAGGATGAAGAGGGGTGGCCCTGGGGCACCCACAGTGCCGGGTTCTTGATGAATCCTCTGCTCCAGCCCAGCGCCAGCACATCGTGGGTGAGAGCAATGTCACAGAGTGTCCCTGTGGACGGACACACCACAACAGTTACTCCCTGAGACTGGGTTTCCCTACCTGTAGCATGTAGATGGCAGCCCCTGCCTGAGCCACTGGGGACAGACCACAGCATGCACAGGGGGTGGTGCTAATGTGGCTGAGACAGTTTAAGTTAATATTCTACTGCTGTAGGATCCAGGCCGAAGATTTAGCAGATCTGATGAAAGGTATGAATCTACACACTCAAGAAACTGAACAAGCTCCAATAGGATTAGCGCAAGGAGATCTACACTGAGGCATATTTCACCAAGGTATCAAAAGACAATTTTGTAAATAGCAAGGCATTCTTATAAATAGCAAGCTACATACACATCAGATATTAGGGGCCTTCAGCAAGATTAACAGTAAAATACTTTACAGACACCCTGGAGGCCAGGAGGCAATGCAATGACATACTTAAAGTGCTAAAAGCATAAAACAGTCAACAAGGAATTCTATGTATGGCAATGCTGTCGTAAAGAGGAAAGAAAGATAAAGACATTCCCAGGTAAACAAATGCTGAGAGGGTTCATCAGTAGTAGACCTGCCCTACAAGAAATGGAGAAGGGAGCACTTTACACTGAAAGCTAATGACACCAGCCAGTAAGTTAAACACACAGGCAGAAACAAAGACCAGACTAAAGGTTACTATGCAGCTAAATACAAAATCCAGGATGATTATAGTTCTTTTTTTCCCCTATATAATTTAAAAGACAAATGCACAAAACAGTAATTATAAATATGTTAATGGTCCCACCATACATAAAGATATAAACTGTGACAATGAATTAAAGGTAAGAATAGAACTGTATAGAAACAGTCTTTGACTTCCGGGAAGATGGCGGTGTGAGCAGGGCGGCAGAAATCTCCTCCCAACACTATATTTATCTACGAAAACACAGCAAATACATCTATTCCTAAAAGAGAGACGAGAATACACAGGAAAGCGCACAGCGTGCAGCTACACCCGAGAGGACTCGGCACCCCAAGAGGCGGGTAAGATACGGAGCCGCGACCCGGCGGGACCCGAGCCCTCCCCCACCCCAGCGCACCGGCGGGAGGAGAGGATTCAGAGCCGGGAGGGAGTGGAAGTGCACCCCGCGAAGTAGCCAGCCCCGGTGATCTGCGCGGAGAGCGCTGACCCACATTGCGCAGTGCAGCGGAGATTGGAGAGACAGAGGGGCAGGATCTGAGCGGGGAACGCGCCAGGGGGCTTGCAGCCGGCTCCGGGAAGGAAAAAAAAAGTGCGCGCTTTCCTCAGCGGTCTTAAAGAGACAGGAGCCCAGCGGAGGAGCTGGATCGCCCCAGCACACTCAGCCCAGCAGGCTGGGAGTCCTGGGGAGTTTCAGACGCCTTAGCTGGTGACTGAGGAAGCGTAGCCATACTTACACTTCTCACTGAGATCAACAGCCTCCTAGTCGTTCCCACCCCTGCCAGAGCGATAAAGGGCCCTGCGGAGCGGCGCAGCCACAGCTGTGGAATAGTGGGGCAATAGCGCCACCTAGAGCATTCCCACAGAATCTACGTCCAGTGGGCATTTTTTTATTTTTTTTGTTTTTTTTTTGTTTTGTTTTTGTTTTTTCTTTTTTTCTTTTCTTTCTTTCTTTCTTTTTTTCTCTCTTTTTTTCTTCTCTTTTTAAAGTCTTAAAGAGCCCAGCTGACATACGTGGCAACTATCAGTGACCAATTATATAGCCATGAAAAGACAGAGGAATATGGTTCAGACCAAAATCAACCAGACAACCCCAGAGAGGGAGTCTGAAGGGATGGAAATGCACAGTCTTCCTGAAAAAGAATTCAGAATAAAAGTCATAACCATGCTGATGGACCTACAGAGAAATGTGCAAGAGCTGAGGGAGGAAGTGAGGGAACTGAGGAAAGACAATACAGAAATCAGACAAGCGATCAACGGGCTTAACAGCAGAATGGATGAGATGCAAGAGACTGTTAATGGAATAGAAAACAGAGAACAGGAGTACAGAGCAGCTGAGGCAGAGAGAGATAAAAGGATTTCTAGGAATGAAAGAATATTAAGAGAACTGTGTGACCAATCCAAACGGAACAATATTCACATTATACGAGTACCAGAGGAAGAAGAGAGAGAAAAAGGGATAGAAAGTGTCTTTGAAAAATTATTGCTGAAAACTTTCCCTCGCTGGGGAAGGAAGTAGTCTCACAGTCCACATAAGCCCACAGATCTCCCAACACAAGGGACCCAAGGAAGACAACACCAAGACACATAATAATTAAGATGGCAAAGATCAAAGATAAAGACAGGGTATTAAAGGCAGCTAGAGAGAGAAAAAAGATCACCTACAAAGGAAAACCCATCAGACTATCATCAGACTTCTCAACAGAAACCTTAAAGGCCAGAAGAGAATGGCATGATATATTTAATGTTATGAAACAGAAGGGCCTCGAACCAAGAATATTGTATCCAGCACGATTATCATTTAAATATGATGGAGGGATTAAACAATTTCCAGACAAACGAAAGTTGAGAGAGTTTGCCTCTCATAAACCACCACTACAGGATATCTTAAATGGACTGCTCTAGATGGAAGCACACCTAAGGCTAAAAAGATGTCACCAGAGAAAATAAAATCATAGCAAAGAAAGCAGACCATCCAAATACTAACTAAAGGCAAAGAATAAAACACCTATTATAGAAAGAATGGAGGAGGAGGAATAAGAAGGGAGAGAAATAAAGAAACATCAGACTGTGTTTACAATAACTTAACAAGAAAGTTAAGTTAGATTGTTAGATAGTAAAGAAGCAACCCTTGAACCCTTGGTAACCACGAATCTAAAGCCAGCAATGGCAATAAGTACATACCTATCAATAATCACCCTAAATGTAAATGGACTGAATGCACCAATCAAAAGACACAGAGTAACAGAATGGATAAAAAAGCAAGACCCATCTATATGCTGCCTACAAGAAACTCACCTCAAATCCAAAGATATACACAGACTAAAAGTGAAGGGATGGAAAAAGATATTTCATGCAAACAACAAAGAGAAAAAAGCAGGTGTTGCAGTACTTGTATCAGACAAAATAGACTTCAAAACGAAGAAAGTAGCAAAAGATAAAGAAGGACATTACATAATGATAAAGGGGTCAGTCCAACAAGAAGATATAACCATTATAAATATATATGCACCCAACACAGGAGCGCCAGCATATGTGAGACAAATACTAACAGAATTAAAGGAGGAAATAGACAGCAATGCATTCATCTTAGGAGACTTCAACACACCACTCACTCCAGAGGACAGATCAACCAGACAGAAAATAAGTAAAGACACAGAGGCACTGAACAACACACTAGAACAGATGGACCTAACAGACATCTACAGAACTCTACACCCAAAAGCAACAGGATACACATTCTTCTCAAGTGCACATGGAACATTTTCCAGAATAGACCACATACTAGGCCACAAAAAGAACCTCAGTAATTTCAAAAATATTGAAATCCTACCAACCAACTTCTCAGATCACCAAGGTATAAAACTAGAAATAAATTTTAGAAAGAAATCAAAAAGGCTCACAAATACATGGAGACTTAACAACACTCTCCTAATTAATCAATGGGTTAACGACCAAATCAAAACAGAAATCAAAGAATATATGGAGACTAATGACAACAACAACACAAAGCCACAACTTCTGTGGGACGCAGCAAAGGCAGTTCTAAGAGGAAAGTATATTGCAATCCAGGCCTATTTAAAGAAGGAAGAACATTCCCAAATGAATAGTCTAAAGACACAATTACTGAAATTGGAAAAAGAAGAACAAATGAGGCCCAAAGTCACCAGAAGGAGGGACATAATAAAGATTAGAGAAGAAATAAATAAAATTGAGAAGAATAAAACAATAGAAAAAATCAATAAAACCAAGAGCTGGTTCTTTGAAAAAATAAACAAAATAGATAAACCCCTAGCCAGACTCATTAAGAGAAAAAGAGAATCTACACACATAAACACAATCAGAAATGAGAAAGGAAAAATCACGACGGACCCCACAGAAATACAAAGAATCGTAAGAGAATATTATGAGAATCTATATGCTAACAAGCTGGAAAACATAGAAGAAATGGACAACTTCTTAGAAAAATACAACCTTCCAAGACTGACCAAGCAAGAAACAGAAAAACTAAACAGACCAATCACCAGTGACGAAATCGAATTGGTAATCAAAAAACTACCCAAGAACAAAACCCCGGGGCCTGATGGATTCACCTCTGAATTCTACCAGACATATAGAGAAGAAATAACACCGATTCTCCTTAAAGTTTTCCAAAAAATAGAAGAGGAGGGAATACTTCCAAACTCATTCTATGAAGCCAGCATCACTCTAATACCAAAACCGGGCAAAGACCTCACCAAAAAAGAAAATTACAGACCAATATCCCTGATGAACGTAGATGCAAAAATACTCAACAAAATATTAGCAAACCGAATTCAAAAATACATCAAGAGGATCATACACCATGATCAAGTGGGATTCATCCCAGGGATGCAAGGATGGTACAACATTCGAAAATCCATCAACATCATCCACCACATCAACAAAAAGAAGAACAAAAACCACATGATCATCTCCATAGATGCTGAAAAAGCATTTGACAAAATTCAGCATCCATTCCTGATTAAAACTCTCAACAAAATGGGTATAGACGGCAAGTACCTCAACATCATAAAGGCTATATATGACAAACCCACAGCTAACATCATACTTAACGGCGAGACGCTGAAAGCTTTTCATCTAAGATCGGGAACAAGACAGGGATGCCCACTCTCTCCACTGTTATTCAACATAGTACTGGAGGTCCTAGCCACAGCAATCAGACAAAACAAAGACATACAAGGCATCCAGATTGGTAAAGAAGAAGTCAAATTGTCACTATTTGCAGATGACATGATACTGTACATAAAAAACCCTAAAGACTCCACTCCAAAACTACTAGAACTAATATCTGAATTCAGCAAAGCTGCAGGATACAAAATTAACACACAGAAATCTGTTGCTTTCCTATACACTAATGATGAACTAACAGAAAGAGAAATCAGAAAAACAATTCCATTCACAATTGCATCAAAAAGAATAAAATACCTAGGAATAAACCTAACGAAGGAAGTGAAAGACCTGTACTCTGAAAACTACGAGACACTCCTAAGAGAAATTAAAGAGGACACTAACAAATGGAAATGCATCCCATGCTCTTGGCTAGGAAGAATAAATATTGTCAAAATGGCTCTACTACCTAAAGCAATCTACAGATTCAATGCAATCCCTATCAAACTACCAACAGCTTTCTTCAATGAACTGGAACAAATAATTCTAAAATTCATATGGAACCACAAAAGACCCCGAATAGCCAAAGCAATCCTGAGAAGGAGGAATAAAACAGGGGGAATTACACTCCCTGACTTCAAGCTCTACTACAAAGCCACAGTAATCAAGACAATTTGGTATTGGCACAAAAACAGACCCACAGACCAGTGGAACAGAATAGAAAATCCAAACATTAACCCAAACATATACAGTCAATTAATATTTGATAAAAGTGCCTTGGATATACAATGGGGAGATGACAGCCTCTTCAGCAGCTGGTGTTGGAAAAACTGGACAGCTACATGTAAGAGAATGAAACTGGACTACTGTCTAGCCCCATACACAAAGGTAAACTCAAGGTGGATCAAAGACCTGAATGTAAGTCATGAAACCATAAAACTCTTAGAAAAAAACATAGGCAAAAATCTCTTGGACATAAACATGAGCAACTTCTTCATGAACATATCTCCCCGGGCAAGGGAAACAAAAGCAAAAATGAACAAGTGGGACTATATCAAGCTGAAAACCTTCTGTACAGCAAAGGACACCATCAGTAGAACAAAAAGACATCCTACAGTATGGGAGAATATATTCATAAAAAACATATCTGATAAAGGGTTGACATCCAAAATATATAAAGAACTCATGCACCTTAACAAACAGAAAGCAAATAATCCAATTAAGAAATGGGCAGAGGACATGAATAGACACTTCTCCAAAGAAGAAATTCAGATGGCCAAGAGGCACATGAAAAGATGCTCCACATCGCTAATCATCAGAGAAATGCAGATTAAAACCACAATGAGATATCACCTCACACCAGTGAGGATGGCCAACATCAAAACACAAACAACAACAAATGTTGGCGAGGATGTGGAGAAAAGGGAACCCTCCTACACTGCTGGTGGGACTGCAAATTAGTTCAGCCATTGTGGAAAGCAGTATGGAGGTTCCTCAAAAAACTCAAAATAGAAATACCATTTGACCCAGGAATTCCACTCCTAGGAATTTACTGTAAGAATGCAGCAGCCCAATTTGAAAAGGACAGATGCACCCATTTGTTTATTGCAGCACTATTTACAATAGCCAAGAAATGGAAGCAACCTAAGTGTCCATCAGTAGATGAATGGATAAAGAAGATGTGGTACATATACACAATGGAATATTATTCAACCATTAGAAGAAAACAAATCCTACCATTTGCAACAACATGGATGGAGCTAGAGGGTATTATGCTCAGTGAAATAAGCCAAGCCAAAAAAGACAAGTATCAAATGATTTCACTCATATGTGGAGCATAAGAAGAAAGAAACAATACTGAAGGAACAAAACAGCAGCAGACTCACAGAACCCAAGAACGGACTAATAGTTACCAAAGGTAAAGGGACTGGGGAAAATGGGTGGGAAGGGAGGGATAAGAGGGAAAAAGGGGCATTACGATTAGCAGATATAATGTTGGGGGGGCACGGGGAGGGCAGTACAACTCAGAGAAGACAAGTAGTGATTCTATAGCATCTCAGTATGCTGATGGACAGTGACTGTAATGGGGTTGGTGGGGGGGACCTGATGAAGGGGTAGTTTAATAACCGCAATATTGCACATGTAATTGTAGATTAATGATAATAAAATAAATTATATTAAAAATAAATAAATAAAATAAAATAAAATTACCTGTGGGATGACTCTAAATGTTTTAAAACACTTCTTCTCAGTCTGTCTTCTGATCTTGTTCCCGGCCAGTAGCAAACAGTCGATGCAGGATGGCTCCTCCATGAGCTGGGGACCTCGGGCTCACCCCACCTCAGCCTCTGGGGACGGCCTGGGCTGAGTTGCTGGGATCCCTGTGGCAGGTGGCAAGGCAGGAGGTGACATTTCTTGCTGGCCAAGGGCCCCGGCTCTGTCCCAGCTGATCTTGTTTTGGATCTTGGCTCCCACTTGTTGGCTGTGACCTTGTGTGAGTCACTTCCCTCTCTGCCCCGCTGACCCCTGTGTGCTGGGACATTTGTGGCCTGCCTGAAGGTGATGCCGATCAGTTTCGGGGGAGAGGCTGCCTCTCAGGTGAGGCCTGAGTGAGGGCGCGGCCGCTCCAGGACTGGACAGGCAGAGCTGCTCTGCTTCTCTGGGTCCTCAGCGCACCTCCCGGGCTGTGACCTTCAAGCCTCCGCTGGGGACTGGTTCCGTGTGTCACCTCCAAGCCTCCTGCACTGCAGATCCCACCAGAAGGTGGACCTGGAACTCGTCACAGGGCCCCAAGCAAGTGTAAGGACAGCCATACAGACAGACAGCACGCTAAGTGGGGCCCAGAAGTGCTTGACTGAGACCCACCCAGGGTTGCCCGGGTCCAGTCTGTGTAGGCTGGCTGGTGGGTGCGGACGCCAGGCCCGCATGGCTGAGCACAGCCTGACCCTCCCACCGCTTAAGATCCTGACCTAGGCCCAGGATGTTGCCGGGGCAGACCAGCAGGGGTCCCCACCCTGTCACCATGAAGAGGGGAAGGGAGGGATCTGTGGGCAAGGACTCCTCCGTCCCTCCGCCTGGGTGCATCCTCTGCTGAGGCCACCAGGGCTGAGCAAGTCCCTGAGTTGTGGGATGGGGACAGAGCCAGGACACCGTGGACCTGTCCACAGGTGGAAGGTGGCTGAAAGTTGCCGCCACCCGGTAGGGGTCTTTCCTTCCTTCCACACACAGGCACAGGGCCTGCCCTCCTGGCTGAGGTACTTCCTGGTGAGGCTGGCTGTCCTAGAGGCAACCTGCTGTTTGAGCTACTTAAGCTCTGTTAATTGTAGATAACTGACAGTCCTGTTGGCCTAAATTTCTATTTACTCTGAGTTCTCCTTTGAACCACTTGTAGCATCTTATAGTTCCCTCATTCATTAATAAATGAAATAAAAACATCAACACATGTTCATTTTATATGTGCATGAGTCACAATTTTAGGTTTTTAAAAAATTACCCCTTAACAATTTATGCATAAAATTATCTGGGAAATGTGAACACTAATTATATTTGCTACCAATGAATTATTGCCCGTTTTCTTTAATGTTATAATGGTATTGCAGGTCATTTTTAATGCCCCTATCTTTTTGAAATATACACTGAAAAGTTAAAATGAAAAAAAAGTTTTTTTTGTCTTATAAAATCTCGAGTGGAAATAGGCTCTGAGTCACCCAGTTATTATAGTTAGATATAAATCAATGTGCATCAAAATGCCAGATGTCTGTTTTGTAACGGGAATGAGATAGATGAGTCACATTTAGGCTGATTCTGGGCTCCTCTAGGTTTGTGGGTGGAGGTGTGTGTCACTGGATAACCCTGCTTATTATTTGGGGATGAACCGTGTGAGAAGCCCCTCTTGGTTGTGCTAAAATTAGACTAGTGGGCACCATTGTCTGGGGAAAAGAGGAGATAAAGCCTTTTGTTTGTGGGGCTGAACTTCTAGAGACCCTGGGATATGCAAATCTAAGCCACGGGAAGAGTTCATTTGCATAGAGCCAAGGATTCAGTCTGTCATTCTGCCTTTAAGGGGTCCCCCAGCGAATGGCCTCACTTCTGGGTATGTGGGTTAAACCCAGTCCCTCTTGGCTCACAGCAGACGGCAGGCCAGGCCCCGCACAGCAGGTGCAGAGCAGCACTTCCTGGAGCAGCACCAGCACAGAGCAGGAGATTCCGACGATGTCACCATATGCGGGAAACGTGAAGCAACTGAAAGGACTGAGCGCAAAATTACCAATAGGAGAAAACAGAAGAAATGGAAGAAAACTAAATGGTAAGTGAAGCATAAAATGGTTGAATTAATACAGTTAGGAGACCAGTCATGAAAGTTGAATTTAGTGAGGCTTGAATTTAGAAAAACTATGACAATTTTTCTGATGAATTGGGATGGTCCCAACTGGGTCCTTCAGCAGAAAGTGACCCTAAAGCCCAAAGGCGACTCTCCCTGAGTGATCTGGGCTCCGCACACATGTCTACGGGTCACTGAGGCTAGAAGCCCCTTTCAACGTGGCCTCTGAGGCTCTCTGCTCTGGACAACGATGTCGGGGCCTAGGAGTGTGACCTTCAAGGCCTGCAACCTTCGACCCCACATGGAGGTCACCGGGGCCAGGCAGCCTCGCAGGTGACACTGCTAGTGCCAGAGGCCCCGAGGCAGGGGCCTGTGGTGGCCCAGAGCCACAGGGCGGAGAGGGGGCAGGCCACAAAGATGACATCTTTTCCCTCTAAGGAAACCGCGACCCAGGGAGGGTTTGAACAGAGGAGTGAAGGTATGCGACAGGCTTCCAGAGAGCCGGGCGGTTGCTGTGCTGAGAACGGACAGGAGGGGCGATAGGAGAACCAGTGAGCCCCGTCAGGAGGCTGCTCTAGGCATCCAGGGTAAAGAGGGGCTCGTGTGGGAAGAGGAGGTCAGATTCCCACATATTTTGAAGACAGGCTAGAACCAAAAGGATTTTTGGATGGCTTGAATTCAGAGAATGAGGGAGCAAGGAGTCAAGGGGGGCTCCATGTCTTCATGTTGTTGTCTCTTCACTGTTTCGGTGCAGTCTCAGGAGTTCTGGTAAATACATCCAGTCATGGAATCACCACCGCAGTCAGAATCGAGAGCCAGTGCCATACTACAAAACATCCCTGGGGACACCGGACACTCACGGGGGAGCCTCTGGAGGTCCAGCCCTCTTGCGGGCAGGTGTGAGCTCCAAGCTTTCACGACTGGAATAATGTAAATGTGATCTGGTTGTACTGATTTAATCTGGCTTATTGCTTCCGTGATAACACAATGAGTTTTCTATAAATCTAAAACTATTCTAAAAACGAGGGTTTGAAGCAGGTATATCAGTTAGGAATACATTTAGCTGCAAGGAAAAGATGCTCCAAGCAGAGCCCAGTTTTGGAAACCCAGCAGGCAGGTCATGGGCCCGGACGGCCGACAGCCCCCGCCCCACCTTTCCCAGGAAGAGCTGAGTTCCCAGGCGCTGAGCCTCCTGGGGGGAGGGCGGAATGAAAGGGAAGTACAAAGGCCAGAGGTCAGGGTGTTGAAGGCAGGGAGACAGGATACCTGGGCCCCCAGCCAGGTCACATCTAAACTCACACCTACTTGCCCTCATTTTAACCCAAGTGGACCCCTGCTTCCTGGGAAAAAAACAAGAACTGTGGAATAAATAATTTACTGAAATTGGAGGAACAAATACGACACTTGGGCGGGGTTACAAATAACTGTACAAATCCTAACCCATGCAAACACAAAGGTGCTCCCGGCCCGGGGTGGAGCCTGAGCCAGAGGAGGGGCCTCCCCGCGAGGCGAGCTGGCGTCGGCGCGCGGGCGCCCCCAGAGGTAGATGGCTGCTTTACAGCCAGGAAAGCACATGGTCGGCGGCTGCGGCGCCGCGGCCACCGGCCGCCGGGTCCTAACGCCGGCGCTGCCGGGAGGTCCCCAGAACCCGTCCCGGGCGCGCTGTGGGCCCGCTCCCCTGCGACGGCCCGCGGAGCTGCACCCCTTGCACGATCCTCTGCACCCAGGAGCGGTAGGCGGCCAGGCTGATGTAGACGCCGGGCCGGTTGCGCTCTGCACAGCCCTCGCCCCAGCTGATGATGCCAGCCAGCAGCCAAGTGCCCCCCACTTGGCACATTAGGGGGCCCCCGGAGTCGCCCTGCGGAGAGGAGGAATGGTTAGAGACCCGCGTGGGGCAGGGGCAGCCAAGCCCAGGACCCTACGCAGCAGGTGGCAGACGGTTCCTTTCGCTGGGAGAAGGGAACATTCTCGGTCCTGGAGGCCTTGCTACCTAACTCCACCAGGGCCAGGAGGGCAGGGAAGGCTGGGAAGGACATGCCTGCCAGGTTCCCTTCTGGAGAGAAGCGTTGTGTGAGACCTTCCTCCCTCCCAGCCCATCAGGTGGGGACAATGGTTACTTGTTTTACAGATGAGGAAACAAGCCCAGAAAGACAAAATGGCTTGCTTAGGTGGCAACCGTGAGCAGCGGAGTGGGAATTGCAACCAGGGCCTTAAAACGCCTCCTGCCTGGGTGCTGACCATGGCACCATCCTGCCACCCCCTGAGGAGATGCCAGCTCCCAAGGGGAGGGTCTGGCCCACCTGAGACGCTCAGCACACCTTTGATGGGTGAACAAATAGGTGAATGGCCAGGCCAGGCTGAGGCTGGGCTCTGTAGACATCTGGGTCTTCCAGGTCACAGCTCATCCAGGAGGGGCCCAGCAAGCAGAGATGAGCTCAGTGAACAGGGCTGGGGAGAGGGTATGGTGCTCACCAGACAGGCATCTCGTTCCCCCTCCAGGTAGCCGGCACACAGCATGTCCTCGGTGATGACCCCCTGCCCAGCTCCCTGCCAGTACAGGCGGCTGCAGATTTCCGAGTCGATGATGGGAACCTTCAGCTTCTGTAGGGTCTGCGGTTGTGGCAGGGGCACTGGGAGCAGGGTGAGGAGAGTCAGGCTTGGGAAGGACCCTACTAGCTGCTTCTACAGTTCCCTCCATTCCCCTCAGCTGCATTTCCGAAAGGCTAATTGATCAACTCTGTCAGGCTCTCTTAAAATGCCTGCAGAAAGCCCAAATTCCAGGTCTACTCCGGACCTTCCGAATCTGCACATGAGCAGTCTGAGATCTTTAACAGAGTCTCTGATGCCCACACAATGGTCAGAACCACGGCCCAGGCTCATCCCATCCCGGGCACTACTTACCCAGCATAGGGATGCTACGGAGTAAGTGCTCAGTAAATGGCCACTCAGTGGGGAATGCATCCAGATTTGAGGAAGCCCCAAAGCCCAGAGGATCTGCAGACCCTCCCCTGAGGATGAATGTGGGGAGGCAGCCTGCAGTTCTGGAGTCAGCGGGGTCCCAGACCCCCTACTTGGCGTAATCTCCCTTAAGTCTTTTGGACTCTGGTTAAAGTCCCATTTTTCTTCGTCCCTCCTGCTCTCTCTTCTCTCTCTCTCTGTTCTGCTTCTCTACCTCGTACTTTATCCAGTCTGCTTTGTGTTTCTCCATTTTTCCAAACCTCCAGACTTGGTCTGACAATTTTATTTTACAATTATGGAGACTATATCCTCTTGGGGATTTTGCTTGCAATTATAGAATGCTGCCGCCAGGGGGTGCCTTATCCCACTTTGGAGTCTGGGTTGTTTCCATGTTCACGAGATTTGGCTGGCCCCATGTGTCTTCTTTCAACTATCCCTAGATTGCTTAAAAGCTTCATTGGTCTGCTGTTGCCTCAGAACCTGGCCCCAAATGTCTTTAAACTAGAAATTATCCAAAGTTGTCCACCTCGGTTTTGACTTCTAGAATTGCAGCCTGTTTTTCTTGTCTCTGCTGTGCTGTGCCTCTGGCCTCTACCCTTTGCTGTCATGGCACCTGCGTCTGAATGTCCACTACCCTCTGTTCCCATCCACCCCCACCAGCTGGTGGGAAGAAGCCGCACCTCCATCTTGGACACTCCCCCAGCCTGCAATCCAGCAGTCGGTGTTCTGAGGCAGGTGGACGGAGGAATCAGGCAGGCAGATTGGCAGGATGCACTCAGAGAACTGGATGGAGTGCTCGAGGCGCACCAGGGCGATGTCTGCAGGGGAGCCCCCCCTCCAGGAGTACGCAGGGTGGGGCTGCACCCAGGCGACACCCACCTTCTGGGACCTCTGGCCAGGGTTCTCCAGCTGCCAGGCCCCCAGCAGCACAGAGAACTGGGAAAGCTTGTTCAGGTTGCTGGAAGAAAGGGGGAGGCTTGGGGTCAGCCAGGGACCTCCGGGTGGCCAGGAGGGCCTGGGAGGGGGTGTTTGGGCACGAGCACCTATATGAAGGCCCCTGGAAAACAGAAGAGGCTCCTGGGCAGAAGCAGGGTCTTTCCTGAGGGGACTGAAGACTGGACTGAGGCCTGGAAGGCAGGGCTGTGAAGGGAGCCCAGGATCCGGGGCAGGATGCCCGGGAATCTGGGGGTGGAGATGGGCCATGCCTACCCTCTGAAGCAGTGGGCAGCAGTGACTGCCCAGCGGCTGGTCAGCAGGGAGCCTGCACAGCGGTGGGTCCCGTTCCTCTGGATGCTCACCACCCAGGGCCACTCAGCAGCGGCGCTGTCCTCACCACCCACGATGCGGTTCAGATGCTGGGGCTTCCCGCAGGCTGGCGGCACTGGCAGGGGAGGGCCCCAGCTTCTGTTATTGGCTCAGCACCATCCTCGCCACCTTCCCGCCTCCCTCCGCCAGTGCTCGGACCTGTGCGCCCCCTGCCCCGCCCTGCACGCACCCTCCCTCGCCGGGCCTCCCCGGTGCCTGGTCCAGGCCTCTCCCCCAGTCCCTCTGCCACCCTCTTGCCCGCCTTCCTCTCCAGTGCCTCCCACCTCCTGCAGCCCCCACAGACGGACTCACAGACACTGTCCTCCCTTCATCGCCCCCGTCCAGGGTGGCTTCCACTCACCGGGTATCTTGGCGGTGTCCAGGGTGGCTGAGGGGAGGAGAGGGCAGGGGTCAGCCCAGTGGGGAGGAACCCCCACCGCAGGGCCCAGCGGCCCACGCGCACCTCCCCACAGGCCCCACTGGGTCCGAGCAGGGCAGACAGAACCCCAGCCTCCCTGAGAGCCGGCCCTACTGCCCCTGCTCCAGCTTCCTGCCCTGCCAGCCTGGGGCTGAGGGTCCAGTCCTGGGCCCTGTGTCGTTGAGGGAGGAGTGGGGAGCACACCCCTGACCCTCAGGCTTTTCTGCAGACCCAAGTCTGCAGCCTGATACCCCTGCCCCCGCCCGGCCGCAGGGGGAACGCCGAGGGGCGCCGGGAGGGAGGCAGCCTGCCGAAGTTGACCGATAACAACAGGGGAGCCGAGGACGCCAGCCTGTGTGCCAGGCCCGCGCTTGAGCCCTCCTGCACTACTTCACGGACCCTCGCAGCTGCGGGGAAAAGGAGGCAGTGCAACGACCAGGCAGTGTGGGGTGCGTGGGGGGGGCACCACGGGAAGGGAGCTGACTGGGAAAGGCACAGGACGAGGGGGACCCTGGAGGGGCGGAGGAGGGGGGCAGCAGGTGCCCAGACTCACCTGGAGCAGCTAGAAGCAGCAGGGAAGTGAGGATTCTGAACCCGCTCACGCCCAGGGCTGGGGGCATCCTGGGAGCCACCGTGGCACGGGGCGGGGGGCAGGGTGGGCACGCCTGCTGCAGTCACCCCAGGTTTTATCCTGGCAGGTGGAATGCTGTTGGACCAGTCCCCTGAGTGAGTGGCCCAGTATCCGCCCCCTGGACTGTCCGTCACGGGAGTGGGTGGGGCTGTGGGGAGGAAATGCGCCCTAACCGGGACTGGGGGGCTCTCGCTGAGACCCCAACCTATGACCTGGATCAGTGGAGCCAGAATTCCGATGCTGGGGCTCAGGACTCAGACTCCAGATGCAGGCCCGGCCCCCGGCGCCTGGGGGCACAGGCAAAGGGGCCTGGGCCCAGTGATCCAACCCTGGCCTTGACACTGACTGGGGTGGTGGGCAGAGTGAGGTTCCCAGAGCTTGAGAAGATGGGGTTCTGGGTGGGGAAGTGAAGGTGCTCAGACCCAGAGCCTGGGTCCGCACTGGCTGAAGGCTGAGGTCTGGGGTCTCGGGGAGGTGGGACTGGCAAGGGGGCTGCCCAGACAGAGGCTTAGCAGAGGCCTCCTCCTCCAGGACCCCAGGACACCATGACTCAGCGGGAGACCTGGCCCAGCCTGGGGCTCTGGGTACTGGTAACCCACTTCCCAGAAAGCTGTGAATCAGACCCCCCCGGTGGCCACTCATTTGCATGACAACTCATCCCTCACCTGGACATCCCTGAAGCCCAGGGGGCGCTGGCAGGTGGGGAGGGCGGCCAGGTGCTGTTGACGACCAGCTGCCTGGGACGGGCTGTGGCGCCGGTTCCACACCGGCCCCTGCCTTGCACTCCTGGGACACCCCCACACATGCACCCCAGGGGTCAAAGGCTTCTGGGCTGTGCTTGGGCGGCTGGGCAGGGGCCCTGGATGTGGGGTGCTCCCCCAGAAACCTGCCCCCTAGCCCCGCCTGGCGACAGCCCCACCCCAAGCAGGGACGGCCCCTCTCCCCCTTGCTCTTACCCCCACACCCTCTGCAGCGGAGGAAACTGAGGCCCCCTAGGGAGGCTAGTGATGTGCCCAGGGTCCCCAGATGGTGCAAGGTAGAGCCCAGATGTGAACCCCAGTTCTGGAGAGGGGCAACTGGACTGGACTCAGGACATCCAGGGGGAGCTCAGTCCAGTGGGCAGCAGTAATGCCCTGGGGTCAGAGGAGCTGGGTGTGCGTGCGCGGGGAGCAGGACCCCCGGGGAGGCCTGGAGGGCCAGTGGAGTGGCCCTGCAGAGGGTGGGCATGGGGCTTAGCAGAGGGGGGACCAGACATGGGCCCACGGAGAGGACTGAGTGCCAGCGAGCCTCGGGTGGGCTGCCCCAGGTGGGTCCCTAGCGCCCAGCCCCTGGACAGACAGCCACAGCCGCACAGCTTGGCCAAGGCGTTCTGCCCCCAGAGCCAGTCCTGGGGCAGACCCCGTCCTGCCACTTCCTCAGGCTGTTGGGGTCCCCTGGGATTGTCAGCCCCCCAGAGGATGATGGCTGTGCTCATGGCCTGTACTTCCTGGGAGGTTAAACTCCAGGCCAGACCCACCCCTTCACATCCAGGTGAGCCCCTGCCTGCCCCCTGCAAAGACAAGCCCAGGACAGCAGTGCAGGAGCCTTGAACAGCCCCCAGTTACTATGTGTCCCAGGACCAGGGAGGGGGGCCTGTGGGGAAACCCCCAGGCAGAGAGGCCAAGGTGAGGGGCAGTTTCTATGGAGCCCCAGCAGCAGAAATGCCAGCGGCTAGGTGGGGGGAGGCGCTCCTCGACTGGCCTGCCCATCATCTGGGCCTGCCTGTGCACCCACGGGGAGTCAGGCCCCCCAATCTCCTCCCTTCCTGAATCCAAGGTGGTTGGCCTCCCCTGTCACTCACTAAGCACTTACTGGGCACCTGCTGTGTGCCAGGCACCGGGACAGGAGGATGAATCGGACACAGGCCCTCTCCTCAGGCGGCACGAGCCTCCCCGGGAGTGGGAGGTGGTTGAGCACCGAGGACAGTGAGGTGTCAGGTGCTGTGCGGGTAGGAGTGGGGGGGTCAGGCAAAGAGGGGTGTGGGCACAGACCCCGGAGAGCCACCCTGAAGTCGTGTGCTGCGGCTCGAGTGAACAGACTGTGTATGGAAGCTCCCCGTGGATGCTCGGGACCTAGGTCAGTGCCTGGTGCATGCTGGGGTTCAATGGATGTTTGTTGAATGAATAAACAAGGTGGAAGGGGTGAGTCCAGAGGGTTCTGCTGGGGACCTACCACTGCAGCCTTCTGCCTCTCCAGTCCAGCTTTTCTTGCCTTTCATGAGACCTGGATCACTGCCCAGGTGACCTAAGGGAGGGGCATGTGCCCCGAGATGCTGCTGTCCCATGATGGGATAGAGGGCCCTAAGGAGAAGGGTCCGACAGGAACCAGAGGGAGTCCGGAGAGGCCAGTGATGACTCCCTGGCACAAGTTCTGGGCAAGGACCGTAGAGACTGACTCCCTAGGTCCCAGGGAGCAGAGACCCTGGCATGAGCCAACAACATTCATTCAACAAACTTATCTACTGAGCGCCCACTGAGTGCCAGCCCCACACAGCACCCAGGGCTCCTCCTCACCCGGGCATGAGGTGAGCGGGCTTCTTACCCTGCCGCCCACTCTGCTGTGTCCCTGCAGACCATCTCAGGGCCACTGACCACTCGCAGCTAGGCGAATGAGGACAGAGCTGCGGGGGTGTTACCTGCACAGCTGGCACTGGCAACGCTCAAGGCAAGAAGTGACTCACCAAGCACATTTCAGGCGCAGGCACCTGGGGCAGGCCGGTGTCCGGACAGGGGCAGCCACACATTACCCAACCACATCTCTGAGCAGCCACCGTGAGCCAGGAGCCGCCCTGGGTGCCAGAGAGACAGCTTCAGGCCTGAGAGTCCCATGGCTGGAAATCTGGGGACAGGAGGGTGTCCCTCTGACTCCCAAGAGAGGCCCTGATGGGGAGCTGCACGGGTAGCGTGGTGGGTCCCTGCTCTCCTCTGTGCTTCAGATTTCCAAGCACTCTGGCCCTGGCTCGCAGGTGCCCGGGGGTGCTTTCTGCAAGGGGAGGCCTGTCAGTCTGAGCTGGGGCAGGCGAATCCTCCTCCAAGCGCGGCCTGGGTGTGAGCCGCCCACCCTGGGCCTGGCTCCTCTGTCCTGAGGTCAGAGCTGCAAACCGGGTAAGGGAACTAGCCCTCCAGTAGTTTCGTTAGACCTGCAAGGGTGTGTGTGTGTGTGTGTGTGTGTGTTTGAATTGAGCAAATCCACATTTTAAAAAAAACCCTGAATTTGACCAATGCTGCTGTGAACACACGAGGTATCCATCTGACCTGCTCAAATGGACACGTGCACTGCCCACAGCTGCCAAACTCACCCGTGGGTGAGGGGACAAACAGCACCAGGTCCATCCACTGAGGCACAGCCCCGCCCTGGCGAGGGCATAGGACATGTGGGCAGCTCCTGCTATGGGGGGACAGGGAGTGGGAGGGAGGGGCCACGGAGGTCAGGCTCCTGGGGCGAGCGAGCAGAGCCCTCCAAGGAAAGGGCTCAGCCTATCTGCGAAGAGGTCAGGCCAGCACCACCATGCCTGTCCTGACGCCTGGCGTGACAGGAGTGAGGGCTGTCAGGGTGTGAAGGGCTGGTAGCCTCGCAGGGCTGAGTGCCAACTGGGCGGCAGGCCGTGCCGTGCTCCTCTGCAGGCAAGGATTTCAGGGGCGCTGATGGTTTCGAGGAACCTGGCCCGGCCGGCCCCGGGCACACCAAAGGACACTGCTTACCGGCTGGCAGTTCATCACAGGGGAAGTCCTCCTTCCAGTCTAACCACACTCCCCAACTGTCCTGGGAACCTGGAGGTCACTGGGGACTTCCTGCCTCTTGGAGACTTGAGTCAAACTCGGCTGCAACACCATCGCAGGTTGCAGGCCCCCCAAGTCCCCGGCGCCCCCTCCCCTGGGCCTCACACTTCCCTCGGCCTCTCCCTGGCTGTTCAGGGCCTGCGCGGCTGCACCTCCCCCAGTCCCGGCCCCAAAGCTGCGCCCTCCCCCTTTCTCACCCAGCATTTCAGGGTGCTTGGGGGCTCCGCCGAAACCTCACACTGCACGCGCCCCAAATCCTTGCCTATCGGCCTGCGCCGCGGCCCTGGATGTGTGGTCCAGACGTTCCACACATCCACACCCGCCACCAAAATTCAAGGGAGTAAAATTTTCGGCGTAACAGTGTTGTCTGTGCCCTTGACATTTCCTTCGAATGGAATTGACTGTCCCCATCCTTGCCTAGCCTTCCTCTCTCTAGTTTAGGGATGGATACCTCTGCCCTGCCCCTTCCTGCACCCTAATTTCTAACTGCAGAGCCCCCCACCCTCACCCTGCTTTCTGAATATTTGATGCTGGCCTTCTAGGGTCCAGGTGTTAATTCTGTGACTCCAAATAATTTTTACTCTGGCTAAGCTCTTCCTGGAATGGAGAACGTTGTTAGCTCTTGTGTTCCTCTAAGACCAGGCATTTTCTTCAGCTGCATTTACACCTGCTCCTTCATCCCTTACTGGTCTCGTCTTTCTCTGTGGCACTTAGAACACCCTGGTAGGTTTTTCCCACAACCCTTTCCTCCAGAAACTGTGGCTGTATATTAGATTTCTTAGAGTGAGTCACATTTTCCCCATGGACTGCTATTATTCTCATGGCAAAACACCCCACCAGCCTGGCCTGGGCACCTTCAGGGAAGGTGGGTCAGTCCTCCTCCTGAAATGTCACTGGACTGTCCATTCTGGGGGCCAGAACCCCTCAGCTGACTCCTGGTCTGCATGCCGCTCCCTCTGGTCGGTGAGACGCCCTTTCTACTGCTGCCAAACCCCACCCCCCACCCCTAAACACACACACACAAGAATTCTCTCCTTGCGTCTGGCTAATTCAGGGATCGCACGTGAGCCTGGAGCCCCTCTGGCTTTGTCTGTTTACCTTTACAGCAATATGTTTATTAAAGGGGTCTGTTCACTCAAGTACCTGCTAACAAGAACTGTTTTTTCAGGAATTTTGCAAATGGTTGACATTACATTAGCCCGTTGCGTGGTGAGACAGTTCACACCATGGAAAGCAGCAAATGCTACAAAACAGGACTTCTTCCCCAGAGAGCCCTCTGTGAAATACTAGCCAGCATGCTCCTCCACGTCGGCCCCCATGTCCCCGTGTGACCAGCGTATCCTGCAGCCAGACCCCTCAGCAGGGAAGCATACTTCTCTCGCTGTCCTTGGGACCACACACGCTGGAGAAGGCAGTCTGGAAGGACAGCGCTTCCTTTGTGCGTGGGGAGCCTGGGCCGAGAGCGCTGGCAGCACCTGGTGGTGGGGCAAAGCGGAGGCAAGTGGGTGGGCCAACTCCTGGGCCACCGCAGCCTGGCCACACAGCTTCCAGCCCCATCGGTGACGCACTGGTGACTCACAGGGACCGCACAGAGGGCAGGACGTTGGAGGGGAGAGATCAGAAGTCCCGGCCCACGGAGAGGAAGCGACTGACTGCACAGGAGGAGCTGCGTCTGGGGCACAGGTGCAGAATGAGGGCCCCGGGTCAGTTCCAGGGGGAGGTCACGGAGCTGGGACATGCCAATCCTCCTGGCCCTGCCTTTTGGGGTGCCTCCTGGGCGGTGACCCACCCCACAGGGACCTGGCCAGCCACGTCATGCAAGAGAGAAGCAGGGAGAAACCGGCTCCCGCCTCCCCCGCAGGGCGGAGACCCACCTCCAGCCCCTTGGCCCCCAGGGCACAGTGACTGTGCAGACAGGCACAGGCCGGCTCCCGCTGAGTCCGAGCGAGGGGCGTCTCCGGCCTGCACGGGTCTGGCAGAGATCTGAAGCGCCCCTCCGGCTGTGCTCAGGGGCCAGGGTCTTGCACTCCCAGCAGGCATCCCAGAATAGGGAATGTGGAGATCCCCAAGTCTGGACACTCCCACGGGCCCCTCCATCTCAGAAAATGGTACCGCCTGCCACCCAGATGCTCAAGCCGGAAGACGGAGAGTCACCTCTGATTCACCCTTTCCTCCCCACCCCACATCCAAGAAGCAAAACTCCTCCTCTGCACACACACACAACACTTCCGATACCAGGCGTGTGGGATTTTCCACACCAAGCAACTCTCCACTCTGCACACACCAGCTGGGCATCCCGTGTCTTCCCATCTGACTCAGTTGAGCATGAACGGGTTCATGCAGACTCCACAGGTGAAGATCTCAACCCCACAGGACTGTCCCCTTTCAGAGCTGATCCCAGGGCACCCGCACTTCTGTGGGACACCGCTGCAGATCAGGGTTCCCGGGACCCCCTCCTCTGGTTCGATAGTTTGCTAGAAGGGCTCACAGAACACAGGAGAACATTACTTACCTTTACTGGTTTATTATGTGATAAAGGGTCCAGGTGAGTGGCCAGCTGAAGAGGATGCAGAGCAAAGTCCAGAAGGGTCTTGAGTGCAGGAGCTTCTGCCCCTCGGAGTTTTGGGGAGCATTGCTCCCAGCACACGGATGCGCTCACCAGCCTGGATGCTTGCCCAGCCGTCCTTTGGGGATTGTTATGGGGCTGGGATATAATGAGTTGTAAGAAGTACATATTTGGTCATTCACGTCAAATACATATTTCCTAGGTATATTGGTCTTCACCCACAGGTCCTGAAAACACTGCAGTCTTACAGATGAAATGGGTGTCTGGTCGTGTTCATGAGACTTCAGGGCCCCACACACGGCAGGGGCTGGAGGCTGAATCAGCCAATAATTTAGTTGCTCGTGACTATTCAATGAAGCCCTCACAAAACCCCTGAGAAGAGATTTTTGGTCTCAGTCTGCTCTACTCTCTCGGATCCTGTTTCTCAGTCAGGGAGGGCTTCTAAGCCTGGGGAACCAGAACGCCTCCACGTGCCACCGAGCCAGGCCCCACGCTCCACGAGCATAGAAGTTCCTGTACCTGGGACCTTGTCCCATGTGTCTCTTCATCTGGCTGTTAACTTGTATCCTTTATGGTATCCTTTATTTGTGGAGAGCAGTTGGGACAGAGTACAGGACGGGACTGATTGTGTTTTTGTGCCTAGTCTCCATCTAGGGCCTGAACCGGCCTGACTCTGAAAGAAACCTTGAAAAGTTTCCTAATTTCCAGGAACAAGTATCTCAGGAATGCAGGGAGGTCTTATCTCAAGGCCGGCCACCTGGACCAGATGCCCCCAGGCATATGTGACTTAAGTGATTGGATTGATCTGTGGGCAATACTTAAGTGATTGGATTAAGGTCCTTGAAAAGGGCATGTGAATCTAATCTGTAGGCAATTCACGTGTATATAAGCCATGCCAGAATAAAGCTTCTCTGCATTCTGCACCAGACAGTTTTCCCTCCTGTCATCTTGTATATACAGCCCGATGCCCCCACTCAGGAACTGTTTGACTCCTGCCGGCAGGCCCCGGCATTCATTAAACTGGTAAATGTGTTTACCTGAGTTCTGCAAGCTACTCTAACATATTAATCGAACCTAAGGGGGAGGATGTGAGAATCTCCAGTTTGTAGCCGGTAGGTCAGAAGCACAGGTAACTGTCTGGAGTGGGGGGTGGAGGGCAGTCTTGTAGGACGGAGCCCTTAACCTGGGAATCTGGTGCTGTCTCCAGGCAGATAGCATCATGATTGAGTTGAATTCTCCAACACCCTGCTGGTGTTTGAGAACTGCTTGGTGTTATGTGTGGGAAGTCCCCCTCCCACATACTTACGCACACTGGAATCAGGTCCGGGTACCCGAATGACATTACACTACTAGTATATTACTGCTGCGTATAATATTGTTACTGTTATACATGTATGTAGGGGAGAATACACCATGGCATTTGGTGTCAGAAATGTTGCTGGGCCTCACACCAGAGACGCGACGGATCATCAGCTCAGCCTTCAGCCCCATCCCCAGAGGGCAAGTGGGGCTGAACGTTCTGAGCTTACAATCAGGGCCTGGGCTTTCTGGGACCAGCCCCATCCAGGAGCCATCCCAAGCCCACCCAGAGCCACTGCACTAGAACAAAAGGCACTCCTGTCACCAGGAAATTCCAGGGGATTCAGGAACGGAACAGAGGCTGATACATTTATTTGTAGTGTAAGAGCTGACATCAAGCTGTTCCTTGCCTAGGCATCCATTTCAAAGACTCCCGCCTCTAATAAACACAGCTCGGCTGTGTGACGCAGCTACTAGCTCACAGGTCAGGAGCTGCCCCCTCCCTCCCCCGCCAGCTCATGACGGTCCCCTGCTAGGAAGTCCTGGGTGGCCTGATAACCAACCGTGAGGACCCCACCGCCCCCTCCCTAACTCCCACCCTTAGGTTTTAAATTTGCCAATAAAGAGTAAACCTGTGAAACCCCAGCATCCCAGACTTGGAACCTCATAAAGGCAGAGCCCCCTGGGCTGTGCTCCCCACTCCCTCTCCCAGGTCTGGCGGTGGCCCTAGGGCACGCTGCGTACCCTCCAGGACTGTGAGTAGTACATCTGTGTGTTGCTGGGGTTCTTTGGCAAAGTTCCCTCATGGTCGTTGCTGAGGTGCATCTTGCAGTCATAGTAAGAACCACAAGGGCCAGTCCAGCTACATGTGTGGGGGACCTTGTCACAGGTAGGCAGGCCAGGGCCTCAGACAGCCTTTAGCCAATAGCATTGCCAGCAGTAAGCGGAGACGAACACATTTCTTGTTATCTCACACCAATCCGTCAGCAAGTCATGTTTCCAGCCTAGAAGGACTGGAGAATCCAGGCTCTTCTCCCCACCTCCACCGCCCAGCCCAGATGCCAGCTCCCCACCAGCGTCTCCCCAACAGCACCAGTGAGACCCTGGCACTTCCCAGGAGACCCCGGCTCCTTCCCCCTCCCTCCTCGCAAGGCACTGTTGCACCTGCAGCCGCCTCTCCCTGTACCTCGGTCCTGCCCAGCCACCCTGGCCCCTGCTGCCTCTGAGGGCCTTGGCACGCGCTGTTCTATCCACCTGGAAGGTCTTGACCTCATCTTCAGAGCTGGTGCCATCTCTTAGGTCCTGGTTAGGTGATCCCTCTGTTATTCTTTTACTCAGCCCAGTATGGAAAAGTGTGGAAAAAACCCATCCCACAGCCTTTGGCTGTCTCTGATAAGGCTGTTTTACAACTCTGTAGAGACAATTTAATTGACCGAAACTGATAGTAATGCAAATAATCCCTACTGCTGGAAAGGCCAGTCCCCTCCCACCTGTGCACCTGACGTCCCTGTGAGCACCACAGCTTGGCCGGTTTGCGTCAGCCTGCACATCTCTTTCCGTTCCCTTGTCTGACTATAAACGTGTGATAGTTTGAGTCTTCTTTTGAACAAGTTGTAATATCCTACTGGTTCCCTCCTTAGCTGATGAATTAAACTTTTGAGATAATTTTAGGAAAGTTACAATTTTACCTTTTTGCGAAAATAACCCTTTAATGGCAGTCTGCATATTTCTCTCATTAAAGTTAGTATGTATTTACTGGTCTACAAACTAGCCTAGTGAACTGTATGTTCTGTGAGGATAGAACATTTTTTGCTCCTTGGGAAACCCTGCGGAAGATTCTGAAGTGGACCAGGAAGGTGCACAGGAGTCCATGCCGCGGGAGGCAGAGCGCTGCCCGGCAGGCCCCCGGAGGGCCTGATTCTCTCAGGCTCTGTGCCTGTCTTCACCTGGGCTCTTTCACAAGTACAATTTTCCCCTCCGTCTTGCAGAAAAGATGATTCCAAATATTACATTTTCTTGCTTCGGAGGATACTGACCAGTTCTGCAGCCATTAGCAAATTGATCTTGGCATTCCTGAGTCCTCATACATGTCTCTTCTAAACCAGTTTTAACATCTTGGTTTCCTCATTGATTAATGGGTTAAAATGTTTGAGACATGCCCATTTCATATTTTTCTGAAAGTCATGATTTTACCTTTTTAAAAATGACTGTTTTTAAATAGTAATGAAATTAGCTATTATATCCTAAGTGCTTGGCATGTAAGGCCCCAGTTTTGTTGATTAATTAAATCCAACAGCTTACAGCTTATTTTTGCTCAACATAACAGACTACAGATTCCATTTTTCTCCCTTTTATATTATTGGACTCATATTACCCCATTATTTTTAACATAACATGCTTTGGTATCTTCCCATGTCACTGAACTCTCCATTGACAACATGATCATGAATGCTTATATACTATTGCATTGCAGAGTCCCCAGCTGTCAGGTGCCAGGGCCTGGGACTGCCCAGGGAAGCCTCACTGGATCAGAATCTGCCCCTCACCTGTGTCTGCCCTGCACAAGCCTGTTCTGCCACCCTCCACTTGCCCCACACCTGGTACCCCCACGCTCCCCTAAGCACGGCAGGCTGTCAGCCGGGTGCTCTGATAGAGCCAAACTGGATGTCAACTACAGGCTCATAAAGAGCCACTTCCCCAAGCCCCTGACGGCCCCTTCAGGCCCAGCTGCTCCAGCCCTCCCCTAAACCTCCTCACAATCTAGCAATTAAAGAATTAATGCCTCCACAAGGCAGAAAGCCTGTTCTGATTGTTTGGTACTTATAAAGACCTGATTAAATATTTTTAATATTGCCCCCGGGGGGTGGAGGTAGGGTGCAGTGCAGGCACCTACCCGAACAAGCCCCAGGTTCCCCGAGCTCGGATAGCATTAACTTCACCTTCATTTCTCCTGCTTTCTCCCAACTGGATCAACCCGCAGTGTCCTTCCCAACTGGCTTCATATGGGCCGCTGCTCTGTTTGTTGTCCTACACCCACAGCGTGCAGAGCGGCCCACACTGGTGAGGGCTGACGCTGCTCCGGAAGCATGTGGACCTCAGTTCCAGCACCTGCTCGCCGCCCCCAGTCAGCACATGAGCTCACCTCATCCTCAGTTTGCCCGAAGCATGGTCCTCCCCACTGTACGTGCGAGGACATGAGCTCGGAGAGGGGAAGGAGCTTGTCCCCATCCACTCGACTGGAAAGTAGGAAGGCTGGGAGAGAAACACCCAGGGGCATTATAAGCTTGACAAAAGGGGGCGTCCTTGCCTTTGAAGCCCCCACCACTGGCCATCAAATGTGGGCGTGTGCCCCCTCTAAGGAATAAATGCAAAGGGCTGGCACTTTTAACTGTACACTTTGAGTTTCAGTTGCCTGATGGGCACACTTATGTTTTGAAAACACGTAATAAACATCTATTCATTTCAGTTGGGCAGCTTCCTCTTCCTATTTGAGGGTAAGAATTACTATTCAGGACTCGGCTACTTCCCTAAGCCCTACCCTGCTGTAATAATGAAAGGCTACGGCAGGCCTAAACCTTGGTGTTCTCAAGGCACGCCCAGCCTCACCGCATCCCCGGACCCCCCATCGGCCCCGGGGCCGGGACTAGCCCCACGAGAAGGAACAGCGTCGGACCCAGAGCCGAGCAGGGTGCCCCCACCCCGGGCCGCCCACTGGCCTGTGTCTGTCCCTCCTGGGGACGCGAGCCCCGTTCCTCCCCCGGCCTTGAGCGTCCTAGCACTGAGAAGCCCCATTCCAGATGTAAATATGAACCACCAGAAATGGGGGAGACAATGGGGTGCTGGAACTGGCTTGCGCTGAGTCACTTGAGCTTATGGTGAAATTTTCACAATTTTGCGAGCGGGATGTTAAATACATTCATTACTTTTTAACAGTCATTATTAAAAATTGAATAATATAAAGCTACGATAAGTAAATTACACTAAAAACAAAGGTGGCAAATACTCAAACTCCATCACTTCCTATTATTTTGCCGTATTTTACTGATCTCCGTGTTCTTGGGATTTTTATATCCATTATATCTGGGTGGTGGAAATACTGTACGATGGTGTGCTACGGAGCATTTATTTGCACCTTCCCATTCAGTGATCATGCTGGTAGCCATGCTGGGAACATTCACACCACAGGCACTGGCAGACCCTAGAAATCACTCTCCCTTCCCTTCCCCTGCGCCCCCTTCCCAGCACACCACCGAGTCAGACGACGGCCAGGATTGACAGAGGAGACAATAAGGACCGTGTCTTTTTTCAGCCAGCCCAGGAACATAATCAGTTGCCTTTTATGAAGGTCCCGCACAGGCCCTGACTGCGGTGCTCAGAGACTGTTTGAAGAAGGGGTCGGGGCAGGGGGGAAATTATGTGCTAAACTGGGCGCTTTGCCAGTTTACTTAAGGTTAGCTTGCCTACCCCTGACCTCGACTGTGACGCTCACCGGGCCCTTTTCTAATTGTCCCAACAGCCTTCATTGAATAGCGTGCAAGGCCTTGAATGCCAACACGTGAATAGTCTCCCCCGTGAAGGTCAGCCAGGGAAGGATTTTGAGTCAGGGGTGTGGACCTTAAAAATAAACTGTCAGTTATTTTGCCAGCAAAAATGGCTTATTCAGAAATAGCGGAGAATTGCAACCCAGGACAAACAGCTATGAAAACCCTTGGCAAGTTTGGAGAACCAAGCAGAAGAAGCTCTTTTATAGAAGAAAGTTGTGAGGCGGAAGCGGGTGGACGGTTCTAAGCAAAAAGCCCACTGGAGGAAACGGGGAGTCCTGCGTGTCGTGACCGCTCATTGGCTGAGTTGTGACAGTCTCTCATTGGCTGGGCTGTTGCTGTGGCGGCAGAAGCCCTTCCCTCCTGCTACTGGGTAAAGAAGCCAACATAGTTTGAGTTGTAAGGTGTCTGTCTCTCCTTCCTGTGACCGGGAGCGCCCCCTGCAGGCCCCCTGGTGCCGGGTCCGTGAGGCTTCCCCCTCCATTTTCACAGAGCCCTATAATCCAAAGTGCTTTAGGACAAGATTCAGGCCTGTGATCAGGACGGGCGGAGAGGGTCAGCCGGTTCATTCAGAAATTTGCTCAGTACTCACTGGGTGTGATACCTGGGGAGGAATGGGGCTGCACAGAGGAGTACGAACCGCAATCCATGGCCCCAGGGAGTTAACCTTATGGGGCCTGAGATAGTAAACAATTACCATAAGTGCACTGAAAATAGCAGGTCAGTGTGCCAAAGAGTGACTCACTCTTTCTGGAAGAGGCAAGGAAGCCTTGACCCAGCCCACACAGGTGGGGCTTGTAGGTAGACGGAAGCTGTCAAAAGAAGGAAGAAGGGTGAAGATATCAGGCTAAAAGGCTTCCCGGCAAAGGCCTGGGTTTGTAAAGGGCCAGCCTATGAGATTGGGCTGGAGCCGAAGGGCTGAGGGAAGAGCTGCTAGGCAGACATGGGAAAGGGCTGGTGGTCCCCCTGCTGGGGCTGAGCAGGAGTGGTCAGCTTTGGGGGCAAAGAGCGAGGGCTAACCGTGGGGTCAGGGGGTTCTCTGCTACTCCCTGCTCATAAGCCCCATGTCTGCAGCGACACAGCGTCTCACCTCTATCTCCTACCTTCCTTCTGGGGTCCAGCCAGAAAGGTACCCTGATTCCCCAGTGAGACTGAAGGCTCCTGCCTCCATACCTGGTCCTTGCTGCTTTTATGCCAAAGCTCTCTTCAAACACATGTGTTCATTCTCTCTCACTTTAGCTGATGTCTTGACTCAAAATCAGATCCCCGAGATTCTTTTTTAAAAATAGTCAATAGGACAAATTTTTTAAAAAGCCTTTGAGCAGCTTTTGCATTTATATTTTTTAATCTTTATGGTGTTTGCAGTTTGTTTCTGTATCCCAGGCTTATAAACACATTCTATATTCTATGTTATAGTATTATACAATTATTATTATAGTTTCGGTTTTAAAAGCATTTCTAAAATTCATTCACGTACATCTGTTAGAGTTTGATCAGAGAAGCAGAACCCTCATGAGTGATAAGGAATAAGGAATTAATTGTAGAGATTAAAGTTTATGTGGTTGTGGGAGCAACAGGGGGAGTCTATGGAAGCCCGGTTGCCTCTTCATCTACAGCTGCTCAAGTCAACAGTAGACAGAATGGCTGAGAATCAGGGAAAATACTGCGTATGAAGCAAGAGCGAAGGAGGACAGGCTGGAAGTACACCTGTCCCTCTCTGCCGCCACACTCGACGCCACAGGAGACTTGGACTTGCAGAAGGAGCTGGTGCCCATCCCTTGAAGCTGCACATGTGCCCGAGGCTCAGGCCACTGAGTAGCTAAGGGAAGAGGCTTGGGGAGTCTGAGGAGCCAGGGACCTGCCACTGACCAGAGGGGCCCGCAGGTCCGTGCCCGCGTGGGTCAGCCAGCAGGGACTCACCCTTCATCAACCCTGAGGGCTTCGTGGCTGCTTCCTCCTGACCACGTACAAATTTCTCATCAAGCCGGCTACCTTAGCGTGGAAGAACATGTTCCGGGGAACATGGGTCCAGCTTACCAAATATATATGATATATCTGGGGGAGGGGGATAGACTTTCAGCGAAATCTGTCACAAGAGACAAGGTCACTATATAATGATAAAGGGATCAATGTGTCAAGAAGACACAACAATCGTACCTAGATGTGTATCCAATACCATAACCTAACTATATAAAGCAATTAACACAACTGAAGGGATAAATAGATTAAACAGAGACACAATTATATTAGGGAACTTCAATATCCTACCTGCAATAATTGATAGGTCATCCAGACAGAAAATCAATAAGGACACAGTGGGCTTGAATAACACTATAGACTAAATGGGCCTAGGAGACACACACAGAACATTACCTTCAAAAGCAGCAGAATACACATTCTTTTCAATGCACATGGACCATTCTCCAGCGCAGATCATATGTTAGGTCACAAAATAAGTCTCAACAAATTTAACAAGATTGAAATCATATTAAATGTATCTTCTCTGACCACAATATTATGAAGCTAGAAATCAATAATAGGAAAGAATGTATCTTCTCTGACCACAATATTATGAAGTTAGAAATCAATAATAGGAAAGAAATATATAAATGTGGAAACTAAACAATATACTCCTGAACAACAACAACCACTGGGTCAAAGAAGAAATCAAGGGGGAAATAAAAAACTATCTTAAGACATACAAAACTGGAAATACAACACACCAAAACTTATGGGATGCAGCCGAAAGAGCTCTAAGAGGAAAGTTGAGAGTGATAAACACCTACATTAAGAAAAACTAAAGATCTCAAATAAATGACCTAACTTTACACCTCAAGGAATTAGAAAAAAAAAGAAGAAATGCCTTAAGTTAGCAGAAGGAACGAAATAAAGATGAATGTATATAAATGTTGAGTCACTATGTCATTATATACCTGAAGTTAATATAATATCGTCTGCCAATTATACTTCAACTAAAAAAAAGCAAATGAAACAGAGACAACAAAGGCAATAGAAAAAATCAACAAAACAAAGTTTTTTTAAAAAGATAAAATCAACAAACCTTTATCTATACTAACCAAGAAAAAAAAAGGAGAGGAGTCAAATAAATAAAATTATAAATATATGAGGGGACATTACACAGAAAGTAGATTAATGATTGCCTAGTGAAGGGCATGGAAGTGGGGATGGACCGCAAATGAGTAAGAGGGGATCGTTTGGGAGGCTGGAAAATCTTCTAAGACTGATTCACGTTTATGGTTGTGCCACATAGAAAAATGTATTGAATTATTCACTTGTAGTGACTGAATTTATAATATGGAAACACCTCGATAAAGCTGATAAAAAATTTAAATGTATTTTAAAAAGGGAGGAGATATTACAATCCATACTACAGACATATAAAGAATCATAAAGAGACTACTATGCACAACTAAATGCCAATAAATTGTATAACCTGGAAGAAATGGATAAATTCCTAGAAACTGTAACCTATCAAGACTGAATCATGAAGAAATAGAAAGTCTGAATGGACTAATAATGAGTAAGGAGATTGAAGCAGTGACCTCAAAATAAAAAACCTCCCAACAAAGAATACTCCATGATCAGAAGGCTTCACAGGTGAATTCTACTAAGTGTTTAAAGAATTAACTCCAGTTCTTCTAAAACTCTTCCAAAAAATTGAAGAGGAAGAAACATTTCCAAACTCATTTCACAAGGTCAGTAAATTTGATACACCACTTTAACAGAATCAAGGATAAGAATTATATGATCATTGCAAAGATGTAGAAAAACAGAAATGACAAAATTCAACATTTTTTCATGACAAAAACCCTCAACAAATTAGGTATAGAAGGAATGTACCTCAACATAATAAAGGCCATATATGACAAGCCCACAGCTAATGTCACAGTAACAGTGAAAAGCTGAACACTGTACCTCTAAGATCAGGAACAGGGTAAGGGCGCTCATTATCACCACTTCTAGTCAATGCAGTACTGGAACTCCTAGCTAGAGCAATCAGGCAAGAAAGAAATAAAAGCCATACAAATAATAAAGGAAAAAATTAAATTCTGTCTGTAGAGGACATAATCTTATACAGAGAAAACCCTAGAGACTCCACACACACACACACACACACACACACACACACACACACACACACAACCTGTTAGAACTACAGAATGAATTCAGTAAATTTTCAGGGTACAAAATCAACATACAATCAAATGAAATCAGTTGTCTTTCAATAAACTAACAAGGAACTATTCAAAAAAGAAATTAAGAAAACATTCCTATTTACAATAGCATCAAAAAGAATAAAATAGTTAGAAATAAATTTAACTAAGAGGGTGGAAGGCTATACATTGAAAACTGTGAGACACTGATGAAAGAAATTTAAAAATACACAATAAATGGAAAGATACCCCATGTTCATGGATTAGAAGAGCTAATATTGTTAAAATGTCCAGACTAGTCAAAGTGAATGACATATTCAATGCCATCCCTACCAAAATTTCAACAGCATTTTTCACAGAAATAGAAAAAATATCCTAAAATTCAAATGAAACCAGAAAAGACACCAAATACCAATACAATCTTGAGAAAGAAGAGCAAAGCTGAAGGCACCACACATCCTGGTTTCAAACTATATCACAAAGATATAGTAATCAAAACAGTATAGCACTGGCGTAAAAACAGATACATAGGTCAATGGAATAGAATAGAGAGTCCAGAAATAAACCCACACATACACAGTCAACTAGTCTTTGACAAGGGTGCCAAGAATACATGATGGGTAAAGGATAGTTTCCTCATCAAATGGTGCTGCGAAAACTGGAGATCCACCTGCGAAACAATGAGATTGGACTCTTATCTTCACTGTACACAAAAGAATATCTTGAAATGGATTAAAACTTATGTGTAAGACCTGAAACCATAAAACTTTTGGTGAAAAGATACAGAAAAATCTCCTTGACATTGGGCTTGGCAGTAAGTTTTTGGATTTGACACCAAGTGAACAGGCAACAAAAGCAAAAATAAACAAGTGGGACGACGTCAGACTGAAAAGCTTCTGCACAGCAATGGAAACAGCATTACAACAAAATGAAAAGGCAGCCTATGGAATGGGGAAAAATATTTACAAACCATATATGTAATAAGGGGATAAAACCCAAAACATATAAGGAATTCACACAACAGCAAAAGAACAAAAAACTTTAAAAAATAAAGATTTTTTATGGGCAAAGGACCTGAATAGACATTTTCCCAAAGAAGACATGCAATGTCCAACAGGTACATGAGAAGGTACTCCACATCACTAATCATCAGGGAAATGCAAACCAAAGCCACGAGATATCACCTCCACCCCTTAGGATGGTTAATATCAAGAAGACAAAAGCTAACAGGTGTTGCTGAGTTATGGGGAAAAGTGAGCTCCTGTGCAATGCTGGTAGGAATGTAAATTGGTACAGACATATGGAAAACATTATAGAGGTTCCTCAAAAAATTAAGAACAGAACTACCATATGACCCAGCCCTTCTGGGTATATCCTCAAAGAAAAACAAATCAGCATCTCAAAGAGATAACTATACTCCCGTGTTCACTGCTGTATTACTCACAATAGTCAAGATACAGAAAAAACCTAATTGTCCATCGATAGATGAATGGGTCAACAAAAAGTGGTATAGATATATAATGGAATATTATCCAGCGATTAAAGAGAAGGCAATTCTGCCACTTGGGACAACATGGATGAACTGGAAGACATTATGCTAAGTGAAGTAAGCCAGACAGAAAGACAAACACGGTATTATCTCACTGACATGTGGATTATAAAATACTCCATCTCATAGAAGAAGAAAGTAGAGTGGTGGTTGCCAGAGGCTGGGGGTGGGGAAATGGGGGGATGTTGGGCAAAGGGTACAAACTCCTGGTTATAAGATGAACACATTCTAGAGATCTAAGGTACAGCATGGTAACTATAGTTAATAAAACTGTATTGTACACTTGAAATTTGTTAAGAGATTAGATCTTAAGTGTTCTCACCACACACCCAAAAAACACACGGTAACTACAGGAGGTGATGGATGTGTTAATTAACTTGACAGCGGTAATCATTTCACAATATATACTTATGTCAAGTTGTCATGTTGTACACCTTAAACATATACAATTTTTACTTGCCAATGGTACCTCAATAAATTTAGATGAATAAATAAGTAATGAAGAGAATAGAAGATAAAATATGGCAGCATGAGAGATGAGACAGAGGCTTCCTCCTAAAACTGCATATAATACGAAAATATAACTGATACAACTACTCCTGAAAGAGCAACAGGAAAGAAGACTGTGCCAGACTGCATACACCTGGAGACAAGAGCAGCCCTCACAGAACAGGGTAACATACTAAAGCTGTGGCCCGGCAGGAGCCAAGCCCTTCCCCCACCCCAGCTCACCGGTGGGAGGAAGAGAAACAGAGCAGGGAGGGAGTGCAGACCTGGGACTGCTGAATACCTAACTCCGGAGATCTGCTCTGGGAGCATAAATCTACATTTCACGGTGCTTGCATGATGCTCTCATGATTATGGGGTTGGAAAGCTAAGACAGGCAGAATTCCTGGAGACTGAGATTCCAGCTGCTTGTGGAAAGCAGGTATCCATATCCGGCTGCTATGGGACAAAAGAAAGGCGGGCAGTCTGAGAGACTTCCTAACAAGGAAGCCCTTAGCAAGACAGCTGCTAAAGGGGCAAGGATTGCACAGAGCTTACTGCTCAGGAGAAAGGACAGGTAGACAAAATTGTCCAGGTGCACTCTACCCAGTAGGTTGGGAGCTTTCATGATCTTCAGGTGCTCCAGCTCCCTGGCTGCCTACACAGCTCCAAGGAACCCCTCCATGATAGGCAGCCTACTGCACCTTTCTCCCTGCCAGCCCCACCTGGCTCGCAAGCTGGGAAACCGTACCCTGGTGTTACGTCAGCCAGAGGGAAGATCTGTCTGCAGCAAAGCATAGAGGCTTATACCCGTGTGCTCGGCCCACTGGTTCAGGCAGTGGAGACAGGCATAGCAGCCAGGAAGCAGAAAACAGCTCTTTCCTTCCCCCAGGCACCAATACCACTCCCCTGCAACCCCTGACATTGCTTCAGCAGCTGAGCGGCTCCACAGAGTAGAGCTTCTGGGCTCTAGAGGGCGCCATGCACAAATATGAAACGCCAAACGAACCTGGTTCAGAGTAAAATTATTAATACAACTCCTGAGAAAGATTTAAATGATATTGATCCCATGACTCTGATAGGGAGTTCAAAATAAAAATAATTAACATGCTCATGGAGGTATGGAAAGATATTCAAGAACTCAGGAATGAACTCCAGTCGGAGATCCAATCATTGAAGAGCACAATGGAGGGTATTAAAAGCAGGTTGGTGTCTAACCCCATACACAAAAGTAAACTCAAAATGGATCAAAGACCTGAATGTAAGTCATGAAACCATAAAACTCTTAGAAAAAAACACAGGCAAAAATCTCTTGGACATAAACATGAGCAACTTCTTCATGAACATATCTCCCCAGGCAAAGGAAACAAAAGCAAAAATGAACAAGTGGTACTATATCAAGCTGAAAAGCTTCTGTACAGCAAAGGACACCATCAGTAGAACAAAAAGACATCCTACAGTATGGGAGAATATATTCATAAATGATGTATCCGATAAGGGGTTGACATCCAAAATATATAAAGAACTCACGCACCTTAACAAACAAAAAGCAAATAATCCAATTAAGAAATGGGCAGAGGACATGAATAGACACTTCTCCAAAGAAGAAATTCAGATGGCCAACAGGCACATGAAAAGATGCTCCACATCGCTAATCATCAGAGAAATGCAGATTAAAACCACAACAAGATATCACCTCACACCAGTGACGATGGCCAATATCCAAAACACAAACAACAACAAATGTTGGCGAGGATGTGGAGAAAGGGGAACCCTCCAACACTGCTGGTGGAAATGTAAACTAGTTAAACCATGTGGAAAGCAGTATGGAGGTTCCTCAAAAAACTCAAAATAGAAATACCATTTGACCCAGGAATCCCACTCCTAGTAATTTATCCTAAGAATGCAGCAGCCCAATTTGAAAAGGACAGATGCACCCCTATGTTTATTGCAGCACTATTTACAATAGCCAAGAAATGGAAGCAACCTAAGTGTCCATCAGTAGATGAATGGATAAAGAAGATGTGGTACATATACACAACAGAATATTATTCAGCCATAAGAAGAAAACAAATCCTACCATTTTCAACAACATGGATGGAGCTAGAGGGTATTATGCTTAGTGAAATAAGCCAAGCCGAAAAAGACAAGTATCAAATGATTTCACTCATATGTGGAGTATAAAAACAAAGGAAAAACTGAAGGAACAAAACAGCAGCAGACTCACAGAACCCAAGAACGGACTAATAGTTACCAAAGGAAAAGGGACTGGGGAGGATGGGTGGGAAGGGAGGGATAAGGGGGAAAAAAGGGCATTGCAATTAGCAGATGTAATGTTGGGGGGCACAGGGAGGGCTGTACAACTCAGAGAAGACAAGTAGTGATTCTATAGCATCTCACTACGCTGATGGACAGTGACTGTAATGGGGTTGGTGAGGGGGACCTGATGAAGGGGGTAGTTTAATAACCATAATATTGCACATGTAACTATAGATTAATGATACCAAAATAAATTGTAAAAAAAAGCATATTGGATATGGTGGAGGAGACGATAAATGAAATAGAAACTAGAGAAGAGGAATACAAAGAAGCTGAGGCACAGAGAGAAAAAAGGATCTCTAAGAATGAAAGAATATTGAGAGAACTGTGTGACCAATCCAAATGGAAAAATATTCGCATTAGAGTCGTACCAGAAGAGGAAGAGAGAGAAAAAGGGATAGAAAGTGTCTTCGAGAAGGTAATTGCTGAAAACTTCCCCAATCTGGGGAAGGAGATAGTCTCTCAGGCCATGGAGGTGCACAGATCTCCCAACACAAGGGACCCAAGGAAGACAACATCAAGACATATAGTAATTAAAATGGCAAAGATCAAGGATAACGACAGACTATTAAAAGCAGCCAGAGAGAGAAATAAGATCACATACAAAGGAAAGCCCATCAGGCTATCATCTGACTTCTCAACAGAAACCTTACAGGCCAGAAGGGAGTGGCATGATGTACTTAATGCAATGAAGCAGAAGGGCCTCAAACCAAGAATACTTTACCTGGAAATATTATTTAAATTTGAAGTAGGGGGAGACTTCCGGGAAGATGGCGGTGTGAGCAGAGCGGCAGAAATCTCCTCCCAACACTATATTTATCTACGAAAACACAGAAAATACATCTATTCCTAAAAGAGAGACGAGAATACACAGGAAAGCGCACAGCGTGCAGCTACACCCGAGAGGACTCGGCACCCCAAGAGGCGGTCTTAAAGAGCCCAGCTGACATACGTGGCAACTATCAGTGACCAAATTATACAGCCATGAAAAGACAGAGGAATATGGTTCAGACCAAAATCAACCAGACAACCCCAGAGAGGGAGTCTGAAGGGATGGAAATGCACAGCCTCCCTGAAAAAGAATTCAGAATAAAAGTCATAACCATGCTGATGGACCTACAGAGAAATGTGCAAGAGCTGAGGGAGGAAGTGAGGGAACTGAGGAAAGACAATACAGAAATCAGACAAGCGATCGACGGGCTTAACAGCAGAATGGATGAGATGCAAGAGACTGTTAATGGAATAGAAAACAGAGAACAGGAGTACAGAGCAGCTGAGGCAGAGAGAGATAAAAGGATTTCTAGGAATGAAAGAATATTAAGAGAACTGTGTGACCAATCCAAACGGAACAATATTCATTACGAGTACCAGAGAAGAAAAGAGAGAAAAAGGGATAGAAAGTGTCTTTGAAGAAATAATTGCTGAAAACTTTCCCTCGCTGGGGAAGGAAGTAGTCTCGCAGTCCACCGAAGCTCATAGATCTCCCAACACAAGGGACCCAAGGAAGACAACACCAAGACACATAATAATTAAGATGGCAAAGATCAAAGATAAAGACAGGGTATTAAAGGCAGCTAGAGAGAGAAAAAAGATCACCTACAAAGGAAAACCCATCAGACTATCATCAGACTTCTCAACAGAAACCTTAAAGGCCAGAAGAGAATGGCATGATATATTTAATGTTATGAAACAGAAGGGCCTCGAACCAAGAATATTGTATCCAGCACGATTATCATTTAAATATGATGGAGGGATTAAACAATTTCCAGATAAACGAAATTTGAGAGAGTTTGCCTCTCATAAACCACCACTACAGGATATCTTAAATGGACTGCTCTAGAGGGAAGCACACCTAAGGCTAAAAAGATGTCACCAGAGAAAAAAAAAATCATAGCAAAGAAAGCAGACCATCCAAATACCAACTAAAGGCAAAGAATAAAACACCTATTATAGAAAGAATGGAGGAGGAGGAATAAGAAGGGAGAGAAAGAAAGAAACATCAGACTGTGTTTACAATAACTTAACAAGAAAGTTAAGTTAGATTGTTAGATAGTAAAGAAGCAACCCTTGAACCCTTGGTAAACCACGAATCTAAAGCCAGCAATGGCAATAAGTACATACCTATCAATAATCACCCTAAATGTAAATGGACTGAATGCACCAATCAAAAGACACAGAGTAACAGAATGGATAAAAAAGCAAGACCCATCTATATGCTGCCTACAAGAAACTCACCTCAAATCCAAAGATATACACAGACTAAAAGTGAAGGGATGGAAAAAGATATTTCATGCAAACAACAAAGAGAAAAAAACAGGTGTTGCAGTACTTGTATCAGACAAAATAGACTTCAAAACGAAGAAAGTAGCAAAAGATAAAGAAGGACATTACATAATGATAAAGGGGTCAGTCCAACAAGAAGATATAACCATTATAAATATATATGCACCCAACACAGGAGCGCCAGCATATGTGAGACAAATACTAACAGAATTAAAGGAGGAAATAGACAGCAATGCATTCATCTTAGGAGACTTCAACATACCACTCACTCCAGACGACAGATCAACCAGACAGAAAATAAGTAGACACAGAGGCACTGAACAACACACTAGAACAGATGGACCTAACAGACATCTACAGAACTCTACACCCAAAAGCAACAGGATACACATTCTTCTCAAGTGCACATGGAACATTTTCCAGAATAGACCACATACTAGGCCACAAAAAGAACCTCAGTAATTTCAAAAATATTGAAATCCTACCAACCAACCTCTCAGATCACCAAGGTATAAACTAGAAATAAATTTTAGAAAGAAATCAAAAAGGCTCACAAATACATGGAGACTTAACAACACTCTCCTAATTAATCAGTGGGTTAACGACCAAATCAAAAAAGAAATCAAAGAATATATGGAGACTAATGACAACAACAACACAAAGCCACAACTTCTGTGGGACGCAGCAAAGGCAGTTCTAAGAGGAAACTATATTGCAATCCAGGCCTATTTAAAGAAGGAAGAATATTCCCAAATGAATAGTCTAAAGACACAATTACTGAAATTGGAAAAAGAAGAACAAATGAGGCCCAAAGTCACCAGAAGGAAGGACATAATAAAGATTAGAGAAGAAATAAATAAAATTGAGAAGAATAAAACAATAGAAAAAATCAATAAAACCAAGAGCTGGTTCTTTGAAAAAACAAAATAGAGAAACCCCTAGCCAGACTCATTAAGACAAAAAGAGAATCTACACACATAAACACAATCAGAAATGAGAAAGGAGACTTCCGGGAAGATGGCGGTGTGAGCAGGGCGGCAGAAATCTCCTCCCAACACTATATTTATCTACGAAAACACAGAAAATACATCTATTCTTAAAAGAGAGACGAGAATACACAGGAAAGCGCACAGCGTGCAGCTACACCCGAGAGGACTCGGCACCCCAAGAGGCGGGTAAGATACGGAGCCGCGACCCGGCGGGACCCGAGCCCTCCCCCACCCCAGTGCACCGGCGGGAGGAGAGGATTCAGAGCCGGGAGGGAGTGGAGGTGCACCCCGCGAAGTAGCCAGCCCCGGTGATCTGCGCGGGGAGCGCTGACCCACATTGCGCAGTGCAGCGGAGATTGGAGAGACAGAGGGGCAGGATCTGAGCGGGGAACGCGCCAGGGGGCTTGCAGCCGGCTCCGGGAAGGAAAAAAAAAGTGCGCGCTCTCCTCAGCGGTCTTAAAGAGACAGGAGCCCAGCGGAGGAGCCGGATCGCCCCAGCACACTCAGCCCAGCAGGCTGGGAGTCCTGGGGAGTTTCAGACGTCTTAGCTGGCGACTGAGGAAGCGTAGCCATACTTAACACTTCTCACTGAGATCAACAGCCTCCTATTCGTTCCCACCCCTGCCAGAGCGATAAAGGGCCCTGCGAGCGGCACAGTCACAGCTGTGGAATAGTGGGGCAATAGCGCCACCTAGAGCATTCCCACAGAATCTACGTCCGGTGGGCATTTTTTTGTTTTTTTTTGTTTTGTTTTGTTTTTGTTTTTGTTTTTTCTTTTCTTTCTTTTTTTCTTTATTTCTTTTTTTCTTTTTTTTCTTTTTTCTCTTTTCTTTTTAAAGTCTTAAAGAGCCCAGCTGACATACGTGGCAACTATCAGTGACCAAATTATAC
The DNA here is from genome assembly GCA_032199065.1 of Smutsia gigantea. Classification (NCBI taxonomy): domain Eukaryota; kingdom Metazoa; phylum Chordata; class Mammalia; order Pholidota; family Manidae; genus Smutsia; species Smutsia gigantea. The sequence continues at coordinate 548 of JAVSCE010014066.1, read as the reverse complement.
AGCCATGAAAAGACAGAGGAATATGGTTCAGACCAAAATCAACCAGACAACCCCAGAGAGGGAGCCTGAAGGGATGGAAATGCACAGCCTCCTGAAAAAGAATTTAGAATAAAAGTCATAACCATGCTGATGGACCTACAGAGAAATGTGCAAGAGCTGAGGGAGGAAGTGAGGGAACTGAGGAAAGACAATACAGAAATCAGACAAGCGATCGACGGGGCTTAACAGCAGAATGGATGAGATGCGAGAGACTATTAATGGAATAGAAAACAGAGAACAGGAGTACAGAGCAGCTGAGGCAGAGAGAGATAAAAGGATTTCTAGGAATGAAAGAATATTAAGAGAGCTGTGTGACCAATCCAAACGGAACAATATTCGCATTATAGGAGTACCAGAGGAAGAAGAGAGAGAAAAAGGGATAGAAAGTGTCTTTGAAGAAATAATTGCTGAAAACTTTCCCTCGCTGGGGAAGGAAGTAGTCTCGCAGTCCACCGAAGCTCATAGATCTCCCAACACAGGGACCCAAGGAAGACAACACCAAGACACAT